>CAJVRI010000435.1:4960000-5377500 GCA_911649635.1 Poeciliopsis gracilis | reverse complement strand
TAGTTCGCTCCAGGTATGGCAGGTTGTTATTGACAAAAAAAAAAAAAAAAAAAAGCTGATCCTTTCACACGTTTTGATTGGCGTTCAGACGTCGTGTCTGAGTTTTGAAAAGATCCGTTCTTCCATTCAGAAAGATCTCTCTTCTTGAAAGAGAGATCGAGTGTTTGATTACTTTTCAGAGGCAAATGTTGATCACGTTTATGTGTGAAGAACACGAGTTTTTCCAGATAATTATGGAAGGGGTGGCCAAATTGGGGGCACCAATGAGCTTTGGATGGGAGTTCAGGCAGCAAAAATAAATCTTTGTTTAGCATTTAAAAAAATAAACTCCTATATAAATATTTGTTTTTAATCACCATTGTACATAAATCAGTTTATCATACTTTTTTTTATTTCAGCCCGCTGTAGGCACCTTAATTTTGATTCAAATATGGAGAAAAGAAAGCAAGAAAGAGAAGGAAGGAAGGAAAGAGAGAGAGAAAGCATGTCCTTCATTCTCTTAAAATAATATATTAGCAAATCGTTCATCAAGCGTGTCACGTTTGGACAGGGCCACCAGCTAATCAGCACCCATGGCTTCAATATTCTGTTCATCCCCAAACTGTGTTGCCTGTAAGTCCGTGACTCTGGCGACATTTGACTGAGGGGCCAGAACCGCGTCAGGCAACCAAACTGAATGACAGAAAAGAACCACAGTGCCATAAACAAACTAAGTAAGTAATTTATCAAAACTTGTCTTCCCTTCTCTCAAATTCATTGGTGTAAATATCACATCTGAAAAATTCATAATTTAATTGTGTTTTACAGTTTTGCTCTAGTGCTGTGCGAACAGAGCTGGGTGGCTGCATCGGACCGGATGCGGCAGGGGAGGCCACCGCGCCTATTGAACCCCCTTGGTGGCGCCACTGGTTAAAAAAGTCCCCTATGAATACATATGTTTATAAAGAACATTTGTTTGTTTGCTGATTTTCTTTTTTTTCCCCTTTTTTATGAGGCAAAAACATGGATTTCCTCTGGTTAATCTCAGATGTGAGCGAGTGATCAGCAAGTCTTACTCTTATAAAATTTAAAGCTAAAATTGAACAAGGGTGACAGCCGCAATGTACCCAAGAGCCCATATAGGTTGTTTATACATCAGATCATTGTTTAGTTAAAGATCTGTTGGTTTTAGAGCTTTCCTCCGATGGTCTCTTATCTAAACTCTGACCGACAACTTGACCTTTAAGGACTTTACTTGACTCCACTTAAGACGAGGAAAGGACGTGGGGGTGGAGGATGAAGGGGACGTGGGGGTGGAGGATGAAGGGGCAGCATTGAGGAGGATCCTGCAGAAGCCGCATGCCATTTTGGACAATGTCTCCCAGCCACTCCACGACTCACTGGTCGAGTTCAGGATTAAATCACAATGTAGCACAGACCGCCGCAGAAAATCATTTCTGCCTTTGGCAACTGGACTCTGCATCTCCTCCCCAACAGTTCGACATCACTTATGTGTGTTTTTAAATTATTTCTGCATAATTCACATATGTCAATTATAGCGTTTACTTGTATGTAGGATGAATGCTGATTTCTTTTTGCTTTTCAATCCTATTCTTTTCATGCTTTCATAATAATGTCGCTGCTGCAACATTAGATTGTCGCCCAGGGGATCAATGAAATATTCTGGGTCTGATTCTGATTCTAAATGCACATAATTCATAGATATTACATTTCGTTAATACCAATTTACCAGAACGCATAGTTATTGCTCTGAAACTGAACGTTATTCATTCTGAATTTTCTAACGAATCGAGATAGTAATACACATGTCAAAGTAAAAACAAATATTTTCTCAGCATTTTCACTTCTAGTTTTGTTTTGGAATTATACATACTGATATGAGTTGTTACAATTACTAGTTTTGAGATAGCCAAATGAATCAATATACACAAATTATCGATTTGAAATACAGAAACTGACACCCCCCACACACATCCCCCACCCAACCACAGCGCCACCACCTTCTCTTACTTCTGTTTACCCACATTTCTAATCAATCCGTGGCGTCATCAGGGGGGACCATCCTGAAGACTGGCCTGTTAGGAATGACAGCTCTGTAGAAGGGGCGAGAGAAAGAGAGAGAGAGGGTAAATGGTGATCCCTCCCAGAGCTCCGTCTCCACACTCTGCCGCGCTCTTCTCTGAGGGTCACACCGGATTGCGTCCCCTCTTTCCCAGCAGCCTTTCCAAAACGCTTCCAACCCTCACCCCTCCCACCTCCGCCGACTCCAAGCTGAGAACCTCCGGCTCACATTTCTGGCAGCTCGCGCTCTCCCGCGGAGTCGACGCTTTTCAGAACAGCGACGGGTGATGGAAGGCAGAGAGGAGGTGGTGATGGTGAGATCGGCGGAGGGAGTCACTGGGATCCCAGCGCGAGAACCGCAGGGGAAACCGGGCCACAGGAGCTGCCTGAGCCCCGGCGCCGCGCCGTACTCGCGGGAGAGCACCACGGAGCTTGCGCCGGAGGAGAGCGCACGGAGGAGCATGTGCGCCGACACCAGGTCGGTCACCGTATCTTCCTCCGGGGTACGGCATCACAAAGACGGCAGCAGCTCGGACAACGAGTCGGACTTCTATGAGGAAATTGACGTGAGCTGCACCCCTGACAGCATGGACTACCCAACGTCTAAAGGTAGGGCGACATTTTTTTATTTTTTATTTTTTTTTTGGGGACTCTGTCTGTGTATACATGCAAACTAAAAACGCCGAATTTTGCATCTTGTAAATGTCACACACAGAAACCCGAGCAGAAGTTACCAGGGTATTGTTGAACACTGCTTTAACAAAATCTTGAACGTTTCACAATTTCGGCTTAGTGGAGCCGGAGGAAATCAAGTACAACTGCTCTCGGAGCATGCAGCTGTTCTGTCAAGTGGCTGAAAACGCTGCGGTGACACCCACAGTGTAATCAGACATTCTCATCACTGACGTTGGCAGCGAATGTGCCCGTGCGCCTAATTGAACTGCATGAGGCAGAAAATAGAATTTTCAGTAGCCGCCAAACAAACCACACGAAGTAAATGAGTGAACGAAAGAACATCTGAATCTTTTTATTGCTGTTTTCTTTTCTTCTTGGTTTTATGCAAGATGCAAAGGACCTAGTGTGAAATAGGCCTACAGAAATGTTACACATATTTATCTGTACTTGCAACGTCTTCTTTACGTCAAACGACATGTTCGTATTTATTCACTGTTTGTGTAAAACGTGAAAGAGGAAAACTCTCCACTAAATAAAGGCTTCAGCTGTTATAAAGATGCATGTCAGGAAGGCCCTATAAGAGTGGAGGAGAAGTCCTCTCAAATATGACCATGCTCGTCCTTGAGCGTTTGTTCAAATCGTTCTTCCTGATACTCAACATGATGCGTCATTCTGCATGTCGATTCAGGTCGAAACGGAGAATCTCCGGGTCATTCCCCGGGCGAGACCGGCGCCGACCCGGGTAAGACAATCCCTGGTCAGGGTTCTCTGTCCTACGGAGCGGACCAGATCCGCCGGTACCGAACGGCGTTCACCCGGGAACAAATCGCCCGACTGGAGAAGGAGTTCTATCGGGAAAACTACGTGTCCAGGCCCAGAAGATGCGAGCTCGCAGCTGCTCTAAATCTACCTGAGACCACAATTAAAGTAAGATTGTCATATTCGGTGACAATATTGTTTTTGGCTGAAATTAGTAAGGAGGCAACCAGGCTTCAGATGCACAAAAGAGTCTTAGTCTACGCTAGTACTATGTGAATTAGCAAAGAAAATAATTTTTAAACATCACTTTCTGTCATTTTATCGTATTTCCTTTGAGCAATACAGCTACTTTGCTTTAGTAGATGTGAAATTTGTTGAAAGAAAACATAAGTTTGGGCCTGTTTGCGTAAAAGCGGAAGTAGTGGAGGGTTTAGCTTTTGATGTTGTTGGTCAGTGGGAGGGCCGTGGTTAATCTTTGACCCAATGCGACTCTGTTCCAGGTGTGGTTCCAGAACCGCAGAATGAAAGACAAACGCCAGCGCCTGGCCATGACGTGGCCTCACCCCGCCGACCCGGCCTTCTATACCTACATGATGAGCCACGCCGCGGCCACTGGGAACCTGCCCTACCCCTTCCCGTCTCACCTGCCGTTGCCCTACTATTCTCCCCTGAGTGTTGGTGTCGGTGGCGCCCCGGCCCCTGGTACCACACCTTTTTCGACCCCGCTGCGTTCTCTGGACAGCTTCCGGGTGTTGTCTCACCCCTACCAGAGACCAGAGCTTCTGTGCGCCTTCAGGCACCCTTCCGTGTACCCGTCAGGCCCGGCACATGGCCTCGGCCCGGGTGGGAGCCCCTGTTCCTGCCTGGCCTGTCACACCAGTCAGTCCAACGGGATCGCTAGCAGGCCATCCGGTTCGGACTTTACCTGCTCCCCAACGAGCAGGACAGACTCGTTTGTCACTTTTACGCCTTCAGTGCTCAGCAAATCTTCATCTGTTACACTAGACCAGAGGGAAGAGGTGCCTCTGACCAGATGAAACCAAAAACAAAACCAACTCTCTCCGTTTGTGTAAGCCTAAACCCCTGCGTTATTGGACCGGGACTCAAACAGCATGAATAAATCGGAGAGGAAAACAACATTTTCCGACGTTCGAGAAAGCGATCAAAGAATCTGCCCTGATTGTAACTGAAATCTACTTGAGAGACAGGACATCAAGACAGGGACACCAGATACGTTTTTTTTTAGAAGACTTATTTGAGGGGCGGCAAATCCAATTGGATGGATGTCAGGAAGGTTTTCTCTCATTGTTACTGCTTGTCGCCTCTTTAGGCATCCAAATCGATCTACGTGTATAATTAGTTACGCGCGAATGAGGCTTTCCATTATATATATATATATATATATATATATATATATATATATATATATATATATATATATATATATATATATATATATATATATATATATATATATATATATATATATATATATATATATATATATATATATATATATATATCCCCCTTGTTACAAAAATATATTCCATAAGGCAGACTATGACCGTCTCATTAAAAGCCACTCTCCACATCGGGGTCCTAGAAGAGGCGGATGCAGCGGCCCGGGCTGAAATGTGCACATGCAAGTGAAATTAGTAAGTGATGTATATGTACAAGCCGGCACATTTTGAGCGCTGAATTAATGGTAATACCAGCAGAAAGGGATCGTTGCTGACAAAAGGTATAACAAGGCGCCGAGGGAACGGATTAGACTTGGACTGCACATCCCGCGCGACTTGATGCGGGAGATGGATTGGGGAGGGGGCGGGGGGAGCGGGTGCCCTAAGGAGGATGGAGAGGGGACAATCAAAAGGAGAAGAAAATGGAAGGACATTGCTTTTTTTTTTTTTTTTTTTTTTTAGCTCCTCTATTGGTGTCTTTCTGGAGATTTTTTTTTTTTTTCAAATACAAATATTTTTTAATACGATTAAAAGCAATTAAGTTCGTTTTGTCAACACTTTCATTAGCGCCTCATGAAGGAAATCGGACTGCAAGACGTCTGACCAAACTGGAGCATTTTTGTTGAACAGTTAAAGGTTGAAAGGACGTCCTCTGACGCTTCAGTGTCACTGTAAAGTGAGAGTGAAAATACTTTGAAAGTTCTTATTTGGATTAAATTTGGACACGATCTGTGTTCCAAAAAAACAAAAACAAAAACAAAAAAAAGAAAGGTAGATTTAAGATTTATTATTAATATTGTTATCATTATTATTTTTTTTATTTTTATTAATGAACGCAATGACTGACCAACCACAAATAGCCATAAAAATCCATAGATCGCCATCGTTTTTTTTTTTTTTTGTTTTTTTTTAGGGGGTATTTTTTGTTCTATTTTGCTCTATGTTTGCATCATTCGTTTTTATTATTATTATTATTATTATTATTATTATTATTATTATTATTATTATTATTATTATTATTATTATTATTATTATTATTTGTGATTGTTTGCTCATGCTTTTTTCAGACTGCCTTGTCTATAATGTCTTATTTGCAATAAATTAAGTCAATGAAATTAATTTGTGTTAGGTAAACACATTTGACTCTTTTTAAGTTATTGAAAACCTTTGTTGTTTTTATATATTTATATATGTCAAGTTCCCCAGTTTCTTTCTTTTGAAAATAACACCAATTTTGCTCTCAAGTGGCCCCTGTCAAAACACCCCAGCGTGGCCCCCCAATCCTCTCCAATAGGCTATATCTCCTGACGGGAGCGAGAGATTGACCGTGACAGCTAAGTGGTCCCCGGGCTCCGTTAACGCCACTCATATTTTCTCTGCAACCACTTAATAGACACGGAATTAGTTGTCTGGATACTAGAGATAGATAGAGAGATAGAGAGAGCGAGATAAAAAAAAAAAATTACAAATTAAAAACAAAAAAAACGAAGAAGCATCAATCTTTCAAGTAGGAGCGCAAACAATTAGCGGCATCTTAATTGACTGCGTTGGAGCAGGGCCGCGCAAATTAAACGAGTTTTCAGAGCGTAAATGGGATTTTTTTTTTTTTTTTTTGAGGGGGGGGGGCAGATATACAGATTTTCTTTTGATAGGCATTTCATATCGTAGATAAGACGTCATTGGGACATGATGCCTCCTATTTTAAAGGCTGGACGTTGAGGCTTCTTGGGAAGATGAGTGACGGTAACTCCAGAAAAAAAAAGGGACTTTCAAAATAAACAATAAGATTTATTCCCATTTTCCAATTTTCACTCAGTCATAATCCTTAAACTTTGCTAGATGTTTCTGTGGAGTAGAGGAAGATGGTTAAGTAAAATGATTGTAGCCCTTAGAAATAGAAACTTTTCAGGGGCGTCGAAATGAAGAGGTGACTCAGAAATATTGATTTTTTTTTTCTCCTCTTCATGGTTAACTTATTTTAAGAGCACAGACAGCACAGTGATGCTGTATGTGCATCATTAAATTAATTATATTAGTTTGTGCATATATATTAATATATATAATTCATGATCAGAGCTTGTCCCAATTAGATTATGTATGACAAGGAAAAAGAAAAAATAATCATTAACACAAACTCTATTGGATTTATTCGCTTGTCCTGATTAGCAGGGTTGGACTACAGTTGTCATTTAGTTATTTATTTACTAGTCAGCAGATACAATGTGCACAAAGTGGAACTACAACCCAGACACAAGCCGCAGACGTGATTAATCAAACATTAAATTACGACATGTACTCTGAACGCATTCTTCTTGTAGAATGAGAAATAAACCATTTTGAATTTGAAAACATTTCGAGTTTCTTTGAACTTGCATATTCATAAGCAACACTTGAGACTCGTTGTAGACACACCGAAACCTCGTTATTCGTTGGGAGAAATCAAGCTCTCTGGGGGGCCCCATCTGGTCTGAACGCCCGTAAGTAGTACTCGAGTCTGCTTTGGGCCGGCCCTGCGATCAATTATTTGCTCTGAAATACAAAGATCAGACATAGCTACCTCCATTTAAAACATTCTACAGCTACAGCAACCACATCTTGTTTTTGTTTTGGGGGTTTTTTTTCCTGATTTTTCTAACCCACAAGAAGGGGCGGGGCAACATTGTAAAAAAATAGTGACATTTTGCAATATATTGTTCAAAGAAAATATAACAAAACAAATCAAAACAAAAAGCAAAACGACGAGACCTAGTTTGATGTAACCTGACCACAGTGTGATGAGAGTTTAGACAGTTTTAATTAAAACCATTAATTTGTGCGCACTTGTCTAAAGTTTCCTAAATGAACAGCTATTTGTCATGTTGTTTGGTTACATTTCACAATAATTCTTTCAAGCACGTTCGGTTCTCCCATTCATAGGGCGCATTTTGCCCTACTTCTGTCGTTCGTCCACAGACATTCAAAATAACCGTCTGCGGACATTTGTTGCAGAACTGATTGCTATTCACACAACACGCCGGGCTCTGTTACATCTCACACCAGTATACTTACATAGAAATAAGCTGATGATGTCTTACTTAGACTGTTTTAATGGAACGTTAATAAACATACAACATATTAATTGTTTGTTGGCTTTTTGGGTTGTTTTTTTTTTTCAAACCCGCTTAAATGCAATCTGCCATAAAACATGCCACCAAATATTCTAATAATAATAATAATAATAATAATAATAATAATAATAATAATAATAATAATAATAATAATAATAATAATAAAAAGCGACCACACTGTTTATTTTCTGTCGTTTATTTAGATAGAAACGTTGTGTGCTAAATAGCCACAAGCCCCCCTGCACCACCGATTCCCCCCCCCCTGGGCCCCCTCCCACCCCCTCCGCCCTCCACAACACGCGTTTGATTGATGGCCTTATTAACTGGAGTTCTTGTAAGTGTGACCGAGCTGATTAAAATGCATATGTTTGGAATAATACAGCGTTTAAGCCTCCCGGGTCGGGCAGATTTATGTAAACTATCAGGCTCAGCGTCTGATGCAGAATCGAGGGTCAAGCAGGGAAATTGCTTTCTTGATGTAGCGCGTAATACAACAAAGATGAGCAGGATCAGGCCGATCTCTCATAGATCGCTGTGTTTTGAACGCTTTTCTTTCCCCTATTTTCTTAAAAAAATAAAATAAAAATAAAAAAAAAAGGCTTTGTAAAGCAGATCGTGCCAACGTGACACATTAAAGTGAGGTAAATTACAACCCACATTTACCCAGCCGCACGAGTGGCTTTGGATGCGACTGTATCCTCAGCGGCAGCATCAGCACCGTCAGTTAATTGCAGGAAGATGACTGAGCTGGAAGATGCGGTGGGCTCGTATAGATTTGCGCGTAAAACAGCAATTACATCCGACTTATAAGATCCTATTAGCGGGGATCGGCGGAGGGTTCCCTCAGCTCTCACAACGAACACAAAGCGTTTTGATATGGGCGGTGCAGTGCAGCTGTCCACCGAGCAAGGGGAGCAGGGGGGGAGAGAGGAGAGGGGAGGAGAGGCGGGTTAGCGGATCTGTGGCTGCTGCTGGTTAAATTGGATTACATCCTAATTTACAGAGCCTCGCAGCCCACAAAAAAAAAGAGAGAGAGACTGGCGGAGGCGTGGACGGACCGATCGCACAGTAATGATGATGAATGGGAGATTAATGCGCGCACAAGCAAGACAATTTAAGCCTTCATCTGTTTAAACGGCCTTCCAATATCATTTGGAAACGAAGGTCACGTTAAATCAATCGGAAGAGGGAGGAGTGGGAGACGCGAAAGACTTTTTGCGGGTGGCGTCTTTATCAACATTACTTATGACGCACGAGAGACAGCCGAGCGTGGAGAGAAAATAGGCCCCCGGCTGCTGCTGCGGGCTTCTGGCAGACAGGACAGAAGGATTCGGGCCATCAAAGGAACGACTCAATTACGTCGTCATCTTTAGGCGTTCGAATTAAGGACAGTCGTTTTTTTTTTTTTTGTTTTGTTTTTTTGCCGAGCACGTCAAAACAAACTCGGACAACAATATGTCCTCGGGACACGTTTTCATGCCTTGTTCTGCTTCGTAATGCATTTCCAAGTTGTATGTTTCATCCAGCAAATAAACCTGCACAAACTATCATTTGGGTCCGGATGTGTGGACATCTTTTTTTCAAAGAGATTTTTGTAAAACTATCATCGCCTATAAGACACGGTGAAACAGATTGAAATGGTAGTGGCAGCATCATGCTGCTGGGATTCTGCCGTTTCAGATTTTAAACAAACAAAAAAACCTAAAATAATTTCCTTCTACACAATCGTTTTGTTGTTTTCTAAAACACAACAGAAACGTGAAGCAAATGTTTATTCAACATTGTAAAAAATATATATATATATATGTTGCTAAATGTCCAGCTGAGGTATTCATGCTCTTAAAAGTCCCCCTTCCAGCAGGACGATAAAACTTAAAGTACAATTAGAGCAACAATAAAATATACAGAGTACATTAAAGCATCATCTGTCACCTGCGAAAGTGAAGATCTAAATCCCAAATAAGCAACAAACCACTCCATATCTTATTACATATATTCAGAGCACCTTCAAATATATTGTGTTTGACACAATAGAAAAATAAATTCCACTGTAAAGTACACTGTAAAAAGCAAAGTGTAGAATTTACCCTAAAAAGGTGAGGTAACAATTTGCACTGTCCCCGTTAGGGTATATTCAGTTAAATATATTGAGTAATAAGTAACTAACTTAGACATGTAAGAAATACCTTAAAAAGTTGGGTAAAATGTACCTCATATTTATGGGTAAATTTAGTCAGTTAAAATAGGTAAAAAATGGTCTTGTTTGCTAGTAAATCTTAGCTGAAAATTAAGAGTTAAAGTTAACTGAAATCACTGAGTTACCTTTACTTATTCAAGTAAGTTAAAATGTACCCCCAAATAATAGATCGAGATTATACACTTTTACAATTATTTTATTCAAAGAAGTCACAACACAGAATTAAGTACAACACAGCAGTGTCAAGCAAAATTTCAAATACTTAAACCTGTAACATCTTCAAATATTTTTGTCAGTAATGTAGGACTATAAAACATGTCAGACATCCAAGGAGTACATCAGAGAAAAGGACAATTTAGGAGAACAGAGAAGGAGAAGTGAGGTGCAAGGGATAACTTTCCTCAAGCCTCACACAACAGTGACTGAGCAAATCTTCAGATGTGCAGGTGTATTTAAACACAACAAATAACAGAACTGCCAGCTATAACATGACATTAACAATAAATGAACAAAGTGCAGTACAACAGCTTTAGACATTTCAAAACACATTTTATATCACACTGAGCTAACGGCTACATGTTGTCTCTGGATAAGTATTTGGATAAGTATTTAATGCAAACAAAACTTTAAGAGTTGAAGCAAAGTGTGTGGAGCAGAGGACAGAACAGAACATAAATAAAAAAAAGCCATACTCCAGTCCAGACAAAAGATCCTCTTGGAACAAGACGGAAACTATTGCATGAGTTTGTTCTTGAGGCTGTGGACCTTCTTCAGTAGTTTTGCCCCATCAATTTCCAAAAAAAGTTTTTGAAAAGTTTCAAATGTGTTCTTGAGCTGCTTTGGATAGTCCAGGTTGAGGGCATATATGAGTCCCATCAACAGTAGACATGCCTTTGTTCGGCTTCCACATCCTGCCATCACTTGGTTTCCCTCAATCACAATCGACACATCTGATGGATCCTTCTCAGCCATGATGTTGTGCATCACGATCACCTTCATTGTTTTGTCTGTGTTGTCCTCACATTCCTATATGTTAAAAATAAGGAAACAAAAGATACACTTTTAAAATTTCATTGAAGATCCTGTTTCCATACATTTCAACGTATCTAAAGGAGAGCAGAGGGTAGTGATTAGAAGATAGACGGAAAAGAAGTGAAGAGGATCCCTTGAGTTAATCGATCATTTGTTTTCAAGGACATACCTGGCATTCATGGAAAAGATCTTCTTGTCTTTCACCAAAGTAGTTAATGAGGCAGCAGACAACTGTATCCCTTTTTTTCCTCAATGCTCTGTGTCTGTAGGGAGATGCAATTTAGTGAAAAGACTGTTAGTGGAGAGTGGAGAGATTTACACACACTAAGTTACGCAGGCATGCAGGTAAATTGGATAGAAAGTCATTTGGTTTTTAAACAGACCGCGGCGGAGAGCGGCTCCAGCAGCCATGTTAGCTAACTGAACTAACAGGTCAACAATATAAAACACGGCAGGCATTTCATATGTTGGCGACATATTAGTATTAGTATTTTAAGACGGAACTTCTCATGTGCGGCGAAAATACACTAATGAATTCTTCTTCAGCAAATTATTTGCTGCCTGTGTCTCGGTGCAGCGTGAAGTGGGAGCAGAGACCTGCAGATACTTAACGACCATTATAGTTCAGCTTTAGCGTTAGACTAGTTTCTAACCTTAAAACCAGCGGTAAGAAACAGTCATGCATGCTGGCTAATCTCAAAAGCACCGCGAACAAATTGAAACTACCTGTTGTTGTCCAGACAATTAACAGCAATGTTGGCGCCAGGGAAAAATTCAAATTTTGATGTACAGTATTGGCATGTTACAGAGATGCACATCGAATATAAGTGAAGTATCTCATCATTTGTAATGTTAGATTTTGCATTCGCGCTATCATTCACACCACAACTATATTAATACCTTACCTTCAGCTCACCGTTCGTTGACAGAGAGGATGCAGAATTCCTTGTCCCGCTTTTCTTTCAAAAACGCGGTCTGGCGCATGCGCAACTTTGGACCGGACTTAAGAATCGGGGGTAGATTTTACTCGAATTTCCTATCTAATAGTTTTTAATGTTAAAGAATGGGTAGCACATGTAGAAATTACCCAACATGTCTTCATTCATTGGCTACCTAAAAAAATCCATTAACATTTATATGATTTTTATGGGTAATATTTAACACTCGCAAAAATCACTTTTTTCAGTGTAACTGATGTGAGACATCATCTCGGTTGCACATAAGTATGATATATACCAGCCTCAAAGAAATGCAATAAATTGACATTCATCTGCCTTGAAGGTGATTCAAGACAACTTGTGCAGTGAAACCTTTGGACATTTGACATATTGTTGCTTTTGCACCACCATTCTGTCTATTTTAGCTCTTCCTTTGATGATCTAATCCACAGATTAAATATTACCAACAGGTAGCTCCAGTGAGCTCTAAACACAACGGTATGGTGCTTAGATCATTAACCAAAAGTTAAGCTCAGTATGTAACTTCATGCTGCATCTGGACGTCTTGACAGAATGGGCAAAATGGTTGGAGATGCACTGATATACCCACCCATGAACAAACCAGCCGTTTCAGCATTTGATGAGACCTTCTTGACACGCAATGGTAAATCTTTAAATTACATAAACATCTGTTGAAATTGATGTAATCTGGCAGTACACAGATTAAAACTGTTTTGATTTGATTGAGAAATAATAACAGGTGTTTCAAGTTCCTCAAGATGGCATTTGCTGTGAATTGGCACGACATAAACATTTTGCTGAAATGAAGCTGAAAAATATTCAATAGTTGACCTGCTGATTTCCAAAGACATCGATTTGTTTATTCAGGAGCTAAATAGAAAAAACATTGGCAATTAAAAGACACAAAAAAAAAATCCATGTTTGAATCTTCATTCAAGATATCTTTTTTTTTAGCTTTTCAGAGGTGGACTTTGCTGCTGTGCTTCAGATCACTACCCTGAAAGTCATAATGTCCAAACTGATGGACATTAGTTTGAACATTAAGCCTCAGGATTTTCTGAGAGGGAACAAAACATAAAGCTGAATCAGTAACTGCAAGCTGTCCAATCCCTAAAAATGCAGAAAAGCAGCTGCAGAAATCAAACTCCTGTCATCATATTTGATTTTCATTGTCATTTTTTCTGAGTACAATCTTTGCTTATTTTTTGTCTTGTCCGTTTCTGTCTTGTCTACTGAATGTAGTTACAGAAGTTACTGTAATATCCAGCACACAAGACAAAACTGCAGAAATACTGCAGTCAAGGGGGAGAAAAACTAAACCTGAAAAATGGCAACATTTGTATTTCCAGAACTTTTCACCATGCTTGTGCATGCAAATTTGAGGGATTTTGAAAATAATGACAATTCCACATTCCGCATGGTTATGTCCCTTCTGATGAAACACAAAGGCATGATTTTGTGACACAAAAAAATCAGCGTATTGTTCTTAGTATGACAATCCAGAAAAATGAGCTGTGCAAATATGTAGTCTGTTTCTCCTCTTGTCTTTTGTTTTTCTTAGGCATGGAGTCACGTAGCAAAATATTATTACCAGCTTTAATCAAAGAGGTTGTGATTTCAACATGTTCTCCTTTTCATAAGATTCATATTCAGGTTAAAACAGTTCCACTCGGAATAAATTTGTTATCCAAATATGCAACTGCTACAACAAGTACAGCTTGTAGTTTGTTTTTACATGTCGTGTGCAAAAGCACTAGCGTTGAGGCATTACCTCTGAATGGAGAGTCGGATATTTTGCATATATTGGTCTTTTCCTGCCAAAGTTTCTACACCCTCCCCCATAAAGCCCCTCAAATGCAGTGTGGAATTGAAGATGAGGCCATATTCAACTGCTGTTGTGATGCACAATTTTCATTTAAAATCTAAGTAATGGGCACATCATGGAAAAGTGAGACTTTATTGATAGTGCTAGTAGGAGCTCTGCTACCACAGTCTGCCCAAAGTCTTACTCAGTGTTGTGATAATGACCAACTTGTTAAACGCCGTTTGATTGTTCTGCTGCTTTCCCCCATGAGGTCTGTCTATTTTGTGGAGGAGCTCACAAAGCACGCACCGTATTGTGTGATACTGTTTAAAAATAATTTAATAAGCACTTCATTTTACGACAGTGTTATTATTTTACAGCCATTACAGCTGCCAAGAGCTTGGCCGATCAGTCCAATTCTCCCCACACCTCCCTTCATTTTACTGCTCGCTCGCTGCTTTACTGCTCAGTAACGGCGGTGGTCGAAGGCGACAGGAAAAGTTAGTCCCCGTTTTTCCCACACAATCAAACAAACTCCAGTGCGAGGCATGGCACCGCTCCCACAGCCACACATGGGTTTGCGTCATTCACAACATTAGATTTTGTTCTTCACAATGAGAATGCGCCCCTCTCTGGGTTTGCTTGATATCCTCCGCAGAACAGTAATAAAGGTGAATACAATGTGATCTCTGCTGTGGCCACTGGTTCTATCTGTGCACAGCGGGTATGTAGCTGCTTGTGTGAGCCTTCCTGTGACAGAGTACCTCATTGCTGCAGTGATGTATCCTCATTATGCCCCCATTGCATTACCGTCACACCCAGACTGTTTCTGTTCTCTTGGGGTCCAGAGGGGCCTGGGCTTCCCTTCTATCCACTCCTAAAGCTTCTACAAACCCCCCTGCCCTCATTTTGACTCCGATGCACCAGCATCCTCCAGCTTGGACCTGCAGATGCAGACATTTGTTAGGATTTCTAGTAAAAACAAACAAAAAAAAAACAACATATACGTAAATATATATATGAACATTTTGAAAAATTGAATTTATGTTTAAAGGAAAGTACCCAATTAAGAATGGTCTGTTTATAGCAAAATCACTATGACCACTAAAGAATGTTGATTTTGTGTGTGGTGAAGAATATCTGCACCTATCTAGTGATATTTTCTGATTAATTTGGCTGTCGGACTTGTTCCATAAATGTGACAAAATACACATGACACACTGACATCACAGCACAATTAATGCACCCCATCCCAGCACAGAGAAGTCCACAACTTTGATCTGAATATATGTTTTTTATTTAAACTATAAAGGCATCAGAATACACGACAGTTTCCACATCTATTTCATATCCTCCCGTTTAGACCCGCACAAAGATGCTTTACGTTACATCTGGATACATGGCAGCAAACAATGGGACAGCAGCTTTAGTCTCACCTGGCTGAACCTGTTTAAAATTGTATGTCACTGAATCCACATCGAAGTTCCCTTTTGTTGTGAACAGGGGATGTATAAATAAACAGAAGTGAATCCATTACATATCAACAGTCATGAAAAAAAAATCATAACTTCTTTAAATATTCAGCTGTTTCCAAACCAACATTAACATACTGATATCTTTTTCTTCTTCTCTGGATACAAACTCATTTTATTACAAGTAAAATACAAGAACTCGCCTTGTTTTGCTCATCTACAAAATCAACAAAAAATTATATACTAAGTTAAGACATTCTCATGATTTCTTTATTTCTATCCCTTGGCTACAATACCTTCAGTAAGATATTTCTTGTTGCACTCTTCAAGTCTCAGCACAGTTTGCCCCGCTCCTCTTTTCCAGGTGTGAGACGTTTGAAAAATTTCTTCCATGTGCATCCCATTAGGTTCCAGTTCGGACTCTGTGCTGGTCCTGCACTTTCCAGCTCTTAATTCTCAGCCAGCTCTTGGTGGATTTCCATTGTGGATCACTGAAAATTTGAGTTCAGTCACGGCTTTCTTTTTCTGTTTTTAAAGATGGCTCCACATTTTCAATGTTAAGTTAGCACAAAATGCAGAATAAAAATGTGTTAATTTCAGCCATTATGACTGGGAATAAATGGGGGTTGTGTTATAATGTAAATTTTCCCCCAAATAAATTTTTTTTTGTTAAATTTTACAAGATAAAAATGATGCTAAATTCTTATCATTTTTAAAACTATATTTGTTGTGAAGTTTTAAATACTCTCAAATAATTCTGGTCTGTATTTTAAAACACTAACTTGCCTCAAAACTCTGTTTTCCCTTGCTGGTTGCTATGATTGTTAACAACACAATCTCATTATTTTGAGATTTTCTGGTCTCATTTGTTGACGGGGTTATGCACATTAGTAGTCATTTGCAGAATTCTTGTTGGAAAGAACATTGATTTGTTCATATTAATGTTAACAGGGGAAAAAAACATACATTTGTTTGACCTGAAGGATCTAATGCTACCATATCTCCAGATGTTTCTCTTTCTTTTTCCCCTCACCCTTTTTTTTTTTACAGCTGGATGGTTTTCAATCATTTGTACAGAAAAACAAATACACTTAGTTTTCAAATGATCTAAAGTTAACCACGAGGTGTCCAGACATTCAGAAAGTTTTCTAAACTTTGATGTAGCTTTTCTGTGGCAGTATGACTGTTTCATCAGTCTGCATCTGACTATAAACACTTCTGCAAAAACGGTAATGATCTAAACTGAAAAGGATGAGATGTAAAAAGTTCTTTTCCTTGTGTACTAAATGAGTTAATTCTGCAAATTTTAGCTCCGTATAACTAAGGCACTAGGATACCATGTTAAAGTCTGACTGTGTGTTCAGGCAGACTAAGTTTGGGAGGTAATGTTATACCATGGGAAAGGGCGCAGTGGAGATAATGGTACCACATAGTCAGAGCAACAGACGAAAAGCTAAGAGCCTGTGCTTAGTGCCTTAATGGGTGATTTCAAAGAACACTCACACTGTTTAGCAGAGAGTGAACCTCCCCCAAACCTATAAAACTCTGGTAACTGTCAGTACAGAGGTTGGGTCGGCTACATGTCTACATTCAGCACGATGCATGTTTGTAAAATCCAGCTTGCTGGGGATCTGTCTTCAGCATTTAGGGATCAATTCGAGATAGTATGAGTTCAAACAATAAGGGAAAGGGGAATCATTTATTGCTTCCAACATAAATTCTGATCAAATGCTAACCAAATCAAATGGTATCAGAACAATATGTCATTTTGACTGTTACAAGCTTGAATACCTCTAAAGTGTATGTAATTACAGTGCCTCTGAAAGTATTCGCCATGCTTTGTGAGACCTCCAAACTTTATGAGGCTTTCAGGTGAGCTCAAGAACTATGCATAATGAGATTCATGGACTGAGCTTTCGTGGCTGAGCAGTTGTATTCATGCCTACAGTGCTAAGAGCAGCATCAGCATCAGATGTGGTGCAGTAAAGCACACAAAAACTTTCTGGAATACCAATGAATGAGTCTGAGTTTGGCTGTTGCCGTAAGAGTGTCAAAGTGTCAAATGTGAAGTTTGGTGGAGAGGGGGTTGTGTTGTAGGATGGCTTTTCTGGAGTTGGGTTCAGTCCTTCTGTTCAAATGAAAGCAGCTTTCAATCCTGAGGGGAAACAAGATATTTTTGGACAACTCCATGCTCCCAAATTTGAGGGGACAGTTTGCAAATGCCCCTTTTGACTGTGCATCAGTGCACAAGTAAGGTCCACAAAGACATGAGTGAGCTTATATGGGGTGGAAGACCTTGACTTGCCAACATATGACCCCAAAGTCAATCCAACAAAACACACAGGCATTCACATCTGACCTCACAAAGGTGCTTCTGGAAGAAAGGGCAAAACTTTTCACAAACAAAGTCCTAAACTTTGTGGAAAGTCTTTCCAGAAGACCACCCTCTTTTGAGCTACAAAAGATGGGCCAGCATCCTATTAAAGATAATCATTGGCAATAAAATATATTTACTTTACCCACAAATGCGCACGCCTAATGTAGCCTGTCGTTAGACACTGTCTAACCAAAGTCTTGCTATCAGAGATGCTATCAGAGATGATATAATAGCCACAGATCAGGTTGTGTGTTAAGACAGGCAGTTAACATATTCAAGTGATTAAGTCTTTTTAGTTTCTCTACTGCAACCTAAAAATGAAGAGAAAGGCCCGTGTGAAGAATATGTTGGCTCACATAAATTTCTGGAGATAAGTAGAACGTACTTCAAAGCTTTCCTGTTGGGTTGGGAAACACAAGTAACAAATGCGCATGAATGAATGGCAAACAGGTTTAATAAGACAGACAGAGTGACGCTGACAGGGAGACCTGTGGCGTCTTCACATAGTGACTCACAGAATAAGAACCCTGTTTAAAAGCACGATAACAAGGGGTTTTTCTTTTTTTCTTCCTCTTTTTTTTTAAGTCTACTGAGCGGGAGGAAGGGTGGCAGAAAGGCAAAGAAAGAATACTAATGATTAAGATTTGCGCTTCCAGTGTGCATTGTAGAAAACCAAAACGTAAAATATTAAAAATCACAGGGAGTGACAAAAAAAAAAAATGTTTCCAGCAAAGGCTGAGGAAGAAAAGGTTGCAGAGATCAAGAAGAAGATGGACCTGAAGCGGGAGGATCGGGTTTATAGTGATGCTCTGTTTGTGACGGCTGTCTGCTGGATGAAAACAGAGCCTCTTTAACTCCTCACGGGTTAATGGAACTTTTATGAGTTTGTTCTGCAATCATGTAACCCCTGGCGTCTCCTTTCCTCTGTTTCTTTCTCTACTTCCATGCCTTTCATTCTGTCTTTTTTTTTTTTTCGTTTCTTTTATTTTCCACCCTCTATCTCGGGGCAGATCAGAGGTGAGCCGCTCATGTGTTTCTGTAAACACACTTCTTTCTCTCTCCGCACCAACTTTATGAGGACAGAACCAGTTTTAGTTGAACGCTCTCGTTTGGATGACTCACTGCTTTGCCAAAGTTTACATTAGACTTGTTTGGGCAATGGTTAGATGATGGACAGCAGCTTAATGACTACTAGTTAGGAGGACGCATAGTTGTCCAGGCATTAGCTTCTGCGGTGTGGAAAATTATTGACCAATTTTTCTCCTCAGGGTGGCAACGAGAATTTAATTGTACATAAAAACTGAAACACATTTGCTTTACAACAGGAACCACATTAAAAACCTCAGGCACCAGCCCCTCTGTGAGTCATTCCAAGACAACAAAAAAACAAAAAAAGGAAACACGCCCCTCCGACCAAGATGCATGCAGCTGACAGCACAAGGTGCATTGGACACGAGGAGGGGGGTATCTGTAGGTGCAGATAGAGTGGATTGATGGAGATTGGTCCAGAGAGGCGATGCGAACCCGATCGGGTGTCCCGTCATAAAGCACGGCTGAGGAATGATGATCGGCTGGCCAGACGCAACTTTTAATGCTCGGCCATGACTCAGTGGTGACCGTCAGTAATGAGTTTTATTCGCTTCCATCATTTGAGTGTCGATTGTGATCATGGGCCCATCTGAGAGGAGTGATTGACGAGTTACAGCCAGTGATGTGAGGTGGGAGCGGGGAGTGAAGGAGAGCAGCAGGGAGTCTTACGACCCCCTGACTAGAATCTGCCTTGTACTTAGTGGCTCCAGTAGAAATGTAAGGCTGAAAAAGTTATGGAAACCTCATGCAAAATAATCACTCACCTTCAACCCTTTCACAACCTTCAATGTATTTTCTTGGATTTTATGTGAAAGACCAAAGCAAAATAGTGTGTAATTGCAAATGCAAGACGGGTTTCCAAATATTTATGAAGAAAATATATAGAAAGTGTGACATGTATGTGTTTAAAGTTTTTTTACTTGAGTATATCCTAAATAAAATCCAACGCAAACTTAAAGTCACCAAGCTAGTTGTGTGGTTAATTTAAGATTGATATAAATACATAATAATACTATCATTGCACATGCTACCCAGAACACAACATGGTGAGACATGGTGGTGGTGGTGGCAATGTGCCATATAAAATGCTAAATCCCCATTCCTCAGATTGCTCACACTTTCATACACCAACACACATATCACCAGGCAACTTGAGGTTTAGTGCATTGCCCAGGGGCACACTGACGTGTTGCAGGAGTAAGTTGGAATTACACCCAGAACTTTTAGTTCGCAAGGCAACCACTCTACGCAATGATCTCTAGTTTGTAGGACTGTAAAACCGACCATCTCCATCCAATCTGAATGAGTGTGAGGCATGTGGGAAAAAGAGTGGACAATAAAATTCAGTTTCTAGACATGAGAAGTTGGTAGAGAAACACTCCAAAAGGCTTTCAGCTATAATTCCAGCAAAAGGTGATTCTACAAAGCTTAGGCTCAGGGAGGCTGGAGGCACACATGCACATCATACATTTTCAAGTTTATATGTAAAAAGAAACATTTTTTTTTTTAGCCATATCTACTTTTCTTTCTGCTTGAATTTGTTTTTCTTTGAAAAGCAGTCTCTGATGGAATTAACCTAAAACTTACAAAATCTCTTTTCTTCGCAGTTTCTTTTTTGCTTCATTTTGACTTTCAGTCACAAGCTAAAAAAAAAAAAAAAAGTAAAGAAAGAAAACCAACAACAAATAGAAAATAATCAGACATATATATTATTTTCTCCAGCCTTTTTAGGTGTAGCACCTCTTCAGAGATACATGGCCAAAAACAGGCAATTTCAAGATGATAATCGATATTGATCCCATTTATGGAGTGAGTGTGAGGCACCACTAAAGGGAAGGTGAGGGGGGATCAATGAGATTTAGAGCTTCGACAGATGGATGTCTCCTAGTGTGTAGGTTCTGTTAGAAATGACAAGGCCAGAAGGATTGCGCGGTCCAGGCTTCAAATCTCTCTAAGCATCTCTTTATTTTTCAATTTTTCAACACACTGCAACACCATAATGACCATGCATGGGGGGGGGGGGAACATGCATTTCTGTGGGTGCAGGGTGGATGCAGAGAGGACACATTTTTCACCCCATGTTGGTATTGATTCGGAGGCAATGCGGCAATCTACAGGGCAATTACATTACAGACATGACATACACACTGCTTCTAGTTTTTATGAACCAGGGACATTTATTGCAAATTCTGGAAGTCCCCCCCCTACCCCCCCTCAAGTAAAATGGCAAAGGTACAGTGCCTTCTAACAATATTTTTAGCTCTTGAGCTTTTTCACCTCTTGTCAGAACTCTATGTGTCGTATCAGGATTTTGTGCGATAGATCAACACAAAGTAGCTGGTAACTGGGAAATGTAAAGAGATGTGTTATTAAATAAAAATTCTGTCCCTGCCCCGATGCCCTAAATCAATATTTGATCAAATCAGTTTAGTAGCAGTTTGCAGCAGCAAACCTTTCTGTGTAGGCTATGTCTCTACTGGGTTTCCCCATCTAGAGAGACCAAAATATCTGATTAGTTGACTGAAATGAGGTCTGGATTTTGACTAGGCCATTCACATTTGCCCATTGAAGTGGGCAAATGAGAAAGCTAACAGGTTGCACTAGATCTTTACAAGGGTATCACAGTAAAAAGGGCTAAAATCAACTACATGCCACACTTTTCAGAGAACTTTTTAGGTAAACCTTTTGGAAAGTAGGTGTTGTCTTTATGGTTCTCTACACATTTTCTTTTGCTGGACAGCAAAATGTAAAAAAGCTCAGGGAGTGTAAACACTTCACCGAGGATTTCACATGCTCTTTTAGAAAACTTAAGAATCACTATCCCAACTGGTCCTGCTTACCTCTGACAGCAGAAGGACATTTACTCCCATAATAAAGGCTGTCCTCGCTGTATTTACCTGCTTAGCACAGTCCACTGCTCTGGGACCGCAGTGACCTGTCTGCCCGAGTGCATTTTTGAATGTTGTTGAAGGGGACGTAATGGTGACTTAGCACCTGGACACGTCAAGGATATGTAGATATGTTGATACAGCATCTGAATTGGCAGTGAATGCAAATTTATTTGGCTCTCAGAGCAGTGGAGGAAGGGATGCGCTCTGGGTGTGTATTTGTGTCCAGCATGAGAGACGGAGAAAGATGAGGATTCAGCTGTGTGGGTGAGTGTGTTGGATTAGAGGTGACAGCCAAGACTGAAGAATCCCATCATTCCATGTCCAGGGAACTCACTATCCAAGCACTGACATGGTCCTCTGGGGCAGAGTCATAGGAGGGGGCCAGTTACACTCTGTCAGGGGGTCTTATGACCTGATAGATGTGCTGCTGTGGGGCACAGAGACTACCCTGAATATTTTTCTCTCTCTCACACTCAAACTGATGTCCAAGAAGAGAAAGGTGTCCTAACTTCCATAGCTGCTGTCTTCTTGTCTTACAGATTTTTGCTTTGCAACAACTGCACACAGTCCAAACACCAGAAATGCCAGTTCGCCCGCAGATATGGGTTTGCAGAATCCTGACATTAAACCAAAAATCCCAGAAGTTGCAACTTTTGTTAGGATGACATAATGACTATCCATCAAGTCAGCCAGCCAACCGTTCCTCTCCCTCCTGAAGCTCGCAGCCAATCAGCCTCTCTAAATTTGAGAGCTAATTTGTCGCACTCTGCAGTGTCCCTCCCATTTCTGACTCTCCCTGAAGTGACTGTCATTGCTAAGAAGATTCTGTAAGGATGGTTTTATCATTCCTGCTTAGTGCTGCGCTGGGACTTCAAAGACACATTCAAACACACACACACACACATACACATACAGGCCTCCCTCCCATCACACCAACCACACTGAAAGAGCATTTAATTTTGCTTCTCTTTTTTCTCCCCTTTGTATCACTAACACACATAGTCAATGTCTGCGTTTGTGTTTATGTGTCCTGCTTCCCTCCACTCGCCTCTAAACGAACCAATTATGGGTGTTTATGTAGCTTTAATGTGTGTAAGTGTCAGGAGAGAAACATTGCACTGCTCCCCACCTAATCAATGAGGCCTTGCGCACTACGCCGCCAGTCGCTTTTCTCCCGTCTCCTCCATCCTCTGTTGCATCACCCCCCTCCCTTTCAATACCCCTCAATTTCTTTCTGTTTTGCCTGGTCCAGACTTTTCACTCTGCTTCCTTCTCTGTTCAATTAGTAGAAGATGAGAATGAAATATCAGGCCAATTGGCCATGAAGAAAGCTTTAAATGGAGCAAGATGAGGCCATCAAAAAGTTGGAGTGCATCAAGCAAGTGTTGTCACACGATCTGTATTTTTTTATATATATGTTTTTAGTGACTTCCTATGTTTTTGATTGACTTTTAAGCCATTGATGTAGATTTTCTGCTGTTAAAAGTTTGCGTTTTATTTACTCAACTATTAGAAAACCCTGGCAAAATGTGTGACATGAATCATTTCTGCATTGATTTGATCAAATCTTAGCATTAGTATTATTTTTACAGCTTACAAAATTGTTGGGGATCTATAGGTAATTGTTCTTCTCAACACTATTTTAGAGCCTCGAAGGTACCGTAGGCTTTTCTTGGTATCCCCTCCCCTTTTACTCAGGTCTAGAGCTGCAACTGGATCAGGTATTAGCAACTAGGTTTTCTGTCGCATGG
Source organism: Poeciliopsis gracilis (assembly GCA_911649635.1). NCBI lineage: Eukaryota > Metazoa > Chordata > Actinopteri > Cyprinodontiformes > Poeciliidae > Poeciliopsis > Poeciliopsis gracilis. The sequence continues at coordinate 5,353,866 of CAJVRI010000435.1, read as the reverse complement.
CGACAGAGATGAATGAGGCACGGTAGGTTCTGGGCCTCCCGTGGGTGCTTAGGGCCCACCATGGAGGGTCTGATGGTAATGGTGGGGCCTGAGCCCCGTTACCGACACTGGTGATCATTTACTGAGCCCGGGCCTCTGTGGGAACCATGGTGATGGATTCTGATGAGGATGATGATTATTCTTCCAATAAGATGAATTAATGCAACGAGGAGCAACTGTGCAGTATGATGAATGGAGCAGGCAGGCCGCCGTTAGTCACTGACGAGGGTAGGTGTGGGGGGTAATGTGAGAAAGGGAAAATGTTGTACCAGAAATAAGGAGAAAAAGAAAATACCAACAAAAGAAAGAAAACGGATGGACGGACGGATGGATGGATTGTAAATGATGTAGTATTTTTGTTTTCTCATATTGCTGAAAGGCTAGCTGTAAGCTAATACTTTGCCTTAACAAACTCATCATACCACTTTACCCTTTTCACGATAGGTTAGAATGGAAAACTTTGAAGTATTTCATTTGAACTTTGCATGATAGAGCGGCTCAAATCTATGAGTAAATTTTAAAAACAGAAGGGAAAAGACACATGGCTTTTTATATTTTACACCTCTTTCTATTTTTTTTATTTATTTATTTTACCACATTGCAACCACAGATTCCACTTTCAATTAAAACATAACAGCTAACGAGTCACGTTTGTTTATTTCAACATATACTGTGTCTCGTGTGTAGTGACACATGAAATCTTTGAGGCAGTTTGCCTGAATCTAGACATTTTGTGGGATGCCTTGGTCTCGTGTTTTGTTTATGAGGTCATATCCAGCGTTACCTGGCTGCGTCATCGGCCCAGCATGCATTGTTCAGGTGTTAGATCACCTCAAGTGATGGGAACCTATTTTTCTCAGAATGGATCTCAGTTGTGAAGAAAGTTTGTGAAAGTTAATATGTACTGTTGCTCCAGCAGCTTCATCAGGTAGTGAAAATCTATTTTGTCCATAACAGCAATGGGTTGGTCTTCCAGGTAATACCTTCATCAGTGGTTCTGTAATCCCTTTTGCCTTATCTCTGTCTCTTGGAAACTTATCTCCTCTCTTTCATGAGTCCTTTGAAGTGTGTTGCTTCACCTTACTAACTTTCTGAGTTAGAAAGGTAAACCAATATGTTGGTGGCAGTCACTGTAACTCTTCCACGACTCGTTCGAGTTAACCGAACTGCTTCCATTTTCTATTTTCCACCAACACAAATTACCCAGTTCCTTCACAGCATTTTATCTCCAATGTATTACCTGTAGCTGACATCAAACCACGTCCAGCAGACAACATAGATCAGGACATGGCACAGTGTGCTGCTGAAACTTTCGTTTTGAAAATGGATTGAAAGTTGTGTGAAATTCAGCAGTTTTATTATCAACTCAAGTCATAAAAGCCTTTTTAATCTGTTTAGTTCAGTCAACTAAAAAGACAAGAGAAAACAATGGTCAAAAACTGCCTCAGAAGACTTTAGCCTTCATCCAAACAGATTACCTTCTTCCTTTTTACCAGAACCAAACAAACCCATCACCATCAGGAAGACATAATGGACCAGAATTCACCTAGAAAGAAACTTGCACTAAACACATGCAGTCCATACATTTTCAAAAGGCCTACTGGCAAAGACAGCAGCTCCTCTACCATCTTGCTTTATGCTCTGCTAACTTACCTCCAGAAACTGTGTGAGATCTTACATGCCAGCATGTAACAACAAACTTTCAAAAGACTCATTGGATCACGTGAATCAGCTTAGAATCTCTCTATTTCCCAAAAGGAAAAAAGCAGAAAAGATCTGCAGATCATGACACAAAAAGAATGAGTGAAACAACTATTCTAGACAAGCGCATAGCTTGTCTTCAGGCTCGAACTGCTCATCCACTCATTTAGCCATCAACGAATGAAACCGACCACATTAATGTCGGTGAATGATGATTTGCCAAATTTCCTGCAACATTTTTAAGAACACGTTACAATGTACCAGTAGGCTTTAATATTTCCACATTCTGAGTCCTCCTCAGCGGCAGTTTAGAGCTTAAGTCTGCCTCAAGTTTGAGAGCTGCTGCTGTGATAAATAGCCGAGCGAGCAGCGTTCATAATTCCCCCATTATAACTGCTGGTGTATTCCTTCGTCTGTTTAACGACTTGCTCTTAAAGGAAGTAAGAGCGGGGAGGTCATGTGGGCAGGGAGAGAAGCGAGGCTCCTCTAAGCACCCCGTGATTCATATCAAGCACACATTAAGTGGTGTGCGGCTAAATTAGTGGCTGCAATCTAGCAGGTATTATAGCTCACGCAGCGATGTGTAACGAGCCGCTGTCTCACTGGGTTGTAATGTGGCCTTGATGTCTTTAGCATGAACCCACCAATAATATTCAGCCCATTTAGCCCTTTAGCTCATATCCACAGCGTCGGCACATCAATGTAACACCCACACGTCTTCTTCCTGTTTTGTAGACATCATTCCCCTGTCCTGAGTCACTGACTCCGCCAAGGTTCATTAGTGAAGATAATTTCATTTTGGACAGGAGAGTCAGCACCAAACCTGTCATGTCGACAGTGAGGCAACAACAGCTAAATATGTCTGTAAAGTCTTTATTAGTATTTTACTGGGGGGAGGAGGATAGTAGTTGTGTAGCGGATTTGCAATAGTTGCATGAAAAACGACTTACGTCCCTTGAACATTTCCACATTTTCACACTTTAAAATTCACAGTAGAAAAGTCAGTGACATATGTATTTGTGTTATACTTTGCTCTGATACCTCCAAATAAAATCCAGTGCGAACAATTGCCTAAATAAGACGTAAAAGTGTTGGTCTGTTTGTGTTTAATTTAATCTTAGTATAGATGCAACTGTTCTGCGAAGACCCCAGACGTTAGTTAATAAGCAGGATCATGAAAATCCAACAAAGAGAAAAGAGAGTGAGGTTAGGAAACAATATCCCAAGCTTTGGACATCTCATAAAGCCCTGTTCAGTCTGCTGGATGAAAATGGAAAAGGTATGACAAAAATGGAAATCTAGTGGCAGCTCCATAGACCCATAAGTGGGACTGCAACTCTGGAGGAGGTGCAGAGATTCACAGCTCAGTTTGGGATGTCTGCTGACAAGAAAACGGTTCATTCTGCACTCCACATATCAGACTTTCGCAGAGGAGAAGCACTGAAAGAAGTTGCAGGAAGTAGAGAAGGGCACTCTGATCAGATGAGGTAAATATATATTTTTTCCAATTGCAAATTGCAAATTGTAATCTTCAGTTTACCATATCAGCAGGAGCTAACACCATTAGCAGGAGCTAACACCATTAGCAGGAGCTGACACCATTAGCAGGAGCTGACACCATCAACAATCGACCAATCAATCAGATATAATGCATAACACACTTCAGCAACACAGCAGTGCAAAGTGCTTTACATCATGAAAATATTATCAACACATTTTATTGTCAACAGGCGTGAAAACCAATAACAAATATTATGTCATTTCTGCATTGCCTTTTATTTTAAGTCAATGTTACTCATTGTTCAAAAGTGACTGTTTGGGCTGAATGCAGCTAGGACTGTATGTAGCACGTAGCATATCCCATGTAACAAGGACACATTGCAGCGTAAGCAACATGTCCGAGTGATATTTTATTTGAATTAAAACAAACTAAACAACCTAATGTTGATTGTTATAACTAATCGTGAATCCCTTTTCGGAATCTGTGGTAATGCTCAGCAAATGCTTGTCAAAGTTAAATGTTGTTTGGACAAACTAGGTGTTGATACAAACAATCATGCAAAGTAGCCTAACTTGGATTTTACAAGCCGAACTTAAGATCATAACTTTTCTCACAGTTGATGAACAAAATGAAATGCAAGACTAGAGTCAATGCAATGACAAAGACCCCCGAAGGACACCCCTAAAAATCCATTTCATTTTGTAAGCTCTGAATGAACGGTCTTATGGTAAATCACAGCTTTGGCATCGAGAATTACCAAAAGTATAGAAGAACACATCAAACCTGAAAAAGAATGGATCAAAAGCTCCACTGGCACACCTTGGCAGTCATTGGACACTTGATTTTGCCACTTCTAAATTTAGGCTCATTTAGTATGCGAATCATTTTTGGTTATCAATATCGCCAATAAATATTAACCACACTTTTGATCCAAAAATAGATGAACAAGTCATCCCCTAAAATGACACATGAGATTGGTGTTGTGTCCCAGTGTCGACACAGTCACTGTGGTGCGTCTGGAGCCCCACCGCTGGCTGCCAGGCTAAGAGGGTGAGGCTCAGCTGGCTTGGGACTCGGTCTGTCTCTAGCATCCCATTCAGACGTCAGCAGAGACCGGCTTCACCACTTCTCCTTTACAGTCTGCTTTCATGTGTCCTTTAATGAGGAAACCGCCGGCTCAGCAGCTTGCTATAAAACACAGGCAAATTAAAAGACCCAAATATGAATCAACTACACAACCTAATTCAGCAGGCCCAGCCAGAGGCGTAACTCCACTTTAGAAAAACCAAAGTCTATTGTTTGTAAAGGCCAAGAAGGCAAAAAAATGCCTGAAAAGTGACATCAGGTAAAAGCGATCAGACAGGAAGACCAAGTCTACATGAGTTTACATGAGTAATTCCCCTTCATTAGAGACAGCAAAACCATAATTTTCAAAGAACACAGCTGAGGCAAGTGCATAACTTCCCAAAGAACAATAACAGAGTGAGTCATGAGCCCACAACACGACTCCTGCCACCAACGGCTCGCCACAGTCTGCTAACGCTGCGACTGCCACTTTAGACAACAGCAGCTCCATAAAATGTCGAAGACGCACTCGGCATCAGAAAAAAAGTGCGTAAAATAAAGCAAAACCACATTTGTTTTTTCCCCTCTCGTTTCATTGTAATGATGGAAATAAGGGCATCATTCTGAGATTAGTGCTGCCATTTCTCCTTGGCTGACATTAAGCTTTATGTGCCTGCCTGCTGAAGAGTTTTGGAGTAAAAATGAATAACAGAAACCCACGGAGGAGACAGATATCAATGCCATCAGCTGCAAATTCAAGATGTGTGATGCTGGGGTAAAATACATACACCGATATACATTCATCAGTAATGCATAACATTATGACCAAATAAGTTGTTGGTCCTCGTTATTCAGACAAAGCAGCCCTGATCTGCCAGGTTCTGGGCTCCACAAGGCCCAGGGCCTGGCAGATCAGGGCTGCTTTGTCTGGGTGCTTGAGGAGACCAGCTATTTGGTCATGTGACCATGCGTGCAGTGAGACCTGGCTCATTGTGCACCCCAGCATCACACAGGTGCATCTGATGGCATTGATCTGGCCCTCGTGGGTTTGTTATTCATTTTGCCAAAACTGCTCGTGAGCAGGCACATAAGCAATGTCAGCCAGCGGCATAATCTCAGAATGATGCTATTTAATGGTGAAACAAATGTATTAACGACTACACTTTCTGATGCCAGTGCGTAAAATAAAGCAAAACCACATTTGTTTTTTCCCCTCTCGTTTCATTGTAATGATGGAAATAAGGGCATCATTCTGAGATTAGTGCTGCCATTTCTCCTTGGCTGACATTAAGCTTTATGTGCCTGCCTGCTGAAGAGTTTTGGAGTAAAAATGAATAACAGAAACCCACGGAGGAGACAGATATCAATGCCATCAGCTGCAAATTCAAGATGTGTGATGCTGGGGTAAAATACATACACCGATATACATTCATCAGTAATGCATAACATTATGACCAAATAAGTTGTTGGTCCTCGTTATTCAGACAAAGCAGCCCTGATCTGCCAGGTTCTGGGCTCCACAAGGCCCCAGAAGGTGTGGTGCTGCATGTGGCATGAATACGTTAGCTGTAAGTTTTGTAAATCTGACAATTTACAAGATATGGCCTCCATGGATCAGACTTTTTTTTCTTTGGCCAGTACGGCCTGCAGATGATTGGGTCTCAGATCTGGGCAGTTTGGGAGTCAAATCAAAACCAGAAAGTCAATGTTGTGCTTCTCACACTATTCTTGAGCCATGTTTGTTTTGTTCCAAGGTGCATTGCTAAAAGTAGCACTAGTAGTTGGTTTTCTGTTGGAATGGACCACATGAGCCAGCCTCTGTGAACCATGAGCACTTGTCAAGCCATTGCAATGCGGCCCTCATCAAATTCACTCAAATCCTAATGCCAGCACTTTTTTTTTCTTCTTTTTTTGCTGTTCCTAACTCATCTACTTCGGGAACACTATGCTTGAATCTTGCCAAACAGTCACAGTCAACAATTTAGAATACATGCTCTGACGAGATTTGTTTGTTGGGTATTTTAAAAGGCTCAGATTTGAGAATGAAAACTCTTTCATTTTGTTTAGCTTTAGGAATGTAGAAAATAAACACTTCAAATTAATGACGTGTTTAGTTGTAATTTGAACTGTTTGGTTTGGTCTTTGTTGTTCTCCTTTTCGTATTTATTAAAATGGTTCAAAAGTAAAATATTTGATTATCATTCATTTCCAGAAGAGAATATTTTTTAAGTCAAAGTGTGACAATAATTTCTAACCGTCAAAATAAGTCTTATGATAACGATATGCGATACGTTTATTCGAGGTCACAAAAATACTTTTATACACAAAAAACATGCTACAATAAAATCAAATACACAAAATATCTTTATTTTTCCACTGCAGATGACTGAGATTTTGTTTCACAGATTAAAGAAACAGAAGTAGAAGTATTTTTCTAAAAATTAAAAAAGTAACAGTCTATACTTCAATACTGCACAACATTATGAAATATAAATTATGTACAAATTCTCACAGCACAAGGAAACCATTCCTCACGGACAATTTACACAGTTTAATCTGACGAAATGGGATAGGCAGGGTGAAGATACACTGGGCATAAGAAAGTGCTAGGCAGTGAAACAATGTTTAAAATTTTGACATCATTGGTCACAAAATAATACTCTGATGGCTCAATGAGCAGATGTAGACAGCGAAGTAAAGAATTAAGTTTCAGAGAGATTCTGTGGCAGTATCAAAAGGGCCCTGAAATGTTGCACTGCAACAAACACAGCACAAACAATATTTCTCACAGCATAGTTGAAAATGAATTAAAACAACTAAATGTAGTGTATTCGTAAGTCAAAACATATATATAAATGTAGGTAGAAATCAAATTAAATATTCTTTTATAATATGAAGAAATGTGATTGAACGTCAGTAAACTTTGGGCCTCAAGTCTGGGCAACTTTGGTATAAAATGGGTAAAAGACGCCTTAACCTCTGCAGTCGGTTGCAATTTCTTCAACTGCATTTGTTGAAGAAATTATGTTTATTTTTCAACAAATGCAGTTTGTTGAAAAATAAACTGCATGGTTTATTTTTTTGGTTATTTATTTTTTCTTTTTCTGTCCACATTATTGCAGGGTCGGGGGGTTAGGTCCTACAGGTAACAGACATTTAGCAAAACTCTGACAAAAACATGTCAGAGTTTTTGTCAGAAATGCTACACATGGAAATGTGTAGCATTTCCATCCAGGAAATGCTACACAAGTTGCATAGTTGCATGTAAATCTGCAGCTACTGTACACTGCGTTTTAGTAAAGCTCAACCAAGATTTTGTAATTTTTGGACATTTTGAAATAAATCTCAGCATCTCTTCAGGTACAGGAGAGGGAGTTGACAACAAGCGGAGAGGTGTCAAGACACAGCATTTTGGCCTCTTTTTAGTCTCTCCTGAGAATACCGGGATAAGGGACACTCGGGTGCGTGGTTCTGAGGTCTGAGTAACTGTCCATCATAGCTGTGTTGTCAGCTATGCTCCACCTCCATTTACTGTGCTTCCTCCTCGCGCAGAAACTGGAAGACGGATGAAAAGTCCTTGTTGGCGTAGCCGCGAGAGCACATGACTCTGTAGATCTGGTGGGCAAGGGAACCCAGAGGGACGGGTGTCCTTGTGTTGGTGGCAGTGTTCTGGGCTAAGCCAAGATCCTGTACGTTTGAAAAGTAAAACACAGAGCCAGAAAGATTACTGATGATGGCTGTAACGGAGATACAAGATTTACATAATTATAAGAAGTGCCACAATATCATTGCCATTATTTAATCACTAGTCATCCAGAAAGTCACCTCTGACAATTTAGGATGGATCATCATGAGTAAAAGATTTATAAACTCTTTGTATCGTTCGTACAACAGTTGGGTGGAGTAAAATATTAATGTAAGAAATGACCCAAGGGAAGTTTGTCATGTCAATTAAAGTGGCACCAACAGGTATCTCTGAGGAACTCCTAAAACTATCTTTGGCTCCTGAAGAATACATTTCTTTCATTTCAGCAGAAAAAGGATCTTGGAGATGAATATGAAGTAGACCACTGAAGGAAAACGTAAAATATTAAGGGAATTTACTATGTAAAAAATAGAAAAGAGATCAAATGTGGAAAAGTGATGTGAACGGGAGACCTATAGTGAGTAAAATGCCTGCTGCCATGACAAGCAGGCTGTGTTCAGCAACACTTTAGTTGAAGCTAAACTCAACAAGTCCAGTTCAACAAAAATGTTCAACTTTTTCAAAGCTGCTCAAACTTTTAATTTCCAACTTTTTCTTTTTTTAAAAACAATAAATCGATTTGTTCTCACAAGTCTCAAAAAAAAGTCCATAAAGACAGATGATACAGATCTAGAAATGATAAGTTGATGCAAATGTAACAAAGAATCGGGAAACAAAATCTCGCACAATAAAGACAGGAAATACCTTGGCCATCAGAGTAGTCCCAAAACCACCTTGGTAGTTGTTGGCTGAGGGGACACCCTCCATTACTCCAGGGACGGGGTTGTATGTGTCACTGGACCAGCAGCGACCCGATGACATGTTAAGGATCTTTGCAAGCAGCTTGGGGTCCAAACCCAATCTAAAACAGGATGGACCAAACAGCAGTCATTATCCTCTTCAGAGTTTCAATTCCTTGACTCATAAATTCATGTAAAAAGGAATAGTTTGGAAAAGATAATACATTTTTCATAACATATATTATCACATAGTTCTTTTAAGCTTTTACCAACTTCGCATGAGTTAAAATAGAAAAACTAAAACAGAAAATTGGAGTAGCGATTATTTAGAGAAGACGAGCTTGAGCCAAAGGGGTCATTTTCAAGGCTGTGAAAGGAAAACGAGTAAAAATATGTCTTCTGCTGATTCCAGTGACCTCAGTTGAACCTTAATCCAGGCACTGACCATTCCTCAGTGTTAATAGCTAAAGCCTTTGTAATGCTGGCTAATGCAGTATTGATGTCCTCCAATGGAACTATCCTTCACAACACTTTTTTTTTTTCCAAGAAAGAGGAGAAGTGTTAAAGCAGCACAGGGGAGTTGTAAACCTTGCCATCATATCTCAAGGCAAACCGTTAGCTCTGCTGCCCAAAATGCTGCAATAGACTTGTTGGATGCATGAGGGCAAATCTCCGGGCTATGATAATGAGCAGCAAAAAGCTACCAAGAAAAAGAAAAGAGACCAAACCTAGGAAAAGAAAGCACAGAAAAATTAAGTGCCAACCATTACAGCAGCAAGGGTGTAACCGTAGCGCCCGTTTCGGGCATTCAGTGTGCCAGTGGAGTGCAGCTTTTGCAAATTACTGATTTAAAGGCCACTGTAAAGTTGGCCACATCAAGTCCTAGCTGTTTTAGTTTATTGTTACTTACAGGCCTGTAACTCCATTCTGCTCTCAATATGACGATTAAACCATCATAGGTCCTTAAAGCCAGCAGCCCTCCCTCCCTTTTTCCACCTGGCTTTCATTCTGCCATTACAACCACAGTTTTATTATCTGTCTAGTAACTAATTAAGAAAAGGGATTGGAGTTAGTCTCTCTGTCTCTCTATTCCCCCGTCATTGCTTATGTTTTCTCCCAGACACTCTAATTTTTATTTTTATTAACCACTACTTTTGGAAATGTGGCATCAGTGACTGTGATGTAAAAAGCAATCTCACTCAGCCTTTTTACTACACGCCTTAACGGATGCCTCGCCGTTTATGCTTCTCCTCTGCCCTTCCTTCCCCCCTCTCCATCCCAGTTGACACCTTCCTGTCTATGGACTCTTGGGGACATATGTTTGACATCCAAGTCTCCCCCCTCTGCTCAGCTTTCCACTTACACCCTCACACACACGCACGCACACAAGCAAACAGGCAGCCCCTCCCTGCGTTCTGGGTCAGCAGCTGAAAAGGTTACTGGCTGAGCTACAATAAAGCGGGTCCGAGCGCACGGATCGTTTGTTACGGCGACCAGAGAAGCTGACGGGGAGCTGTTGTCCTCTGTTAACGATAAATCAATGATGTTCCCCTCTTGTTCCCTTCACACACATACGCACACGCACTCAGCTGTGCTTATTAGCTGACACTGTGGTGTTGCTCTTCGCCTGTGGTAATTTGCGTGGAGAAGAGGACATGTCACGCTTTAACAAGATCGACATGGATAAACAGACGCGAATGTGTTGCCTTGTAATGCTGCTGCAGATTAAAAAAAGGAGATGGAGCTACAGATGGAAATAAGAGGGGAGGGTGTTTATGGGTTTCTGAGCTGGGAGCGCTGGCAGGTGGAGTTCATTTGCAGCAGTGATATTAAGTGTCTGTTCCATCATGATTAGCTTCTCGTCCTTGTTCGGTGCCACACGAGAGGAAGCCCGGCCCGTTCCCCATTTATTATTTCATTAAAGAGCTAACGAGCACCAACACACAGACAAACGTTTACTATCCCACTTAGAGACAATAAGCGTGTTTATTGCTGATGTTTAATCTTTATCGCAACATATGCTCACCATCTCTCAGTAGCTCATTGGAGAAGAGATGTGAGATGTATTTGTACTTGTGTTCTCTCAAATAGAGATGTTTATGAGCTTTGGTTTCTTTTAGATACAAATGAGGCTTTTACATCAAACACTTTGTGGATATATGTCTCTATTCTAAAATGACACTGTCGCTCAATTAGATTAACATTTATAGCTTCTTAAAGTATCGTGAAAAAGTATTCATGTCCTGTCAAGATCAAACTGTAAGGGGTGCATTGTTTATTTTAAATGATATCTTATCAGACAGACCATCACGATGTAGGTAAAAATTGCAGTCTGGCGGGAAAATGAAACAAAATTAAAAACGTGTTTTTGCTTTATCAGTAAGTAAAATCAAATATGAATGGAGTGATGAGCCAGATGTGATAAAAATAAGAATAAAAGAAGTAACATATGCAAAACAACATGGTTGCCATGTTGTTTTGGGAATGTGTGTGTTCATAATTGTCATGCGCTGCCACTCCTTGGACTATGTGCACATTATGCTCTGCTGGCAGCCTGAGCTTCCAATTGAGTTTAACAAATTAACTCTATGAAAAGAACTGTGTGTGTGAGTGTGTTTCATGTGCATTTTTTAGCATGAGTAAGTAAGAAGACAGACGAATGCCTATTAGGAAATGGCTGCTCTATCAGGCCCGAGTTCAGCATGATAAAATGTTATTCCCATTGTCCTGTAAATTAGCTGTGAGCGCTCTTTCTGCCTCATGTTGGACTGAATCTGTTGTGTGCCTGAACACACATGCGCCTACGAGAGCCTCTTGACTGCATAAGTGGCAGGGCTGCAATGCAGCTTGGGAGATTTACAGAGTGAGTTCTCTCTAAATGATGACAGACTTTGTCAAGCCCTCTAATAAAAGCCCCGGAGAAGGTGGCGTAAGAAGAGCGAGAAACAGAGGAATAGACGGCCACAGAATGGTTGTATGCTTAAACTATCAAGACCACATGTGAGTCACTCTTTCATAGAAATTAAGATAAATTATTTTGTGATGGAATAGAGCAGAAAGAAGTCCTTTTTTTTATTTACAGTAACACTAATGACATACACTGAGAGAACTTGTACTACTAAAAAATGTGTTTTGGATATAAATCAGACTCTGTGTGAGAGTGCATGTTTCCAAGACAGTGAGGCAATGTGTAAATCTGTGTTGTTCGCTTAACGCCTCCATATTTCAGAAGCCTCGAGAAGGGATTTATGTGAGGCTGCTCATGCCAATTTTCTTCCTCTGTCTCAGCGCAGATAAATCAGGCACACTAACACAGCTGCACTGTGCAAAGAGCAATTCATTTACACCCTCACGTGCAAAACTGGAAGCACACATGCACATACACGCATACACACATTTTTATAATTATAAACAAACACATAAAAGGCCAATAGCAAAAGGCAAGGCAGAATATATATATATATATATATATATATATATATATATATATATATATATATATATATATATATATATATATATATATACATGGGTGATATGGACTTAAATTTTTATCACGTTATTTCATGGTACTGCTATTTTAATAATAAAAATGATAATTAAAGATGATTTATTTCTTCTTTTTTTAAGTTAACTGTATGAGTATAAATGCATAGCACAACATTCGTAATGCCACAAGCACAAATGCTGCTCTTGAAAAACATTCCCATTTGAAATAAGTATCTTCAAGATGCCAAATGTGTGATTTAAATCACTAGGCTGCACACCAATTGCATTTAATCAAATTTTGGAACTTGCGTATATTCATTGACGCTCTCGTGAAACAGTGGAGAAAATTGTAAAATTAAAAATTTCAGTAACACTGTCAGTTTGCAGTTTGGCTTTTGTTGAACATCGTTAATTGGGAGTTTATCGAGATGATGAATCGAAATTCTTATTGTGATAAGAAATGTTTCAAAATAAATGATTTGAGATCCATCCATCCATCCATCCATCCATCCATCCATCCATCCATCCATCCATCCATCCATCCATCCATCCATCCATCCATCCATCCATCCATCCTCAGAGTCAAGTGGAAAAAAGGCTTATTTAGAAGACTTCATATCCCATCATCCTTCAGCACCTGGTCTAGGCATCAGGATGAGGCATGAGTACTAATGGGACTTCTAGGTGCTGCTCAGTGGCGGGGGTGTTGCAGGATTCGAGCAAACGCTCCATCAGCAGATGTAAATCAGACTGCGGCTCCACCCCCTCATCCGTCTTGCTCTAACAGAGGCGGGCTGCTTGGACATGGGGAGTGGTTGACCCCTTTGCACTTCCATAAACTACACTAACACACAGGCACATTTCCAGACCTGTATCGAAGTAAACTGTATTTACACTAAATATACATGAAATGTTTATTAGGGCAATTATTTTTGATTATTTGCTCATAATCCAGAATTTAGCTGAGGAAGGCCATCTGCATCTACCAATTGTTTTTTCTACGTACCTACTAGGCATGTTAACACCATGATCCAAGCTGTGGTATTTTTACTACAGGTTATTATATTGCGAAACACTCATAACGACCAAAGCCAAGTCCTCACAAATGTGCCCATCTGCTTTCATCTGCACAAGCCTTTCTCTGTAAAGTGAAAGTCAGGTAACACTGAATATAGCAGGTCAGCATTTGCTTCAAGTACCTGATGCCTAGGTTCATGGTCTCTGCAGTCCCAATCATCCCGATGGATAGTAGCATATTGTTGCAGAGCTTTGCTGCCTGCAGGGTTGAGAAAGACAAAGAACTCCTGACGCATGCATAAGGCTTGCACAACTTAAAGCACTGAAACCCTGTTTATTGAAAACATAATGAGAAATGTGAGAATATTTTAAAGTAAATTGTACATACAGACTAACAGTTTAGTCGGAAGGAAGCTATTTTTAAGCTCAGACACATTCACATGTGGATAATGAACAACTCCTCTATCCACAAATACCCACATTGTCAACGTCCAATACAAGTCATGTCTTCAACTCATTTTATGAGCAGTTGTCTTTACCTGTCCTGTGCCAACTTGTCCGCAGTAGATGACATTAGCGCCCATGCAGGTGAATAATTCCTCTGCAGCCTTGAATTCTTCCTCCAGTCCACCAACCATGAAGGTCAGTTTAGCCATGCTGGCAGCCCCAACACCTAATCAAAGACACCACACGCTTAGTTCGGTGGAGTTAAACAATTTCAAAATGTTGCAAACAGTGGGCATAATGATTCAAGACAATCAAGCCAAACACAAATCATGTAGATTATTTCACACAGAGTTTATACACCAATCTACATTCTTTACTTCAACTGGGACTGGGCTAAATGGACATAGTATGGATAAAGTGAAAAATGTTACATTTCTGAAAATTGTTTTCAATTTAAAATTTTCCAATTCTAAGTTAGTTTTCAGAACATTAGCAGAGGTGTTACAGCCTTGGTTAACTGTTTTTATTTATTGTGAGACAAAAACATCAGTAAACCTAAACCTTATCAGCTCAAGCACAGCAGTTAGGCACGTTTAAAATAAAAATAATTAACTTACTGATGGAAGACCTAAATTAACCAGATAACATATTTTGCATACAAACATTTTGCATGCAAATGTATTAATTGATGTAGAATCAAATACAATAATATTTTTACAATATTACTGAGAACAGAAAATTCTTAAATCTAAATTCACACTTTAACACCAAATAGAAACTTGGCTGAAAAAACTTAATATGACCTTTTGATTTTTGTGAATTAAGATCTGGGCAGGAAGCAAATTTAAATCCTCAAACAAGAAAATGAAACGGTAATGCTTTATTTAATGCCACCTTTGTACTTTTTTGGACGCGCATGTGACACTACCAATGAGACAGACGTGTTAAGTAGCGGCGCACCAGAGGGACTGAGATATCTTTTAAAGGCGACTGTTGCCATCATGCATTGCACAGCCCTCGTGGGAACCCTCACCTTTTGTCTCGTCACTCCTCCTCTCTCACATTCACACACATTATTCACGGCACGTACACACAAACAGCTGGGCCTGAGGGCACCCCTCGTTCCTGGGTGTATCAGTGACAGGCGTGAGGGGTAATTAACTTTACACTTTATCATGTTCAATTAGGCGTCCCTCCCCATGCCTGATGGCTTAAGGAGCATGCCGGGCTGTACGAGGCAATCCCACCCCACCTTCACCCCCCACTTCCCTGAATGGGGTCCTTAATATGGGAGAAAAAAAAAACATTTTCACAGGTTTACTGTTAAACTACAAGAAATGCTGTGGTGGAACAGTTTATCCCAAGAATAGCATTAAAACAAACAGAAACTATACTCAAGCCTTGAGTAGAAAAAATATTCAAGGTTCCATGAAAACTTTTCACATGGATTATAAAGAACTCATTCCCTAATTTTGTCTTCCAAATTTTGGATGAAACTTTTTTTTTTAACTCCTTTCATGTGGTTTGTACGCACACTGCTTGGATAACAGAATTTTAAATCAATTTCTACACCATGTGCACAACTCTTATGCTTATTAAACCTTATTTTTGAGTTTTACCTGCATGTGCTCATTGTTAATCTGGAAATATCAATAAACTCAAATGTTTAAGTAAAAGTGAAGATTTGATTTTCTCAGGAGAATATATATAACGACCAACGCCGTTTATTTATTTATATATATATAACTAGCTTTTGGGCAACTATTAATATGCAAAAATATTATGCAACGAAATGAAGAATACAGAGTTTTCATCTGTTCATTTGAGAATTATTAACAACTCAAAACATCCCCCCAAAAAACATCCTTCCATCCCTCTTATCCCAAAAGGGATTGTGAGGGGTGTTGGTGCCCATCTCCAGCTGTCCCCACCCTGCCAAAAAAGAAAAGAGGAGTACTAGGATGCATGTGATGGACCATTGCCCTGCATAAAAATCATAAACTTTTAAAAGATCTTGACTTCTTACTGAAGAAAGTAAACCAAAAGAAGGTTTGAGAGTTGATTTTCAACTCATCTCCAGTCTAAGAAGGTCCAGCCAGCTTATCTTTAATACTACCAGCTCATATCAGAACTTCACCTGCACCTTCCTGGTGTCTGACTCGGAGGTCAGACCCTCCCTCCTTACCAAAATATGTATCACCTGTTGTGCTTAAAACAATTAAGCATTTAAGTTTTTACAGCTCCAAAATATGCCTAAAAGTGATAATATGATCAAAATACTCACTTGTAAACATTTCTGATGACAGATTGCATAGAAAGGAACTACAGCATGTCTTCAAATTAGTATTTGAAGGCAGTTCTTAAAAAAACAGGCCATTGGACTAGCAGAATACAGCAACAGGTGGGGAGAGGGCAATGCTCAACTACTCTGTGCTTTATGTCATTTTTGCTGACATCTCATTAAACTTCAAAACACAAAGAAAAGATATAATGGAAACCAACAAAGTTTCCATTTTGAAACTTTGCTAAAACATTGGCATACCTTGATATTGTCATCCTGTCTATTCCTATCCACGGCAATGACCAATTTACATTTTATTTCTTTGACTAACGTTTTCTAAAATCTGTTTAGTTTGTTTCACACAGAGCAGAAATGAAGCAGAGAGAAGATTGAGTCCAAATTTCTCTTTAGGGTGTCATGAAGCTCTAATGAAAGCCTTCCAAGTACTGAAAACCTAATAATGTGAGTGTTAATAATTAAAAAGGAATTACTCGAACAAAACGATGGACTTTAGTGCTGAGGAAACAAAGGAGGGGATTTATTACACATATTTTGACTGCCATCAACAAAAAACATACACCCTTCCCCCAAGCCACCTCTTTAATTAGTTGTGCTGTTGTCAAGTGTATGACGACGCCACTGTTAGTATCTGCATATTTGTCAGTGACGAGCCGTCAGCAGGTCATTAGGCCCATATAATGAAACCCAAGCCCATGATGCAGCAGCTGCCTATAGGCCAAAGCTAACATGTGCTTAGCATAAGGTCATCACAGAAGCCAATAATACAAACATACGGCCTTCACAGATAATAGATTTTTTCCCCCATCCTTTACTGTTGTATGATAATGTGTATTACATTTGTAACCAGTCTACAAAGTCCAGTTGAATTTCATACTTGCCCTTTACGCTAACTTAATTGGTTTCATGAGACCAAGTTTGCGGTCTGATGAAACCACTAAATTGTATCTTTATGCAATGAATTGGCCTGCATTTAGATCAATTCACTAAGATCAGCTTCCCTGTTGCTGCTGAAGTATAGCTTTTACCACACCATGATGCAGTCACCCCCATGGCTGCGTCATAGCTTCACAGTGGGGATGGTATGTGCTGGGTGATTTGTTCCCAAAGTGTCAGTTTTCTGCCACACGTTGTGGTTTGCATGGAGCCAACCCGCATCTTTGGAGTGGAGAACACTTTTTGAGAATTTAACTCCTACCCATGTTATAAACCTTTCATTAATTTCTATATATTTCACAATTGCACACTCCTGCCATATACTATCCCTCCAAAATACATTGACGTTTGCGATAGGAACGTGTTGAAATGAGTTGGAGTACTTTTCCAAGGCACTGCATTTCTATTCTGTTTCCGAGTCATTATTCTGCGGGGTGAGCCTCACAAATGCTAATACATATATAAGAAAACACACCCACACAGAGCTGTGTGACAACTGTGCAGGTTCATTAGTGGAGATCACTGTTTGCAGATGACTAAAGAGGAGATTATTGATAACACAGTCAGCTCACTAATCAATATATCTCACTAAGGAGAGTAAAGCAGAGAGTAAGAGGGTAGGGAAGGAGAACGATCTTTCTCTTTCTACCTCCCAGCATCCCTCCCTCAAATTAACTAATCACCCATAATAAGCTCTTATGATCTGTAGTGGATTTCTATAAGGAGTGACACTAGGATGATGGAAGATCCTTGTAGGTGGAAGAATAAGACATCATTAGCATAGCAGTATGTGTGTGTGTGTCGGCATTTTTAAGCGTATGAGAGCTTGCTCATTGTGGACGGACTCAAACGCATTAGAGACGTGAGATGTTCAGGTATTGTCTATGTGCTGTGTGTGCTTCCACTGTACATTCATGAGGGGGCTTCCCGTTCTCGGGCCCGTCCTGTCAGAGACGGATTAAAGAGGAATCCTAATGAGGCTTCCTGAGTGCCGGGTCTGCTGGCTCATCCATCCCAGCAGGAGTGACAGTCCTGGATCGTTAGCACTGCACAATTGCACAACGCCCCCTAGGGGGAGGAGATGAGGACTGGTGGTGTGTGTGTGTGTATGCGTGTGTATAAGACAGAGAGAGTGTTTGAGTAGAGGAGATGTGGAAAAACTGGAGAGAAGAATAAAATACTAAGAAATAGCAAGAAAGTTAGTTGTGTGCATAATGATAACTGAAAGACATTAACAAATGGTACATAAAAATGACTTTTCCCCAAATTTTATTCACATTAAATCAAATTATTTTAGGTCAATTAGGAATAACACAATCACTTCATGTCGGAATAAAATGTAAGAAGATCTTTTAAAAAAAACTTTTTTATACAATATCCATACATATGTACATTTGTGCAAGTTTTTTGGCAACAGATGAAACACACTTCTCCTTTGTGTGCTACTATGGAAATTAACTCTAAAATAAATAGGATAAATAAAAAAATTTGCCAAGGATATCAGGAAGAGAACTAAATGATGATTTGTTTGGCCATAATGATCAACTCTTCATTTGGAGAATAAAGAAGGATGACTCTGCCAACTATGAAGTATGGAGGTTGCAGCATCATGTTGTGTGGGTGTTTTGCTGCAGCAGGACTTGTGCATTTCAAAGGAACATTATGCTGAAATGATTAAGCGACATACCGAAAATAAAAATCTCAGACACAAATGGGTCCTTAAAATGGCTAATGACTTGAAGCATACCAAGAAATTAGTTACCAGTGGCTTAATGACAAAACAGTACACATTTTCGAACAAAAACATTTTCGAGAGTCCAGATCTCAGTCGCATAGAAAACTAGTGGCAAAAGTTACACCGGTCCTGTCAGGAGGACTGGGCCAAAAAACTGGGCCAAAATTTCCACAAATTATTGTTGGAAGCTTGCAGAAGGATTACAAAGTATTCCTCAAACAATTCAGTTAAAATCTCTGATTTAAAAAAATAATTTGTTAAATAAATCTCTTATCAAGGAATTTAGATTTTTTTCTTACAGTATTCCCAAGTGACCTAAAACAGAAAAGGTTTAGTCCGAGTTATGTCAATGAAAACAAATGGTATATTTCATACAATACATGTAAACATTTGGCTAGCAAAATATAATTATGTCACTATAAATATGTCTCTGCTTGAAAGCTCAAGCAGAGACATATAAAATGAAATCTTGAGGTGGAGGGGATCTCAAGGGAAAGCAACCTCTTTTTTTGGTCACTTTTTCCACTTTACCCTGTAGCAGTGGGAAATGTTTAGTTGACTATTTAATGAGGTTTTATCACTGAAAAAAGCCATCTAATTCCAATATTTTCAAGCCACGAAAAAGTCTGCTGCTCTACCAATAAAGACCCACTGTAAAATTTCCTTTAGAAGAAATAAGTGGAAAAAATGGAAGTGGCAATAAAATGTTCTTATGTGTCAAGGATTGTGTGTGGCCCATGCAAGATAGCTTAAAGCTCTGAAGTCCCTTGTTAAGGGAAATCAAGTTAACGCTCACAAAGTTAAACTCTAATAGGGCAGATGTTTAACAGCAGGCTTCAATGACAGCATTATGAGATTCAAACTGGTTGTGTGAAAGCTACAGAACATCACAGAAACAACTCTGGTTTGGTCTGATTGTAATGAATGCCAGGTTCATTAGCACTTCTTTGATTATTCGCAAAAAAAAAAAAAAAAATCAACCAAAGCAATTCACGCCAGCTGCATGACCTTTTAAAATGCTGCTCTCTCTGAAGTGGTGGATGTACAAAGAAAGTATATGTGTGTGCATGTGCAACATGAACAGGTGCATTTTCCACTGTTGGTAGCCAATAAGACGTCATCTGGAGCTTCTGAGGCTGTGTCTCAGAGTTATGAGGAGCACGTAAAACCAGTAGCCACTTTTTATTGGTGGTAGGTTTAAATTAAAGTAGATTTGTTGGATACAAGGCGGCACAAACTACACTACACTGAGAAGGATGCCACATGATATAGCATTCAAGAACTCTCCTTGTTGGAGCAAACCCTGATAAAATGCTTAAAATTAATCACTCTATTATTGCAGTTGCATCTCACACTGAAAATTTGAGAAAAACTCAAACTTTTTTCTTAAAAATACCATTGTGTTGTATTATAATTTTTGGGGGCAAAATAATCACTTCTTACAAACTTTCCTAAGCGACACCTATTGGAACCCTAAATGATTCCCAAAAAGCAAATCGAGCAGAGCTATTGTAGAGAAACTGCACTTTTATTAGTTGATCAGGACTTCCTGTTTATCAAAGATATGAATGCGATGTGAGCTAGAGGTACATTATCTTTCAATCGGAAGAAACAAGAGAACATATCAATCAAGTAAGGGAGATTTGTCTTGATGTTTTGATTCCAAATGAACAGCTGTTCTCCTAAACTTGCACAAGTCTGTAATTAAAACAATAGATTAAAAAAAGTTTAAATGGAACAGTGATAAATAAGACGGGATGTGAACCCAAGTTTGTGAAGTGACCATACATTGTAATGGTCTATGGAAGAAAAAAAAAAAAACAGAATCTTTCTAAATCTTATTGTTGGTGACTCCAAAATGCAAAATAATCCTTACTTTTTCTCCAAGTCTCCATAACAACCATAAGGTCTGCTTATCAGTCGCTTAGCTAGCATTCCAAGAAAAATAATTTTCCGTCCTAATATTACAAATTTGCATAGTTAATACAGTTCTAACTGGACTTTTATTACAACTCTGTTAGAATTATTATGCGTTTTCACTCTTACATTAGTAGTTTTACATTTATCACTCATATTAGTTTACATTACTAGCTTGCTTTTCATTTCTAGGTCTTAGTTTTACTGTGAGCTTTTGACCCATATTTACAGAATGTCTCTGTTGTATGATTATCTCTAATAAACAGAATGCCCCCCCCCCCCGCCCTTGTGAGAAATTGCTCCCATGAGGAAGTACTGGATGACCTGTGTGCAGAGACAAGACTGCTTTTTCTTTTATCTCTTCCGTCTGTGAAAATAAAAGGCAAGCTGTAACTAGAGGTTTTCAGAATGCGCAGTGAATGGATCGCAGGAGCTGCAGGCTGCGATTTTTCCTTTCATGAAAGCTTGACTGAAATATAATAAATGTTGTCCGTGGTTCTTTTTATGTAGGTTGAGAAAAAAAACCTATCAACTCAGAGTTTTTGTCAGATAACTTTAAGACAGAGTCATTCATCATGAGCTAAAGAATAGTCAAATATGATGTAGGATTTGTAATCCTGTGGGTCCGATTCTCTTCCAAAAATTGGGGACCAACCAAAACCAAAACACAATAGAAACATGTGAGCTGAAGAAAAGAGTGAATTCTTTTAAGAAACACAGTTCTTGATTGAATGAAAATCATTTTATTGGACCTGGAATATAAATAATTTTGGCTTTAATCATATTTAGATATATAGTCCAGTTTATACTCTGTTGTTTCATGCTACATTTTTTTAACTACATGCATATGCAAGAATGCCTGCTTCCTGAAACATTCTCATATTTACACAGAAAGGGCATTTTCTGTGATGTACTGTATGTTTGAGTGAATGGAGCTTGAACGCTTGTTTGAGCTGGTGGGGGTGGGATGTTTGCCGACCAACACTGCAGCCTCCTGTGGTCCGCCATTATAATTACAACGAAGCGCAGATTTTTTTTTTCTCAAACAATTTAAAATCCCAAATAGGCCCTGTAAAACACACAGCGGATATCGAATAAATATGTGGCTCGAGGTTGCGCTGTAACCAAAAATTACTTGTGCACACACAAGCATCTCTGCAAAAAGAGAAAAAATCAGCACTTTCAACTGTTTTTCTGCCAACTTTACTAATGCTTCTCTGTTGTGTTAAAAACAAGCTCTTTATCGACTGCACTTAACGAGCACTGAGCCATGAGAACCGACTTCAGCACACAAATACTCCATGAGAACCTTTGAGCGACTGGCCCACAGAGGAAAGTTTGGGTTTGGGGGCAGGGAGGAAGAGAGGGTAAGTAGGAAAGGAGGGAAAGGTTGAGGAGAAATTAGAGCTTTTGGATTAAAGCTCTTGCTACAGCCATGTTTGCAGGCCCCATGTATTGACTACTGGGTCGGCTCTCATGATCATCATTATTATTATCATTATCATCTTCAGTAACTGCTCTATTCCATAGGGGAGCAGTTGGTCAATGCCAAGTGACAGGTACTGGAGAGAGCAGGAGAAAGCTGCAATCAATCCTTTTCCTGGCCCAATGAGACTCATCTAGGATAAAGCAAGTTAATAATGATCCCAATTAGGCTGTTAGCAGGAGAAGACACACACAAACACATATACACTCTTATTTTTACACACGCGCATCCTGATTGGTTCTCTTTTTTTGATGAGTGACATAAAGTCTGAGGTTAATGCTATACTCGACAGTCAGTGACTGTTTAACTCATATGCCAGCTGACTTCTGGTGTATACACACACACACAGCGGGTGACAGAGGGGCAAAGTTATAGGGCCCCCCAGCTGCTGTGGGTCTAACTCCATCTGGAGCATAGGCAAGAACCCCCACGTTACTGCCCAGTTATCATTCCCATCCCTGGTCACTTTACCGCCCTACACCCTCCTCTCTTCCACAATCCATTCACTCCAACCTCTCTGTCAAAACCTGTCAGTAGCGGGCTTGTTATGCTAATCTCGTCTTTGAACAACTGACACTCACACAAACTGGTTGGCTAGGACAGACCCTTCCTAGCTCTAAAATGATTGCTTAAGGCTAAGTATAATCCAAATAAACAGTTAGATTATCATCATAGATTAGGAAGGTTTAAGAGCAGTTATGATTGTGGTAAGTATCACTTTCTCTTTATCATACTGGGATAAAGAGAAAGTGAAGTTCTTATCATGTAAAAGACATATGTTAGATTCTGGTTGGTATCACTGTAAAATTCATAACTTTGAGTCCGAGTTGAAATAAATTTAATTCTGTTTTGTTGTTTCGTATAGGTGAACAAAACAATGAAACTGAGTGATAAGGCAAGTGTATTTACAAAAAAACACTCTTGAAATCAAGTGCTAAGGTTCCATCATACTTCCTAAGAAAAGTCCACATTTAGAATTTACTTAAAAAACGTAAGGAGCAAGATGTCCTTAAAACATCATGATATTATACAATAAAAGTAATTGTTAGTTACTTATATTTTTCTTATGAGGTTTGAAATGCGTCACTGTTTTCATAGAGGTATTAAAAGAGTGTAAAAGTTAATTATTGCCTTTGCAAATAGTGGGACAAATGACTGCTGATTTTATTTAGCTTTGAGATCAAGGAAAAAGTTACTTCATTTAGTCTGATATATATTAATAATTTATATTTACTGAAATTGATCAAACTCATATTGTCTAAATAAACATTTTCATTCCGTGACTGACTTCTTTTCAGATGACACTTCAAGTCTGTGGGATTGGAGACAGGAACAGCCGAAGGAGAATATTGGCAGCTTTGACTGACAAACCAACTGGTGCCAGTCTCAGCCTGAACAGGCTCTTACAGGCTTGAGGATGACGTTCAGACTGTCAGCAAATGACATATTGGAAAACCTGGGTTGTCTTGATGTGGTACGGATATGATTAGAGTGGTGTTTGGGCTCAACCTAAAGAGGGAGTTTGCTAAAGACTGGGAGACCTCACAAACAACCTTTTTGCTTTCATTTGATATCTTACTTTCCTAGCGCTGGGAAAAAACGCAATGAAAAGGGTTTTTAAGGCTTTTTTAAAGTCTTCGAGCGTTAGCGGTGCGGCAGCCCACCATGGGCACAGACACAAACACAGGCATTTTGGGTAATTACTGCTAACGACCCTGCCACTTGTTAGACAGACCGTTTTTTTTTTTTTTTTTGCCAATGCTGTGCCAACACCCTGAGCTTGTGACATCAGAACTCGTTTTGTTGTGGGCAACTTTGCATGCGGACGTTTTTAATGAGACCAGACAGTAGCAGACGTGTGTCCACACAAACGTTAGCAAGCCAAAAACAAAGTCAATCTGAAAGTCCCAATCTGACTGTTGCAGTGATGCAGTATGATGGTTTTATGACATCTTAATGTCACCTTAAGGAGGGAAACTGTTTAATTTGCATAAAAAATATTAAGCCTTGTGTACATATCTATTCAGCTCTCAATTCTGAATTATGGAGAAACTATCTCAGGACTGAAATCCTTATGTCTAACCATGATGTCCAATTGGAAATAAGCCTAGACTCTGACTGGACCGTTCTAACATATGGATATGCTTTGATTTCAACCACTCCATATCAGCTGTAGATATGCACAGGGTAGCTCGCTTCCAGAAAGGTGCAATCTCAAGTGTTTTGCAGGTTTTCTTTGGAATGTGCTCCATCCATCTTTCCACTACACTATAACCAGCATACTTTGCCGAATGGACAGGGTTATTCACTTTTTTCCCCACATCTTTACTTGGCCTACCTGGCTTGTGATAAACCTGCAAACAGGACATTTTTCTGCACCTTTTCCACAGAGGCCAGATTTGTGGAGTGCAAGACAATTGACAAATTCTCACTCCTCAGCTTTAGATCTGTGCAGCTCCTCCAGAGTTACCACAGGTCTTTTGTCTGCTTCTCTGAATAATTCTCTTCATAGCCTTTCTAGTTAGGTCAGTTTGCAAGGTTTACAGTTCTACAATGCCCTTTCAGTGTTTTAAATGATGGATTCCACAGTGTGATATTGTTTTATAACATATTCCACTGTTTTTATGATGCTGAGCTGATTAAACTAAAAGCATTTAAGTGGAGCTACACTCTACACCTTGGAAAAAATTGGATTAACATACTTTCTTTTATTCTACTCTGCAGTTACATGCTGCATTGTGTTTGTCTACTAAATAAAATTTAGCTTGTGTTTGCAACAGGACAAGAAGTGAAAAGGTGCATGTGCGTATGAATACTTTGGCAAGGCATTGCAGATAAATAGATGGCTGTGCAAGAGTCTGGGCCATGGGGATGCAGCTGGCTCTTGTGTATCTGAAGCCAAGTCGCTGGTCACTGTGGACAAATGGAAAACCAGCATCATGAGAAAAAGAAGAAAGTGAGTTTCTTTGATTACCCTCATTTTAAAAAAAGGGGTTATGACTCTGCAATTTAGATCCCACAGTTGAGAGCCAAACCCCTAGTGACGCACAAAACCTACAAAACAGACTTCAGCATAAAATATGCCACCTCACAGAAAACAAAGAGGAATTTATTTCATATCAAAATAAATTCTATAATAAAAATAAAAAACACAGAAACCACAAGACTACAGGGTGTGACTTAGACAACTGAAGAGCACAGAAACATAATCCTGTTTAATTTTTTTTCTCTTGGAAGACTAAACCAACTGTGATTGGACAACTCACTCCTGAAGGAGGGTTCAATCAAACTTTTACTAATAACAGCATGTTGAATCATTAACAATGCATAAAAAAATCTTCCAAAAACTAACAATATTTTAGCTTACAAATTATTGATATTCCTTTTTTTTAGCTTCCAAATTTAATGCCTACACATAACTTAAAGAGGTATTCATAACTGTTTTGACGTTTCCTTTTTCACGGAGAACGCAGGTCAACTATTTACACCCAAGTGATTTGACTCCATTGGATTTCATTTAGACATTTCATTTAGACATGTTAGATAAAAAGGGCCTGAATAAAAATGTAATTTGGACTTTGCAGATTTTTATGCACAAAGAAAAAAAAGCATGCTTTTCTTTTATCTCCACAAACATTTTTTTAGGTCCATCACATGTCAATAGAATATTTTGAGTTTTGTGGCTGCCACATGTGAAAATGGAAAGTAGTTACAGAGATAGGAATACTTTAGCACAGTGCTGTAAGTAGACACGAGTCAAACCGATCTTACAGTGCCCTGTTTGGGTAGGGTGCCATCTCCTGGTTGTAGTAAAGCATGTAACAACATATTCCATGCAGAAATAAGAAGCACAATAAAAAGGGAGGGGGCAGGTGTGGAGAGGGATTCATCTCTGGGAAATTTTCCACAGAAAGGTACTTTAATAACAGGTCTGAGTCATCTTATTGATGTCACACCATCATATCTCTTTAGAGAGGGCTAAATGAATAAATTCTTATCTGTAATAAAATATCCACACAGTAAATCTGTTTCACCTCTGGTATTTTTGTTTTCACAACAAGATGTATGTGGGAAAAATAAGAAATAAAATCACATATTCTAAAAGCAAAACTTACCTCTGAATACTTACTTGAGTATTTTAAGCACTACAACACTGCTACAGGCTAAACATGAACATGCTAACTAAGAGTGTCTGCAGTGCTGCAGAAACCAGAGAAGGCAGGTAAATCATTGGTCATCTCAGGCTAGTAAAAGAGGTTTAGTTAGGAGACTCGGGAGGAGGAATCTTCACAGAGAGCTGCACACAGAGACTGTGGACTGGCTGCAGTATGTAAACAGTGCATGTGTAATGGGGAGCGTAACGGGCTTAAGGCTCTGATCTCTCTAACTGCAGTCGGTGTGTTCTCCAGACGCCAGCTGGTAAACAGACCAAAAAGGGGATAGGTTTGTGTTTATGCGAATAGAACATGCACTGTGCATGAGTTAAAAAGTGAGGGATAGACAATAAGAATAAATCATAAGTGCTACTAGTTTTGAAAGAGTTCCAGGGAGCAGAAACCTGTGTGTGAAAAAGAGAAAGAGAATAGGAGAAGAGTGCGGATGGACAGCTTAACTGCGATGTATCTCCTTCATGTCTTATCTCCCTCCTCTCGTCTCCTGCTCTCCATGTGAGAGCAGTTTCTTTCTACTTTATGACTCTTTATCTGACATGAAAGGCACTAACATGGGATAGCCGCCATTACGGCTCCATCAACATGAAAAAGCCCTGACACGGGATTCTCCACAGCGGCTGTGCCCATTAAGGACGACTGGCGATTCTGTGCTCTGTCAAGGAGCCATCACGATTAGACAGCGCCAACATAATGAGGACTTAAAACCTTAACCTTGCCTTTAAGACCCCTGGTCAAAAGGAGCAATAAAATCCTCATGAGGGCACATTGGCTGGCCTGCTTCATAATTACAACCCATGTCCAAGCACTAAGCCAGAAGGTAATATAGTTTAGATATACAAAAAGAGTATAAGGGAGATCAGATCCAAGGCAGAGGGGTCATATACCTAACTTTTCACTCTACCTGCTACTTTCCAAAATAGCTGCCAATTTTTGTATATATCACACTGTCACACTGTCTGACAATCCTGATGAAACTCAAACAATTCAAAAATATATGAGCTTTTAAAAAAGATCCCAATATTGCTTAATGGTGTTGTTGATATTTAATTCAACACTACAACAGTTGAGCTGCTTTCTAAAATTTCAAACCAGAGACATTTCTGCAATACATTTAATGGGTGAGAATCATTATGTTTTAGAGTCTGAGTACAAACAAATATTGAAAAAAATGTAACACAATCAGCCTTCTTATTGCTCTTCTGAATAACAAGAGCTTTTGGTTCCATGCTCCTCAAACAAAAGGCACTAACATTTATGGATGATGTGTTGCTACTTAATGGCTGTGCAGAAAAGGACTGAGAGCACTCTTACTTTCCTGACAAATTCCTGCTGCAAATAAAATCTGGAGGAACTTCAGATGAAGAAGACTGATTTGTCCTTGCTCATAAAAAATAAATAAATAAATAAATAAATAAAAGTGTGTCTTTTCAAAGCACGTTTTAGCCTTTAGATTATTCAACAAATATAACCTTTGCTTGAACAACCTAAAATTGAAAGATGAGAGTCAAAGCACATAGTCAGTATAACGCATAACTTGAGCAGTGAATCAGCAGCCACACCAGTAAAGCGACCATGGATGTTGATTTTGGGGATACATGATGTTCCTCAATTAAGAAAAGGCATTGATTTCCATTTGTTTTGACTTTTTGTCTGACTCGTATGGGTCCAAACTTCTGACGACATGTCCCAATCACAGTTTTAATGTGCATCAATAAACGCTCTGTCCAAAAGGTTCCATCAGCATGTTTATTAGCAATTAGACATAATCTTTTCTTCTGTGTCTGAGCTAAGTGGATGATAGACTCTGTTCAAACAATTCAAATTCCTTTCCAATCCAAGTGTGTGAATCATAGGATTTGCCATTGCTAAATAGCATATTTTTTTACCATCACCAAGAAAACAAATTACTGATGGTAACAACAACAACTAAGGGAATATCTTTCCCTTAGTTGTTGTTATCTAACAATAACTAGAGTAACAACTGAGTAACAATCTCAGTTGTCTCAAACTGACAACTGAGATGGTTACTTTTCCAGTATTTTTTATTTATTTTTTTTTTTTTTACACGAGGGCATCAACGCATAAATAAAAAATAATGAGTGCAACTGCTCAGTCCTGTTTATGGGTACAATTACCATGCTTAATGTAACTGATGTACTGGTGAATCATTATTGCAATAAACATAATCACAAATTTTTAAGGCTATTTAGCCCATCCCAACTGTGTCTGAAGTTTGAAAAGATTTTTAGGGCTAGCTGCCAGCGAACAGGTGTGACCGCTTCATTACTGTCATTCCATTAAACCCTCACGAGTCAAACAATTATTGCTTATGTATAAAAAAGCCAAAAGGTCATGTGATTTAATTCACTTTTAATATATTTTACACCATAACTTTTTGGGTCTCTAAAATAAAGTATTGTGATGGAAGTATTAAGTTTTTTGGAGGAAAGGGGTGGTGCTCCCTGTCCTCATCAAAGTCACAATGCTGGTCATACCCCGAGAAAAAAAATTACAACCTTAATTTTGGCAAACTTTTTGTTTCTTCTTGAATTACAAATTTGTCACAAGGAGTCATGCACCACTGTTGTGGATAACAGGCAGACCGTGTTCACCACAGAGAACTTTTAAATCCCTGGGTGGGGTAGTGTTCTAGGTCTCCAAATGCATGCACTCAGACAACAGTTTGACTGAATCATCGCCGTATGAACTCACTTTCAAGCTAAATATTTCTGCTCTAACATCCATTTTATAAGGTGGGCAGTTGTGCTGTGCATTTATGCCCACATTTGTTGTGGTGCACAACATCACTCATTTGCAAGCCAAACAAGAAGTAGACGAACTGACAATCAAAAGGTTGTTAAAATCATCACCATCATTGAAGCTATTTAAAGAAAAGTATGAACAGAAAACGTGGTGTTGAACACAAGGGATTCTTTTTTGTTTCCATTTTTTCCAACAATTTTACCGCTCTGTTGGGTTTAAAACAAGCATCTGAAAGAAGCATAAAGCTCCTTTCACAGGACATAAAACAAAATGTAGTCATTTAATCTTCCACCTACATTCAAAACCCATCACTTGAAACTATTCTACAAAGAAAAACAACTCCTATACTTAATCTTCTTTTCTTTTTACTGAAACAAATGTCAAATTAATGACAATTTGCAAATCTTTTAGGCAATCAGAATAGAGGCTCCTGACCAGGGAGAATTTGGAGCATATATTTGATGAGGGTATTTTCAAGATGTAAATTTGACAGAGAAGAAAAAAAATAAGGATTTTTGTTTTTAGATGTGGATCACTGGTTCAGATATTCCCCCAAAATAGATGTAATTTCACCATGTAATTACATGCCAAAATACATTGGCATTTTACGTATTTGATGTATGTTGGCAAACATATCCTCTTAGTTATTGTTATCATGACGATAGCACATTGTTGTTTTATGGATCACAACAATGTGCTATAAATTAACATTTACCTCCTGACACTGGAGCATCCATGAAGACAGCGCCCATCTTCTCTGCCTCTACAGCCATTTCTTTTGCAACAGCCGGATCAATTGTTGAGGAGTCCACCAGCAGCGTTCCCTTCTTCACCTTCCTGAGCAAAGTTAGTCAGATCACACTTGCATTACAGGTACAGATTTTTTTTATTATAGTTATCATAATCAAGCAAGAATCCGCCTACTTCAAGATGCCGTTAGAGCCCGTGTAGACTTCTATGACATTTGGACTAGAAGGCAGCATTGTAATGATTCTGTCTGCTTTCTCTGCCACGTATGCAGGAGAGTCCACCACCTAAATATCAGATTCATTATCATCATGAGGGCAAAATTAATACGGTTTGAATTAAATGAGTTGTACTGGCTTTCGAAGAATATGATGCTGCATGGACATTTGATAGTTACTTACAACATCTTACCTGGGCACCCAAGTCCTGCAGCTCTTTGCAACATTCTGGGAAGACATCAGTGGCGATGACAGGATAACCATTTTTTATTAAGTTCTTGGCCATGGGACTTCCCATATTTCCCAGACCAATAAAGCCTACTGGTGTCTTTGAGGCCATGGATCTTGTTGATCCTAATAAAAAAGAAAAATTAACAATGAAGTTAAGTGTTAATGATGACTAACATTGGTGTCCAATGTCCAGAAAGATTTCTGATTAGCAAATAATTAAAGAATAAGTACCACGCAAAGGCTGAGGATTTTCCCTCCCAGCTATATATTTATCAAGAAATGTGTTCATTTTGCAGCAAGTCTTTGTCCTTTCCTTATCATCAGGCCTTTAGTAGTTCTGCCCAGATTAGCTCACAATATAGTCCAGTGAGACAAAATCCAACAGACAAGACTGGAAACCGGAGGCGAATCAGCCAGACAACAAAAAGGATTAGACCTGGATAAGGATACCCAAACAATGAGCTTAAAGTAAATTCAGCCAGCTTTACAACATGCTGAGTAAATACCGTCACGCTATAGTTTCAAAGCATTTCCAAACTAACGGATGTCCATCAAAATTTGCCAAGAGATTTTGTTGTCAAGTTTAACTTGAAGCTTTAAACTTTGAGTGTTGCTTCAGTAACAGACTAACTCTATGGAAATTTACTAAGGTCATGTTGTAAACAAAAATAGCTCAATAGAATCTTCAACCTAGTTGGCATGTTGTTGAAGCACATTGTGGCCACCAAAAATAACTCAAAGTATGCATCTCATCGCACTTAAATTTCTCCTGATTTTACTTATCTTGTCTGATTGATGCAGTGCTGTATGACACTGAGCTCCATGCGACAATGTCTTTAAGTTGTCATAGTAACATGTTGCGATTTGCTTGATAGATTGCAAGACATTCATTGTCTTTAAATCACCCCAAGAAATATTCAAAATAATGTTGTGAATCACACAGTGGTAAGCTTGCAACTAGGCAAGGGCCAGTTACCAGGATTAAAGTCTATGAAGTCTTCCAAAATGAGTTTTAAAACAGCTAATATATGATCATAACATTACATTGGCTTAGAATCCTTTCCTTGAGATTCAGAAAAAGAAATTAGGTCTAATAACCAAAATCATCTAAAACTATATATAGTTGAGAAAAAGCAGTGGTTTCCAAAATCTGTTGCTTTTGACCAGGAGGTTGAAAACACTTTTCCTTTCCATGCCAGAAAAACAAATTTGTGTGTCTTGAAATGTTTCCGGTTGTGCAAAACACATAAGTCATGGTGTGAAAAGTCCCACATCTCTCTTGTTTTGACAATACCATTTTTAAACTGCAGTTGGCAAGTGGTGAGGAGCGTGACTGCAGCACCCTGCTGCAGTCTCTACCCAAACACTCAGACAAACCAGCGGACCAGCTAATATTAGCTTGTTCCCCTCACAATTTCACTCTAGGAACAGAAGAACAAACAAACAGGAACAATTTATTGTGCAGTAAGCATTTGAAACATGGTTCTTAATTTAGTGGCTGTTTATTCTATATTTTAGCTTAAGCATACAAATGAAAATGAAATACTTTAGTTAAGAATATTTTTATTTACACTTTGTTTGCTCATATTGTGAATAATTTACTTTAGGAAATACCCCAAAATAAATTATTCCAGCTGTAATTTCAGATTCAGTTTAAAATAAACATACATTATACTCTTAAAAAGCCATCTTATGCAGCCTATTGGGATATTAGTACAATACTGAAATATTATAGACAGTGACTTTTACTTTATATACAGTATTTGCACCTTGTCAAAACTCCGAGAAAAGTAACAAGCAGT
This sequence comes from Poeciliopsis gracilis, assembly GCA_911649635.1. NCBI lineage: Eukaryota > Metazoa > Chordata > Actinopteri > Cyprinodontiformes > Poeciliidae > Poeciliopsis > Poeciliopsis gracilis. Next base: position 5,321,816 of record CAJVRI010000435.1, on the reverse strand, counting down.
TTTTATCTATGTGATGAGTACTCGATGCTATAGTTAGAGTTAGGATTTCAAGCACTCAAACGCTTAGCAAAGATTCTTGCACACAGCCAGTAAAACTTAAGCATTTGTGACATTTAAAACCTAATAAAGCTCAGCCTCAGAGAGTTTTAAAACAACTTGCTATTAGCAGGTATGGACCCTGTGTCTCTGTGCGCACACCTGGTATTCAAATACATAATGGACTCAGGGACATTGTGTCCGAGCTGCAGCATTAAGAAGGACTCTAACTCTTTATACTTTCTTCTAAGGGCTAAAGCTAGCTAACAAATTGAAGGAAGGGACATTCCATTTGTATTTATCACTGAAGAATATTCCCCATGAAGGGGAAATTACGTCACAACGCAAACGAATACGTTACCGAAGACATGCTTGTTCCACCTGAAGCATATACTCCGGGACCATCTAAACAACGCAGCCATGCTTCTCTCCACCTCGGCCTCGGTATTTTGGTGACAGCTGTCAAGCCAGAAAAGCCACAGTGGACGGTTATGATTCAGTGTCGTTTGGACCAATGGCAGCGCCGGATCAGTTAGCCGGACCAATGGGAGAAAAGCGAAGGTGGGACATCCTGTGATTTTACTTGAAAGTGCCCTTTAGTGTATACTTTTGCTGCTTTGTCCAGAATTAATTACAATTAGGAAGAATCCCTGGTCATGCATATAGTATTATAGATGTATGCAAGTGTTTAGCTGTGTTTTACCTCGGAGCTGGCGGCACATAGTTGCAAAAAACCAGAATATTATGCAGTATTTTATTTTGAGTAAATAAAAAAAATAAGTATAAGTGTATTATAAACAGTAAAAGTTTGTAACTATAATAATAAAGTGTCGTTGTTTCTGGTCGGGTTGTTCTGGTTCCCCCCACCGGCCCTCGCCTCGCAGCATCACTGGTGCAGCAGCTCAGCATCATCATCTCTCCCTCTCTCAGGAAGAGACGCATCACCGTCAGAGCTGAGAGTGGGGGAAATAAACACAGATACGACGAAGAAAGTCTCTGTTCCTTTATACGTATAAACCAGTGAACAGAGGTAAGGTTTGTTTTCACGCTGAACTGGTTCGTGTGTGCTTGTGTGTCATGTGTCATCGAGCTCGCCGCCCTTAGAGATGATGCTTAGCTAGCTAGTAGTGACTTGACACAACATGGCCCGTGCACGAGCTAATGTTAGCCACCTTTAATGAGATAAGCCTGAGGTTGCTTTAGCTACAGTTCACTTGGCCGACGTGTATTTTAGCTGCTCGGTCGTGGATCTAACGTCGTTTCTGTCTGTAATGTTATAGCTTTGAAATGTGCATTTCTGCGTAATATTTACCCTGTTTGTTCCTGGGGTGGAGTCTCTATAAAATGTAATGCGTTGATAGAATGTTTTGCCTTTTTGTGGCTCCAGAGTGAAATTACAGGACAGATATGTCAAAAAAGCTGCATCCTTTCACAAGTGTTTGTTTCTTTAAGCTTCCCTTTACAATTTTCCTACACAGTTTGGAAAAGTATTGGAGTTTTCAAGTCTGAAAAAGTATGGAATGGGGAAAATTGACTTGTATGTTTTTTTTCCCCCCATTTCATTGTCCAAGTCCATCATCCATCCATCCTGGTGCTGAAAATGTGCATGGAAGTACACTTTACAAAAAAAAACAAAAAACTGGTCAATCGAATCCGATCATAGATATATTTCAACTGACCTAGTTATCAAACACTTCATTCAAGTTCCCCATTTAGGGACAGAGAAATGGAAACAAGGTCTTTCATATTGAAGTCACCATATTTATTATTATTTTCCAGCCTTTTACCTCCTGGTAAAGGAACAAAACCTTGTGTCACCATGAAATCGTCTTTGACTTGACTGAACTCCCTCAGAGCCACAGAGGAGCAATTACTCAAGAGTTTACACATGCAAGGTAATACATTTGATTATTACAACTTTGATTGGAAAAAACTATGGCAGGGTTTCTCCCAAGTGTAATATAAGCCTGGTGAGCCACCAGGCTCTACTTGCCCCCCTCCCCCCAACAGGCTAAGTTTTTTATTTTAAATATATATATATATATATGTGTGTGTGTGTGTGTGCATTTTTTTTTTTTAAGTATCAGAGACAGTAAAGACGGTTTAATAGTTGGCACATTGACCTGGGTGTGAAGGCTCCACTTTGGCTTCATATGCTATTATTTCCAAATTATGATCCTAACTTGTGCACCTCCGAATTTTTGTGACTTTGAACATTTTTTTACGCAAAAACACAGTGGGCCACTAGTGGACTGGCGTAGTTTCTTCCACCGGGCTACACAGGTTTTCTGGGTTTCCCTGTATTGTAAAGACTTGTTAATACTCAATGTTTGATTATCATTAGCCTGGTAAAAAGGAACTCTTTGTTCTATGCTTCACTTCAAGGTCTGGACCCTTGGCTATTCAGAAACGATTGCTTTGCTGCTAGCAAAGCATCCTTCTGGTAATTGTTTTACTGTCGAAGAGTAAGATCCCTTTTATTAATTTACCTTTTAGAAGTGGAATATATGGTTACAAGATGGTGGACGAGTCAATACTTCATAGAACCTTTTATATGGGTCCATAGTGAAACATTAAATAAAGCATCAAATCAAATCCACAATATCTCAAATCGACATGAAGGCTAAAGCACCAATGATTCCAGAACTTTGAATAAAACATGACTGAACTAAATGGAGAATCTGTCAGGGACACAATTACACTATGTGTTTAGTCAACTGTACACTCGCGAGATTCGGCAATAAAGCGTGACGAGTGGGTACACCAAGAGCAACAAACGTTTTAACTTACACTGCTCCATCTTAGCATTTTAAGCAGCAACCTAATTCCACCCTTGTATGCTACAGTGGGTCTCTGAGTGCTGCTTTCTCTGCAGCACCTCCACAAATGGCCAGTGTACACTGGGAGACAATAGGCTTATTTCAAGTGCCCAATTTTCACTGGAACAACGAACGTCCAAAATTTATGTCTCGGCATATTAACTTGTGCATACACGATTTTGCATTTCATTTGAAAAGCCATATTATCAGATATGTAGCGTCCTAAGCATTTACCCGCAGTACAAACAACAGGAACAGTACCAGACAGAGTAAAGTCAGGAAATACTAAATTGTGGTCCTCCATCTATAAATAAATGTCATACTCTATAAGCATATTGAGGACAGAGCCCCCATAATGTCTTCTGATGATCTGCCACACTAAATCCTAATTAAATACATTGAAGTTTATGGCTATAAAGTGATGGCGATTCAAAAGATTTGAAGACTTCTGCAAACTAATATATGTGTAAAGGGAAAAGAATACAATCTCCTCCTATTGTTTCTCTTCTGTTTTTCTCACTTCCAGGCAAATGAAGTGACCAGCAGGGCAGGATGTCTTCATTCCAGGTGGTGGACTCATCGCCTGGCTGCAGCGTCAGCATCATGGAAACATCCAACTTCGCTCATGTCATCTTCCAAGATGTGGGGAAGAGTTTCCTACCACAGGCCCCTTTGGAGTGCCGTTACACGCTGACCCCTTACATTACTCCCCACCCCAAGGACTGGGTGGGCATTTTCAAGGTATTTGGCTAATGCGATTTACTTTGCTCTATATGTTTCATATATTTTTGAAGTCACAGCCATTTACGCAGGTCTGTGGTGGTACAAACAAGTGTTAGGGTCGCATTAATTGCCCGTAGCTTTGCACTTAACACATTAACACATGCATCCGCCCCGACAGTAATGATTCGTCACTACAAGCCTGAAAGCGTACCGCAAGCTTTGGTGTGGTTGTTCTGCAGGCAGAACAAGGAAGAGTATACACGGTGGGCTGTTTGCACACATTTGGCCCTCTTTATGAACCACTCTGATTCTTATTAAGACCCCTTCCCTTTCCATCATTTCACGTGCTCCCCGACTCCCCTTCCTTTGACTTTCCATCAGCCCATTTCCCTTCTCTGCTTGGACTCTTTTATCAGGGCCATCAAATCTCACACGTAATTAACAGGAAATGGGAGCCGGGAAACTTAATGTCTCGTAAAGACAAAAGACAAACGTTTTATTGTAGTTTTAAGAACTGACTTCAAATCCACCAGTTCAATTAAAAAGGAATAAAGATGCTGAGTTTATTTGGAAAAAAAAAACAAAAAAACTTGAGGATTGGAAAATGTAATTATGGTAATCCATGCTAAAGAAACCCATTTGATGGTCAGAGCTCCATGTCAGGGAACAAGCAGACCGTAGATTTTTAATCCTCTTTGACGTACATGCCTGTCTTTTTTGCTTTCATTAGGACTTTATTTTATTGTTGCAAAGTCTTGCCACTGTCTTTATACCCATTAAACCAAAACAATATTTGCTGTGCTTTATTTGGAATAAGTGTGCCAGTATAGCAAAAAGTGGTGCATGATGTTACATAGAAGGAAAAAGAAAATATAGTGTTTATCTCCTTGTGTAAATACTTTGTAAAACCACATGTTTCTACGGACTTCACACATAACCACTAGTAGTTGTGCACATTATTTGCAAAATAGCTTAAGGTCATCTGTACAGAGCAGTTTATAAATCATGGCACAAATTCTTTAATTTATTTATGTCTGGACTTTGACTGATTCACTTCCAGTTTGTTTTATTTTTGGGGGGGATTGCGTGGTCATTCATTGTACAAATTAAATGCGATCGCAATCCAATTTTTGTTTTCAAACAGTTTAAGACACTAGAGCAATGCGCAGAAATAGAAGAAGGTAGACGTCACACAGAAGCGCACTCTTTACGAAAGTTAAAATGGCTGCCGCCGTCGATGGGTAAATTTGAAAGATGTTCAGCTATGGGAGCTGGCAGTATTGTCACATGATCATGACAAGACGAAGTACAACAGGAAAAAAAACAAAGCACAACTAATAGCAACAGCCTTTTTTGAGCATTAACCGCAACTTTTGTAGAGAAGTGTGTTACAATGTGCAGTCGAATAACGTAAAAGTCGGGCAAAATGCGATGTGACAGTTCTGACCGCAGACGCTTTAAAAACTGTCGCCTACGTATCTGAGTTAGTACCACACAAAAGTGGGACAAGTCGGACTTTTTAGGGATGAAAAGATCAGAATTGCCTGGTTCTGACTGCCATGAAAACGTCTGATCACATGTGCCTATCGTGTGAATGCATCCTAATGTTTGTTTTGTTTCCAAATTCTTTGACCTGATCCGTGGGACTTTGCCAACTGACCTGACTCAACCTGTTAGCTCAGTTAAACATTCATACCTCAGTAAGTCTGTAGTTGTTTTCTGCTCTTTTCACTTTTGAGTAAAGCTCTTTGAGATGCTCAATGTTTGGGAAATTGTTTTATAACCCACTGTATGTCTGTGTTTGCTCTTTGTGATCCTGTGTGTTCACTAATGTTCTCTTAACACATCTCCGAGGCCTTTGCAGAACAGCTGGATTTGTACCAAGATTATCTCTTTAATTATTACATGACATCTGACTGGATTGTGTGGATACAAATACACACCGTGCTTTTTTAGATTTGTACGTGAAAAATGTAAAAACCGTCTATCATTTTGCTTTCCCTTTGCAGGTAAGCACCACTTTGTGTTGGCCTCACAAAAAGGTTAAAAAGTTCAAGTAGGACAAAAAGAAGGCGCTGTGATAAAACGCCATTCCAACAAAAAAAGAAAATGATGATCTTTCACAAATGATGTACATTTTAAACTATGCCAACAAGTTTCAGTTCGAGTTATGACGCCGGGGAATTTTTTAAAACAAAACTGATTACAGTTGACTTTCACACTCCAAAGCTGTTAATACTAGTCTTTAGCATGGAGGTTTATGTCTTCCCAGAGGCAAAAACTTTTCACAGGTCTGACTCAGGGACACAATATTTTCTTCCTCTTTCCCATCCCATCTTTATGCGCTACCTGTGAGAGAGCCAGACTAAGCAGCAGAGCTGAGATCTGCTGTGAGCATGACTCAGAGCAGGCAGGAGCGGCTGGTTTAAGTTGAGCACAGACGCCTCCTAGTGGCGAAGAATGCTCATGCAGCACATCGAAACAGGATTCTCATGCAACAAACCTGTTCCTGAACGGTGTTGCCCTCCAGCAGTATTCACGTGTGTGTACACGGTACACATGGACAGTGTACATCTTAAACATCTATAACACAGCGTTTGTTTTCTGTGTGTGTTTTTCTTTTTTTTGGGGGGGGGAATAAATTTTAGAACTCCCGCTCACATTTCCAAGTTTTTAACTCGCCCACTCCCACACCACTCCAACAAACAAAAAAGGAAACCCCAGAAGGTTTTCAGTTGCGGCATGTTTCGCCGGGTCGGCAGGGAGAAACCCGTTGCGCGAGCGTATAATTAACGTGTCATCACGCTGTCCCCTCTCACTTGGGCTTGAGTGATTGATAGCTGCCTTGCCTGTGATTATTTTATAACATCACTCCTCTCCTGGAATGCTGCTCCACGTCTAAGCAAACGTCAGTCAACCTCACCTCTGCAATTAGCAAAATTATTGATGCCTTTTCTTTCTCTCTCTCTTCTGTCTTGTGCAAACACACATGACCGCACAAGCAAAGGCTGGCGCGAGGCCACCGAAGCGCCGAGCTCATGGCTGAGACATCGGTGGAGGTGGAAAAGAATGTTCTTGGCGCAGGACTTCACGCTTACTGCTACTGGCGCTTTGCAGCAGAGACGTGATGTGTGTTATGTGATGATGGGGGTGGGGAGACGCAGCGATTATGTTTAAGGAAACAATGCGTTTAAAACTGACACTTTTGACAAATGCTTCCTGTAGTTCAGTTGATTTACAGTTTGAAAGTCTAAATACTTTTATGGGATTGGTGTAAGTAACTCAGCATTTCAATAAAACTACTTTCCATTGTATTAATTATTAAAGTAATTGTTTATTAGCTAGCTAGGATATTAACAGCAGGATATTTAGATTCTTTTTTTTTTTTAAATTGAACCGTGCAACAACTTTGTCCACCCTGTTTCCTTCATAGTAATCTAGACAATGTGATTGAATCCATACATTAATTTTAATATATGTTTTTCTACAACAATTCAAATTTTTTTTTTTTTTTTTATTGTTGTAAGACCATGTGAATGAGTTGTGCCACACGTTTAACGTGAACGTTCGGCGGTACATGACTGACTTAAGAAAACAAGAAATTATTTCTGGGAAAAAAAACAACAGCTCCTTTTTCCTGCGTTTCTTTTTATTCATCACTGACTGAACTTATAAAGTCAAACTGACCAAACAAAGCAACGTAGACTATCGCTTCTTATTGCAAGAACACTACTCTTCCCATGGAGGCACAGTCACTCCATCCACCAGCCCATCCAATCAATCAATCAAATTTTATTTGTATAGCACATTTCAGCAACAAGGCATTTCAAAGTGCTTTACATCATAAACACAAAACACAAAGTCATGCAACATAGAATAAAAAAGTACATTGTTACAAATTACGTTTTAAATACAGTTCTAAACAGGAGTGTTTTTAGTTGAGATTTAAAGGAAGTCAGGGTTTCTGCTGTTTTACAGTTTTCTGGAAGTTTGTTCCAAATTTTTGGTGCATAGAAGCTGACTGCTGCTTCTCCTCTTTTGGTTCTGGTTCTGGGGATGCAGAGCAGACCAGAACCAGAAGACCTGAGAGGTCGGGAAGGTTGATACAACAACAGCAGATCTTTAATGTATTGTGGTGCTAAACCGTTCAGTGATTTGTAAACTAACAACAGTATTTTGAAGTCTATTCTTTGAGCTACAGGGAGCCAGTGGAGGGACTTTAAACTGGTGTTATGTCTCTATCTTCCTGGTTCTAGTGAGAACGCGAGCAGCAACTTCTGGATCAGCTGCAGCTGTTTGACTGATTTGTTGAACAGGCCTGTGAAGACGCTGTTACAATAATCAATGCGACTAAAGATAAAGGCATGGATGAGTTTCTCTAGATCTGGCTGAGACATTAGTCCTCTAATCCTGGAGATGTTCTTCAGGTGATAGAAGGCCGATTTCAGTCCAGGTGTCTGTCCATCCAGCCATTCATCCGTCCTTTCTCTCCTATAACTTTGACAATTTACAACCACAAGCTAATTGTGGTTGTAAAATCGATTAGGATTTTATGTGATTGACCAAAAGAATCTCATGCATGTCTCTACTGTGGTTCTGAAAATGTTTGAAAATTAAAAATAGACAAGCAATCTTCAAAAGTGTTGGCATGCACATACATGTATTCAGCATTACTGAATCAATGCTTTGCTGAACCACCTTTGGCTAGAATTACACATACAATTATTCTTTATGTGCAACACAAAATAATTGTGTATTAGTAGGAAGGGTCCTTCCCTACCTGCAAGCGTTAATTCAGTCTTGATCGGATACCATCACTGAATCTTATTTTTATTTCTTGCCACAAATTCTTTGTCAGATTTAGATCTGGACTTTGACTAGGCCATTCTAACACATTCATATGCTATGATTTAAATAGGGGTGCTTCCTGACTGATCATTCAACCTTAATGAGCCTGACCTGCCGATACAGATTTATTTGTTTGAAAAGTTGCTAAGTTAGAAACAGAGGGGTGAATTTTGTTTATTGTGCACATGCAGACTCTCACAGCAGAACAAAAGTGGGCAGTGGTTGATTTTCAGCCCTTTGCGAGAATAGATGGATCAGATTCTCATGTAAATATCGGCAGATCGGTAATCTGCGGAAGTTAAGGAAATTGGGGCCGATCGATTGGTGCACTATTCCTTGGCATTTTCATGGATTTCTTAACGGTTATTTGAAATAAAGGGACCTGAATACATGAAGCCAACCTTTTAAAGTTGTTATTGGTAGAAGAAAAGAACTTGTCGAGCTGAGTACTCCAGACAGTTTTTTAAAAGTAAAAAACTGTATGGAAAAAAAAAAAATTGTATTGTATGAAATTTATAATTTTAAGTCTTTTTTAATGCTTGCTGTTTCCCCAGGTTGGTTGGAGCACAGCCAGAGATTATTACACCTTCCTTTGGTCACCCATGCCTGAGAACTACGAGCCAGGAAGCACTGTGCACAGGACTGTTGTGTTTCAAGGTACGGACTGAAGAGATCCACACACACATTATTACGGAAACCACTATACAGAGCCTGGGTATTCCAAAGTAACTCCTCCATTTTACGGTGCATATAAAAACCAGCACTCTTATTTAATAAGGGAGAACGACCGCAAACGACGGCCTGGGACCCACGAAACGACGGCCTGGGACCCACGTCACCTCTCCTACCACACACACACACACACTCACGCTGAGGGTCTGCGGACTGGTTTTTACTGGACTTGGAATGGTCAGATATTACCCAGTGAAAATATGAGTTCACACTGCGGTGCGTTAGGAGTCAGTAAAAGCGGCCAGCTACTGGATCGACTCTACTCAACGCCGCTCTGTTTCTGAGCGTAGAGAGTATAAAGCACCAGTTGAATCCCAGAGTAAATACAGGCAGTTTGATGTGTCAGCATGCGAAGGACTTGTTGTAAATATAGACAGAAACACTTGTTTGTATTAATATCAAAACAGGTTGGAAATAAAACATAATTTTAATCCTGCACCTCCTATTTCTCTCTCCCTGGCAGGCTATTATGTCCCTAAATCAGACGGGGAGTTTTACCAGTTCTGTTATGTCACTCACGCGGGAGATATCAGAGGTGCCAGCACGCCCTTCCAGTTCAGGCCCGCCACGCCCACCGAGGAGCTGCTGACTGTCACAGAGGAAGACAGCAACTCAGACATACTGGTCGTTACCACCAAGACCGGCCTGCTAGAGGTAGACCACACACGACCGTTGCTTATATTTTGTCTTTCTGTTCTTGACCTCCTAGCAGTCAACTCTGACATCATCAGCAGCTTTTTTTAGGCATCAGCAGACACATGGCAGTATATCTTTGTCCCATTTCAGCTCCTCGGCCCTCGGAACTAAATCAGCCCAACTCTTTTGCTGCATTCATACAATCGGGTTCTCTTCGTGTGGCAGAATGGCATGAGATTTTTGCACCACTGTGTTTCAAATGGTCCATTTTGAGGCTATTTCTTTTGTTACAAAATAAAACTTGCTTGGAGCAGCTTTTTGTGTTTCCGTATTTAACATATGAGCAATATGCCTAACTATCCAGGGCACAATTTCTTACATGGGAGGCAAAATATTATAAAGAGATGTGTTCTGTTGTGCCTGAATGAATGACCAATTTTGTCTCTGTAGATCCAGTCAATGAGGATAGGACACCCTCTGTGGTGTGTAAACAGTTTTAGAAAACATAACCATACACTGTAAATAATGTTTACGATGGCATCTGATTCAAGGATTGCTATCTGTACAAAATTAAATTGAAGGGATAGTTTATTTTCTCTTTTCTCGTTTTATAAATTAAAAAAAATTTTTTTTGCTAGTTTTAAAACTCGTCAAACATGAACTGGATGATCCCACATCCATAATCTTTGCTGTAAAGACCAAACACTGTTTTAAACACAGTTTTAATTTGTGGAAACAAAAGGGTTTTCTAGTTTGTGCAAGAATCTCTACAGAACATAAAAAGAAGATATAAAGAGCATGTGGGGTGTTTTACGTGTAACTAAAGCAAGGGATAGAATTTGCTATGGGACTGTTTTATTGCTGCTGCACAAAATACAGAGCTCCAAGTGAGCAAAAAAAAAAAAAACTTGCTGGCTTTGTTTAAATGAAACTGTAGGCCAACTTTTTTGAAAGAGTCGGTACATTCTGTGTGTTGTGTGGACACTGTGCCAGCACTAAGCCACAGGGATGGTAACATGTTTGATTTTTTTTTATTTGTATTTTTGGCCTATAAGGATATGTGTGATTGTATGTATGTGTACTGCCTCAGTTGTTCTGGGTACTAGAAACTTGGAATGTGTGTGTTTCTATTGCTATAGAGTCCACAATAGAAAATAAGTCGGTTAATCTTCTGTCTGAAGCACTCCACACCAAATGGATGCAAGGACGTTGTAATACTGATGTGCCAGATGTTGAAGACCCTCCAGCTTGTGTTTACCCAGCAAGTGGTGGATTCTGGCAGGCCCTATAATGATGCAATAGTGTTTTATGTCAAGCAATTTGCGTATTTTTTTCTTTCTCTTTGATATAAGGCAGAAATTTTGACTGCTACTGTGTGTGCATTTGGAATTTCCACACTGGGAGACGTTATTCAGCGCTTTCATTCAGTATGAAAAATGAATTGAAACAAACACTTTTATTGTTGTATATTAATACCAGGAAAGATGTCTTTCAGATTTAGACTAAATATGTCAAGGTTTATTTTCAATTTGAAATGAGTAAATCTCAGATTTGGCATTTGTTTCTTTCTGCTGTTGTACTAAACATTTACACCCAATAAAGGTCACTTTTGAATGTTTTAGAGAGTTTCTTTGCCATGACACTCACAGAACCTATTAAAGAAAACAAAAAAAGATACATTAAAACTCCAGATCTCCAGATACTGGCGCCACATTATGGTTGTTTTGTCTCCTTGTGTCTGACAGCGTGTGGAGGAGGCACAGCAGGAGCGCAGGGAGCTGCTGAAGGCCATGCGCCTCCTGCAGGAGGAGAAACAACAGCTGCAGGAGGAGCAGAAGCAACTGGTCAAGGAAAGGGAGCAGGAGAGGGAGACGTGTTGCCTTCTGCGGACACACAACCAGGTCAGACAGACGAGGCGGAGTGGTCTAAAATGTACCATTTGTGTGAATCTGCTTGCATTTAAATTATAAGCCGTTTAGTTGATGTTGAGCCTGAAAGTGGGGCAGTTTCAGTGTGTTTGTGTGTGCCGTGGATCTCAGAAGCGTACACACCCCTGTTAAAAGTCCAGGTTTTATATGTTGTAAAACATTTTGATCATAGCAAATCATTTCAGAAGGTGTCCAGTTTAATATGACATTTATCATGTAGAATGAATAACAGACAAAGCCATTAGGGGGTGAAATTAAAAAATAAATAAAAAAAAAAACATAAAAACCCTAACCACCTGGTCACGCAAGTTCCCACACACTTAAACTAGAACTTTGTTGAAGTTCTATCCACTTTTAGTATTGCGCTTTCTCGATTTGACAGTATTTGCCGTCTGTGTCTTGCTAATGTTCTTCAAACCTTACAAGATTTGCCAAGGCGCCTCGTGGCCACAACCCCACTTCTGGTGACCGCGGGGATTTTCTGGTCAAGATTTAGTTAATTTTTGATTATGTCACCACATTGTCTAGCTGTGGGCACGGTACGTCTGGTTTCATCAGACCATAACATTGTTCTACAAAGGAAGATTTTAGTCACAAATTAGGCCTGGGTGTTTTCTGTGGAAGAAAATGATTCAGTTCTGCAACTCCTTGCTTTAGACACGATAGAGGTGACGTTCTCACATGCAGAACACAACAAGCGGTCGACAGAACTTTTGAGAGCTAGCTGGGCTTTTTTCTTCAACCTCCTTATTTTTGGAAAACATCCAGTTTTTGTTTTAATGCCCTGATGCAATATGTTCTTCTGTTAATGAACTGAACAATTGCAAATAGTTAGTTATTGGTACAAAGTGTTAGTGTAAGTATTGTATGGTTATTTGCAACTTCTTCAATAGGATTGCACCGATTGCAATTTTCTGGCTGATCACCCCAATGTTTTAATTCAGCAGATTTGTTTTTTTTTATTATTATTATTTTCAGTTGAATTGTGCAGAAGTCTTGTGCCAAACCGAATTTGGAAAATGGTTTAAAAAAAAAAAGAAAAAAAAAATTTAAGCCACCAAACCTTGACTTTTTAACAGGGATTTGTATACGGACAGCCAGACGCCGCTAGCAGTTCCCGCTAGGAGCCACGTCCTCGTCAGCGATCATTGACCTGAAAACTTCAAAGACCCGCACATTTATGAATAATTTGCGTCCATGTTTGACAGACACACTTCAAACTGCTGCTATGTGAGCGTGTGTGCGTGCGCACGTGTGTGTGTTTGCGTGCCTTCCCCTCCGCCCCCCCCTCGTCTCCCACTCCTTCCTTTAACGACCTGACTCAGTGGTCCAGAACGGAATTGGGACACAGTTTTTTCCCGGGCATCTGGCGTCAGCGACGATGCCATCTCGACCGCAGAGTGAACAAACATGACGTCAAACGCACGCGCGCACCAAGGCGTCGCGCTCGCATTCAGGTTGCACGCCAGCGGGGCCCCTCGGGTTTGCCTTCACACACGCACAAAACACACACACACACACACACACACTCACACACACAAATACGCTCATTATGCCACCCGCTTGCAAAAACCCTTTTAGTCTGTGTGTGCAGAATGACAGGAGGGTAGTCCACAAAACCGCCTTTATGAAAAAACAGCCCTGCCCAGCCTCAGGGACAAACACAGCTCAGTCACGCGATTCGGCGGCCACCGCTCTCCTACTATTTTTCCTCTCCTCTTTCTTTCTCTTCCAGGGCTACTTTTGTAGTGGATTGATCATCAAAGACTGAATCACATTTCGAAATAGGAAATCTGTAACCTGGACATTTGTCAATCTTTTCCCTCTTCCCGGGATGAGTCACATGTTGGGTTTTTATTATTTGCTGCATTGCTCAGTTGATGAGAACTGGCTTGGCACCGATTCCAGTTTTTAGGAGAGCAGAGGGGTTGGCAGAAAGAGGTGAAACACTGAAATCTGCCAAGAGCTCTGAAAGTTTGAATCTGGTCTCATATCGCCCCCTGGTGGACCTCCCTGGGCTGAGGTCCACTGTAGTTGAGATCAGGCTGCTTTGAGTTAGCCTGCTGCTCTTATTTTATGAAGGACAAAATTGCCATAAATTTAAATGGTAATACACACACATACACATTGTTAATACCGTGCCGCTTCTCATTCAACAGCCGTGTCCATCTGTGGATATACGACTTGTTGGAGGGTGCGTCAGCTCGTGGCTCTCACGATGAAAATATCCCTTTGAGTTTAACATGAAAACATAAGTACATATTTTGTGGCTGCTAATTTTACGACTACACTTTTTATAAGGTCTTTATGCACTGCTAAAGTGCTTCCCAAATGCCAGCCGTAAAAAAAATCATACAGCGATCCATGTAGAGCCAAGCCCAGAGGGAGACTGGGCCTTAGTGTGCACCGATGGGTGCATTTCGACTCTTATCTATGTTGGATTGATTGTTGCCGTCTGGGTTTGACAGTCTAAATGTCCTTTTAATGTGCAGCTGTTGCTTCGTGCATGCATGTGTGTATATTGGGGAAGAGAAAGTGGGTACGTTTTTTTGGTTCTTTTTTTTTCTCTCCTGAAAGAAAGGCGTGTGCAGAAGCTATGCTGTCCTGTCACTTCTAATATTAGCTGTCGATGATTTAAAGTCATTCAGTAGCAATGTAGCAATGTGCAGCAAGTTTAAACAGGATGTTCTTCAGCCGGCACACACCATGTGGAAAAAACATACTTCACGTTTTCTTTTGTTTGCTAAAGCCTTTTTTTTTTTTTTTTGCATCTGTGTGTTCCTTACAGTGTGTTATATTCATATTCCTTTCAGAGTCTTAGATGTTTTCATTGGGTCTTTATGTGACAGACCAATGCAAAGTAGCGTATCATTTTATTTAGAAGAAGGGGGACTACATACACGCCACACTTTCCAGATTTTATTTGTGAAAAAATGTTGAAAACGTGTATCATTTTCCTTCTATTTTTGAGTTATGTACAACTAAGGCAATATATGTCGTGATACACACGTGAGCAATATCAATAGATAATATGTCTGACAGAATATTTAGTACTGAACTCCGATCCAGAGCCGCACAGCATTCTGGGAGAGGTAGGCAGAGGGAAGGCATTAGCTCACCGTGAGCCAAGTATCAATTAACTAACTCGCTGTTTGGTTACCTAGCAACAACCTGTTGAGTAATTGTGCAGCAGCAGTTTCAGGTTTTGCCACAGTACTTCATAAATGCTGAAAAATAAAGAACAACAGTGTGGAGGAAAAATTGAATAAAATAGGAAAGGTCATGCAGCAGTTTGCCAATATTGTTTTAGATATTTAAAAGAAAAAAACGACATAATTATCAAAATGGACCTCTCCGATTGGGAAGCTTTCTCCACAGTATAAGTACGTGTAAATATATATAAAAAATCTAATATTTTAAAAAGTCAAATTTCCTTGTAACAGTACCTGTAGGCATTGTTACTGTTACAAAGTATTGTTTCGCTGTTTCTGTCATAGTAAATGACTTTTAATTTGATTTTTCTTCAAATCACATGCGTTCTTAAAATAAAAAATAAATGAGATTTGATTTGGGTTTGTTCAGTTTCACTGATTGCTTTTGGTTTTTCAGTTTCTGACGGAGACCCCACAGACAAATTCACACTAATTGAACCAAAAAGACACAGCTCTTTAGACCTCTCTACCATCTATAATTAGAATTTTTACCAGAATGTTTGCTTGTTAAATTCATTCTGACTAAGTCGGCAAACAAAACACTGTCAAATCACCGAAGTTAAATTGTGCTTTGCAAAGTCTGTATTTTGTTTTGAATTGTCCTGTCCATACACACCATTATGAATTTTAAAATAGGGCCCATCTAAAGGCAAGAAAAATTGTGAAATAGCCCTTTAACACAAATATAAAAGCTGCCTAAATCAATGTGTAAATCTCTGGAAAAATCTGGAGTTTTGATTCAGGAAAATTAGGTTTTGGGTTAAGCCTGGGTATATCAGAATGTTGAAAACCTGTAATTTACTATATTTTAATAAGGTTAATATTTAGTGAGCATGGAAAATTTCACCACGGCCGCTGTATCAGCGGCTCTGATCGGCCACCTCTGTGCCCCCCAGGAGCTGCTGCGCTCTTCGCAGGGACTCTCCGACGAGAGGGAAGAAGTACGGAGGAGGCTGACAGAGGCCAAAGACCGAGTCCGGCAGCTGGAGGAGGACCTGCTGGGAGTCACCCAGAGGGGCCTTCAGAAGGAGACTGAGCTGGACTGGTGAGGCGGGAATCCTTTAGACGTCGTGTTACCTGTATCGTCTTTAAGTCATGTGACTGCACCAATCAGTAGCAAGAAGCAAAAAAGAGATGTTAAGGTTGAGAAAATGTAGAAAATTTAAAATGTCAAAGACACGGCCATACAGTTGATCGATACGACTTGTATGGGAGCAGCATGAAAATGCGATGTGTATTTATGTTGAAAAGTAAGCGTGAAGAGAACACGCCTTAACCCTTCCACGGTCTGAACTCGAGCTGCGCCACGATCAGAAGAAGTGCGGAAAATATCGTGTTCGGCTGGAAGGTGGGAGGGTTGTCCGAAACCACACACATAAAACAAAAAACAAACAAACTAGTAAACTGCACACAAGAGTAAAAAAAAACCTGTGGAGACTCCCGTCTCTGTAGACCGCGGGAGGGTTAAGTTACTGAAATAATGACACAAAAGGTCTCATTTCCCCTAAAAAAAAAACTTGCATCATCAATCGTTTGGTAATATATTGGGTTCAATTAGAACTTAAGAAGTGAAGTTATTTTATACTTCTGAACTTGTTCAGTTGTGTTTCGTTGTTCAATAACTCTTAACTAAAAGTACATGTTTTCTTCATTTATTTGCAGACGCTGTAGTTTTAAAACCATTAAATGCCAATAAAAATAATTGCGAAAAACCGCAATTACTGTAAAGTATTTATGCTGGCCTATCACATTCCTTAGTTCTGGAGGGGGAGTAGAAGGTTTTGGGGTTATTGTCCATTTGATGTTATCCAGGTGAACTGCTCAATATGTCATGACGTTGATTCTACATATCGTCCAGCCTTAGTATGGTCTTTACAATAATATTAAGACTACAGAGACTTTTTTTCTAACGCAGCCTGCGAGACCGCTTGAAGAAGCTGACAGCGGAGCGAGAAACCCTAGAGAGCCAGGTGAAGAATGTGAAGGACGAGAGAGATCTTTATAAGGTGAAAAAAAAAAAACACCAAACATTTCACATCATGAAGCCACAGAGGCATTTGTTTCTGTCTCCGGTCTGAATTTCTCTCTTCTGCTTCGGGACCCGCGTTAGGCTCACCTGCGCAGCACGGAGCTGGAGAACACCAAGCTGAGCGCCGAGCTGCAGATGCTGAAGGCGGTGGAGCTGAACAGGGAGGTGACCATCGCGCAATTCCAAGAGGAGCTGGAGAGGCTGAGGGCCTGCGTCGCCCAGCGAGACAGTCTGGAGAGGGAGCTGCTGGAGCACAGACATGACAAGGTCTCGCACTGCAGGGTTGTCGACATTAACACGTGCGGGTTAATCTGAAAATGTTAACATGTTGATAGTGTAAAACGCAGAAAACTCAAAACTATTATTTTGACCTAAAAGCCTCTGTCCCACGAAGGGTTACTTGACACACAGGGGGCAACAAACGACAGCGAAAGATGAACGTTTTATGCGACAGCAGACAGCAACAGAGGTTGCACGTTTTTCAGTTTTCTTGTGTTGCATAAAGCTGCGCGTATAAGCTTGAAATTTCTCATGCACAAATTACATGCATCACACAAGCTCCATAGGAAATCAATGGAGAAGAACATTTCTAAAATTACTGTTCAAAACAAAATTACGTCCGAAAAACCTTCCTGAGTATAAAACCTAGAAAACTAACTATCTTTAGAAAGCATTCATACAGTTACTGTTTTTCATAAGGGCCATATGGGCAGTTGCCCAGGGTGCCATCACAAAGGGTGGGAAGCCCAAGAACGAGAGAATAAAATATGCCTCATCTGTCAGCGGTTCCTCATACAGGTTTGTAACTACTTGTGTGTGTGTGTGGAGTGGAGCAAGTTTTCCTTAGTTGTTGTTGAGTATCGGGAGACTACATTACCTCCTGCAACAACAACAAAAACAGATAATTGCTTGCATTTCAATTCGTTGGAATGCGGCAGAAGGAGGGGCGTGCCCACAACCCCATTCTTGCAAGAACCACAACATATTTATACATATTTATATTTCAAGTGCACGAAGTTAGGCATAGTGATTAATTGTAATTAGAGTGTAATTAATGTGATTAACGCTAGTATTTCTTTTACGCGTTTAGGCAGAGCTCGGCCGCCTACGCGAGCAGCTCCGTCAGGCCGAGGAGCAACTGCAGGCGACCCGACAGCAGGCCGCCCTGCTCGCCTCCGAGCTGCGGGACTCGGCCGGCGCCCGTGACCACACCATGACCGAGCTGTACCGCGCCCGCATCGAGGCCGACAAGCTCCGGGCCAGTCTGGCCGACGCTCAGGCCGAGTGCCAGCGCATGGAGAGCCAGCTGGACCGGATGAGGAGCACCGCTCGCAAGGAGGTGGTCGGTGCCCCCGGCTCGGGATTGTTACTTTCACGCTCGATCCGGATCAAATGTGAAGCGCACATCACCGATCTCGACTTTTGCATCCCAGGGCGTCGGAACGAGCGGCGACGGCGCAGCGGTGGTGTCGGAGGCGGAGGCGGAGCTTCAGAGGGAGGTGGAGGAGCTGAAGCTGCGCCTCCACATGGCTGCCGAGCACTACAAGGAGAAGTACCGGGAGTGTCAGCGCCTCCGCAGGCAGGTGGCAAAGCTCAGTACTGCGGAGTCACAAGGTGTTATTATGGTGTGTTTAAAAGCCATTAAAAAAAAAACACACAGAGAGAGAACAGCCAGCCTGCTTCACTTACCGCCTCCCCTTAAATCTTAAATCAACAATTCATTTTGTTTCATTGCAGGAGTCAAAGAAAAACGTGTCCACAGAAACGACTCAGGAGCCGCTGGTTTCCAGTCCAGAGTCTCCGACTGAGGGTACGACTGCTACACACACCAAAAACACACACACACACACACACACACACACACACACACACACACACACACACACACACACACACACACACACACACACACACACACACACACACACACACACACACACACACACACAGAGGCTTACAGGGCCTTGTAAAAGCATTCAAACCCCTTAAACTTTTTCACATTGTGTCACATTACAACCAGAGAGCTCAGCGTGTTTTATTGGAAATCCAGATGAAAGAGCAACCCGAAGTAATGCGTAATTATGAGGTGGATAACATTTTTTACATGGGTTTTGGAATGTTTTACAGATAAAAACACACACACTTGTATTCAGACCCCGTTTACATTTAAATAAAAATTTGCGCAGTTTCCTCTAGAACTCATAGAGTGAATTATTTGAGATTTTTTCCTGTGTTGATGGGTTTTTTTTTCTAATTTTGTCACAACAAATGCTTTTTCTCTTTTTATCTTATAGTTATGGTTATCTAACAACAGAATGTGTTGAGATTTATGATTCTTTTGTGGATTGATGGCAAACACCTCAGTCTACCTAACTTACTCAGCAGAGTCTTTCCTTATATTATATATTAAACCAGTTATTTTGAATGCAGGAAATCCTACTTGTGCGATTCTACAAGAAGCAGCAGACATGACAATCACCCCTGAAGTAAAAAACGAACAATCCACATTTGCCGAGGCCCACAGTGGCACAGAAGCGGAGGAGAAACAGGTGGCGTCGTCGCCGATGGAGGCCGCGGCGGCGGCTGGAAGCGACGACACGGAAAATGGTGACGAAG
This sequence comes from Poeciliopsis gracilis, assembly GCA_911649635.1. Classification (NCBI taxonomy): domain Eukaryota; kingdom Metazoa; phylum Chordata; class Actinopteri; order Cyprinodontiformes; family Poeciliidae; genus Poeciliopsis; species Poeciliopsis gracilis. The sequence goes on along the minus strand of CAJVRI010000435.1, from coordinate 5,302,237 downwards.
AGGAGGAGGAGAAGAAGGAGAACCTGCCCGAGGAGAGCCTGAAGATGGCGAGCTGGGTGGAGGTGAGCGACGAGAGGTTGCGGGCCGAGGAGCAGAGCGAGGCGGACGCAAGGGCCAGCGCGGAGGGCCGGGAGCCCCTGGAGGCGGAGGGGAGGAGCGCAGCGGAGAAGGAGCAGACGCTCTCGGTGGAGGCGGAGCTGGCCGTGATGGAGGAGAAGTGGAGGGAGCAGTGCGTGATCAACGACACGCTAAAACAGCGGCTGGCCGATGAGGAGGGACGATTCAGAGTGAGACAGGAGCACACAGCATCGCTCTTATTTTCTTTCCGTTTCTCTCCAATAGTTCAGGTCATTAATACAGCAGCAAATCCAAACAAACTGGTACATATGTGGTAAATCTAGTTCAGATCATTCCAAACCGTTCCAATGTAATCAAACAGCCCAGAGTTTATGTGGTGAAACCGATTGAGTCGAGTCGTTGACTTTTTGTTACATCATAATTGCTCCCCAGAAAAACAAGAAAATCACAAAATAGCCAGACCAGGAGTCTGAAAACGTTTCCATCGTAGTCGCCATAGTTGCCTCGAGTCCAGCTAATTAAGAATTGTTTGGAGCTGAAAATGTTGCCACATCTTTTAAAAGAAATGGCAACTTACACATTTTAATGAAGGCTACTTTAGGAAATTTTTGAAAATCCCCATTTTTGTTTTTAGATTTTACAATAAAGAAAGACATAAAACCTTTGCAGAAAAGAAGATGGATATGTTTCTCTCTGCAGGATGTTGAAACGTATTGAAGATGGGGAAAAAAGTAACAAAGTAAATTGATGACAAAAAACTAGATCTACAACAATGTGACTGGTATTTTTAGTGTCATGTCAAAACCTTCTATTGCATGAAAAAATCTCATTAAATTTAATGATTATTTCATAAACTTTTATTTTATTCTTCTTCTCAACTGAATAATTTATTGAATTCAATGATTTTTTTTTACATCTTTAGTTTAATCTTTCACCGCCGCAGTGAAAGATGAATTTATTTTCAGGTTTTCAACTTCGAACTTTCAGTGTTTCTAACTAACATGAACAAGGTGGACTTCCTTAATCTTTGCATCTAAATGACTTTGAAAATAAAAATGTCTCATCCTTTTTCCACGTTAATCCCGGCCCTCGCTTTTGCACTAGTTTGCGTGCCACGTTTCCAGATTATGGAACGGGGCTCTCTTCTCTTTCGTCTGACTGGCACTTACTCTTGGTGAGTGAGTGTGTGTTTATCCAGGCGGTAAATACAGCTCTCCCTTCACTTTGATATAGTTCCTTTGCTGAGGTGATCGCCCTGGGCCCCGGGTTGTTCTTAATGGCCCCCGGAGCCCCAACAGAGAGAGAGAGAGAGAGAGAGCAGAAGAAGAGACAGTCCGCCGCAGAACGCTGTGCTTTACGGCTGTTTACATGAGTCAGCCAGAGGATGGAGACTGGGGGAGAGGAATACACAGAGAGACGAAGAGACACGCGTGTGGGGGTGATACGCCGTAAATTCAAGAAAGGAGGGCAGAACGAGAAAAGACAAAAGGAGATGAAAGAGAATTTAAAGGGAGGAGCCAAAGAAGCAGACAGAATTTAAGGGTGATGAAATCAGGACCGACAGATAGACACAAGGCAGAAAAAAAGAGCCATGAGAGCAGCAGCGGGGAGGGTGGGGGGCGGCGGATGATCTGAGACCTTTGAAATGGGGTGAAATAAGAGGAGAGCAAGCAGCAAGCGATGTAAACTATCCCACAGGGCCGGTTCTGTTAGAAAGTGAGGGATTTATGACGATCCCCCTGACCCGCTTCCATCTTCCCCGGAGTGCAGATCTGCTTTCTTTGGCCGTACTTGTGGGTTTTTACAGTAGGCTCCAACGCACTTGACAACGGTCCAGGGTAAACACGAGGCGAATGTTGTGGGCTGTTACTCACCTGCGCGCTGGCACGCGGATGTTCTCGCTCAGCGGTTGACACAAACTGGAAGCCTGACAAGATGATCTTATCTGGCAGAAAGCGTTCCTGCCAGGAATTTTATTCAGCATTCAGAACATTCAAAGAATCCCTTATTAGACACCACTGGCTGGCATCGTTTTGTGTTGGCCTTGAAGTAATTTTACAGCATCTGTCTGTGTGTGTGCTGTTGCTAGGTGCAGATGGCGGAGCGAGCCATCGAGGTGTCCGAGCTGAAACAGAACCTCGCCCAGGCTCTTAAAGACAAGGAGCAGCTGCAGGAGGTAAAACGGCACCAGGACGAGCCAGAATGTTGGTTCTGTTTAGTTCTGAGCTGCTGTCGGTTCTTTTTCTGGTTGGAAACTTTTGCGTTTTGTTAGCAAAAGTTAGCAACAATCGGCAAATCGCAATAGATAATGTGAAGAGTTTATGTCACACACAAACACAAAGTAAACTCAAGCTCACTAAAATCAGACGGAAAGATGATTCTTAATGTGATTTAGATTTGGACCTTTCGCTTAAATAAAAGCCGTTTTTTAAAAATATTTTCTGTCGTTGGTAATTTTTTTTAAGGAAAAAAAAAGGTTAATTTTGTAAATAAGATTTAGTTAATAAACATCAGATTTTATTCATAAGGCAATCCGATACCAAGTAAATGTAGTAAATAGTCATAATATATCTATATATATCTTGAGACTTCTGAACTTTTGGTGCTTTGTGATTTTTCTATGAATTATTTAGTTTAAAGCCTGAGAGGCAGAGTTTTTATTAAGTTTATAGGCGTTTCTGTTTATTAAACAGAAACAACAGAAAGACGAAGCAAATTGTGCACATTTGACAGCGATATCAAAACATCTTCTTTTACAGGAGAGTTTGAAAAAAAAAACATACAAAAATTAAATTTCAAACATGAATCTGAAACTAAATTATTGATTTTACAACAGTAAAATCAATACTGTGTCATTGAACCAATGCTCATCCCGACTTGGTATCAATATGAACAGTATTTTGGATCGATCGGCGCTTGTGATTTAAAGTAATTGTCCAGAATCGGCTGATTCTTCTGGCTTCATCTGGGGTTGTATTCTGTCATATTTTGTAAGTTTGGAAGTTTTCAGGTAATTATAGACGATTTCAACATTTTTGCACATTAGATTTATGACTATCTCCTCAATTCACGACAGTAAAATGGCTTACATAAATAATGTTGACACAGACATATTGACCTGTTGCTAGGTGACTCTCCGCTACCATCTCAAGTCTTTTGCCGTCTCTAACAGTTTCTCCCGTAGAGTCAGATAGGAATGATACTCCTGCTGTCGCCGTGCATTGAATTGACATGAGCTCTCTAGTAAAATGATCTCTTTCAATCATGTGACCGTTTTTGTGCTTCGTCTGACTTTTTCCTCTTTTGATCCCCTCCATCCCCCCCTTCAAACCTCGCCACCCGTCCACTAATTTATACAGCTACTCCTGCCTCTTTCGCCCGCCGGTACAGTGCCATTAGACAGTGCAAATGCCACGTTACGTGTCTGTTTCACCTTCCCAACCCTGGTTTAAATGTTAAACTTGATAGCAGCGCACTAATGAAGTCATCAGAAGAGGAGGTCAGGGAGGATTTTTAAAAGCCAAGAAAAGGGAGGAGGCGCTGGATGGCAGCGAGAGCCAGAGCAGAGAGAGGAGCCAGACTGTGACACCCATTACAGTAATGAGTAGGGTACTAATGCTCCTGCTGCAGATCTGATCACAAAGGGCAAAAACAGTGTTTAGGGAAAGTGAACTATAAATTCAAAGTGTATCTGTTTCTTCTATTTATTTTTCTTTTTTTTTTACTTTTAACCAAAAGCTGAAAATGGGATTTGATCAGGGTTCTGTTCATAAACCCGTGTGGTCTTGCAAAAAAGAGACAAAATGTAACTTGGACTGCTAAGAGAAAACTGACAAGAAAGTAAAGTAGTGGACTAAATTTCGTTTCGTGTTGAGAATTTAAAACGCATAAAAACGAAACTTAGATTACAACTACAGACTGTTTTTGTATTGGGATTTTCTGTAATGGACCGACACGAAGCAGTGGAGAACTGTGAAATGAAAGGGAAAGTGATGCGCTGCTCTTAATCCTGTTTTGAATAAAAAAATACCGTATAATCTGACCTGCAACTTTCAGATTGCAAGCTGCAGTAACTCTTCTTCCTGTTGAGCCACAGTTTCCTTCACTGCCTGGGTGATTTCTCCTGCCCAGGAACTGCAGCTTTACAAATCCAGACAGAGGGAGCTGGAGGCCGGCGTCCAGGGGGCCGAGGCCAAGCAGCCCATGGTGCTGCGCTACCCACTCCCCTACCCACAGGACCCCTCCCCACCACCGCTCGTCCCACAGAGGCCTGCGGAGCTGCAGTACGGCAATCCTTACTCCACTGACACATCTAAAGGCAAGACAGGGAAACTACTGCACCTCCTCCTCTCTCTGTGCTACTCCTTGGACTATAACGCCTCCATTTTCTCCCTCAATGTAGACCAGGCGGACGTCGTCTTGTCCCCTGAGCACCTTTCCCGTCCTCCACCCGAAGCGCCGCTGTGCGCCGCTCCCTGCGCACCTCCGGCGTCTCCACCCAGCCCCGGTCCGGGAGCGCCAGGCTGGGACCAGGAGGTGGTCTGCATCCAGCCGTCCCGCAGCACCACTCCCCCGGAGAACATGGAGGCTCCCACAGAGGAGGCGCAAAAAGTAAGAGGTTTTCAACTTTGGGTTTGTATCTCTAACGCAGTATATTTTACCTGGCAACAAGCTAAAGAACATCATTTCTCGCAGCGTTAATTTCAGCTACATGAATGTTTAATGTCCAGCCTTTGCCCTCCCGTCGTAATTCCGCTGCCCGTCTCCGTTTCTGGAGGGCTTCTCCATCGCTCACCGAGGGGAAAATACAGCCCAGTCTTTAAAAGCTCACCACTAAGTTCATTTGCATCAAGCCATAATTAATGTCGCTACCAAATAGCTTAGGAGAAAGATTGATGAAGAGAGGCTGGACCTTGTTTTAAATGCGCCACCATTTTTGTGTGTGTGTGTGTGTTTGCTTGTGTGTTGGAAGGTGTGTGACAGAGCTCAGCAGCCATGTGACCATCAGTCCAGCAGACACAGTGAAGTGAGGAGCAGCTTCTGCTTTGACTCAAGGTAACAAAAACACGGTGAAAGAATAAGAGAGGAATATTGATGATGATAAATGTACTCTGGTAAAAGCATTTTTACTTGAGGAAAAATCAGTATTTGCATTTAAAATGACTTAAATATTGAAAGTAAAGTACTTGTTGAATGTGTTCCATAATGCAATGTTCTAGAATATTATTAGGTGTGCCTACTGTGTGTATATTTCCTTTAATACATCTATAATGTTGGGCCGTTTCAATGAACAATCGTGTAGATGATGCATGTTTTTATTCTGTTTATCCTCTGTGACAGAGTTTTCAGTTGGACTTGTGATTTTGGGCATTAGAATTTCAACGATGACCTGCAGAGTTAAATGTCTTCATGCAGAATGACAAAGAGGAATGATCATACCTTTGAAAGTTTTGATTTCACACAAAGCAATACCAATGTCTTGTTTAAAAGGCAGAAAACACATTCGAGTAAATCGTATTGAAATTTTCTGACAGTTTTCTTTCAAACCAACAAACAAAAGTTAAATAAGACGTGACTGTAACATGTAGCGCAACACATTATAGATATGCAGCGCGGTGAAAATTGAAAATGCCCGTGATTAAATCTGCTAAAAGAGGCAATATTATGTGTTTTCTAGACACGTAGCACCATTTTATAGCATAATCAAGTAATTATGTAAAATTTTACTAACTAATTTAAGGCCTTGAAATTGGGCCTCTGTCTCTTTAAAAACTGCGCTTTCTGAAACTCTGCATTTACAAAGTCATCACAACATCGCTCCTCAGAAACCCTTTCACAAGGTTTTACCAGCGTTGTACTGAGAATTAGATCGTTTAATGAGCTCAGTAGATGCTCAGTTCCAGTAGGTGTTTGCTAATTGCTGCCTGCTAGTCTGAAGGAGCTAGTGGGGGAGTCACAGTGCTTCGCCCGTCACTCACAGGGGAGTCGTGGCTGCTTTGTAAGGCGAAAGCTAGAAATTGCTGCTCAGAGGCGGAAAAAATGAGGAAATGTACCTTCGGTTCCTCCAGTCGTTTTGCACAGCTGAGTGGTTGCCATGGGAGATTAAAGGATTTTTCAAACATGCATGAAAGGATCAAGGCAACACTCCAGATGAGGGAATAACATCGTAAAATGATGTAAACCTCCAAAACGTACATTTTACGCAACACAAAGTGCTTGTATTTCACTTTATCACTCCACCGTGAACGTGCCTTTTTCTCGAAATCTTCATGCTGAGAATATTTTGTTTCGGGGCCGATAAGTTTTCGGTTTTCTATTCCCAATTTCTTAGATGATGCCTGTTCTTTTTTCTTTTTTTTTCTCTCTTCCCCCCCGTCTGCAGTACGGACGTCCACAAGCGCTGCCCGCTGTGCGAAGTGATCTTCCCGCCACACTTCGAGCAGCGCACCTTCGAGCAGCACGTGGAGAGCCACTGGAAGGTTTGCCCCGTCTGCTCCGAGCAGTTCCCCCTCAACTGCCAGCAGCAGCTCTTCGAGAGGCACGTCCTCACGCACTTCGACGGCAACGTCCTCAACTTCGAGCAGATTGAGTGAGGCGCGAAGCGGTGAATTCTGACACGCCGTGTAGGTACACACATATGTCAAGGTATTGCTTTATTTTGTTAATTAGGTGATATTTAGCCCTTTTTCTTTTTTTTTTTCGCAATCTAAACGGTTTGCAAGAATGTAATTGTGAGTGGGTAACGGACTGAAAGGTGGGGATCTGCAGAAATATTTGTTCAAAAGGAACAGCGAGTAAGGCGGAATTTGGCAAGACGCGTCACAGCTTTTTATTTTTATTTTCCCCAATGAAGCACCTTTTAAAGAGCAGGTTTATGTTCAACTACCTCAGTTTACCTCCTGTTAACTGAGGTAGTTGTTAAAAAAGTCAAAAGCTGTGGTTTCGGGGGGGAAACGAATCTAAAAAAGAAAAACAAATAATCTTAGATTTAACTCCAGAGCAAAATCTAAGAAAGCTAATACACCCTCCACATGTTTCCCTGTGCTTGTAAAAATGTTTTGTAAGCGTAAGAATCTGGTAAAATGTATCAAAGCAGAAATAAAGGTTGGATTTTTCTAGTTTACGAGAGACTATTTTTCTGCCAAAACAGTTAGTTTTTTTTTTTTGTTTTGTTTTGTTTAGTTTTGTTTTGCGGAAGCATAATGCTAACAGTGTCATGTTTGCCGTACTGGCAGCCAAAAGCGTCATCTTTGAGTTGAATTTAAAGCTCGACTAAAGTGTAAATCTACAGTGAGACACTTGAATGTGTAAAGATTCTCTCTTTTTTTTCCCCTGTTGTCTGTATGAGTGTTTTGCAAAGATGTCAGATTGTTGGAACAAAATAAAAAAAAAAGAAAAGAAAGAAGAAAAAAAAAAGCAGCACTACGTTCTCCCGGACTGCACTAAATAAGGCTTTATTCCGAATGTACTGTATATAGAAGACTGGTGGCGATTTACCGTCGCCCAGCTGTCGCCCTTCTTCATCTTCCTCAATGAAGTGACGCGATCGGATCGGGGACGTTTCACTTCCTGTTGTGCACTTTCTCGCAGGTCAATCTCGGAGCGCCGGTGGTGGATGTTTCTGGCCAATAGACACTTTAATTGTTTCTTTTGTTTGTTTGTTTTTTTCTAAGTTTAGAACTGTGAAGAGGTCGCGGCTTTGTGTGCAGGTCTGTTTGCCCTCATGTCATCTAAATGTGTGTTTTGAGCTTCGTGTCTCTTAATTTCTTGTTCCGGCAGTGTTAACAGTGTTGCATCCAGGCTTCACAAACTATAACGCCTTGCAAAAAAAAAAAAAAAAGTACTCTCACCTTAAACTTCTCCACATTTTGCACAAACTTTCATGTATTTTTCGGGGGGATTTTATGTGATTAATAAAAAGTAGCGCATAATTATGAAGTGGAAAGAAAATGGTATTTTCCTTCCTTCAGTGAATACTGGACTGAAGAGTTGTGGAAACGAATGCAAAACCCAAGTCAGGAATTTACAGATGCACCAATATGAACATTTGGGCCGATGTCGGTGAGTAGTGTTTATGCTTCGCAACATGGCCGACCTCTTCATAAAACACAAACGGTAAATCTAAATAAACATCAGCTGGCAACATCGGCCCAGTTTTATCTTATAGGGCCGATACTCTTAACAAAAAATGACGAGCATCATCAGCCGGCACAGTTGCTGATGCATCCCTAGTAGTATCACAATCCTGTGTTTTCCCAATCAGTGTCAAATTCCCACCATGTTTCACTATGGAGGACGGCGTGTTCTGGGGGAATCTTCAGTTTTCCACGCAGGTCGAAAACGTTGAAGTTCTGTCTCTTCCGACCGGATCGTTTTCTGAACTTCATTTAGAGGCAGCAAAGTAAATGGGGCTGTACGTAAATGCCACAATTCTGCTCTGCCTTTCGTTGGTCGATCACTTAAAATCCCCCAAAATGACATACAAAAAAATAAAAAATAAATAAAATACACCTAGTTTACTGTTGCGATGTGAGCAGGTTCAAGGAGCGCGACCCCCTTTTTGTGTACGTCTCACGTCCCAACGCTAATCTCATGCGAGAATGTCTGGAAATTAGTGTAAGTGTGCACCGAAAAGATCTTTAAGAATAAATTACGCTTGTCTAAATGAACGTGACTGTTGCTGCTTTTCTTCATTTGGGGAAGCAAGAAGCGAAGGAGTCAGGGGGATGGGGGGGGTTTTCACTTTATTTTGCTGTTTTTTTGCTTCTTTTTTTTCAGTCATTTACATTGAAGCAGCTTGTTTTAAGTATATATATCTATATATATGGATATATATATAGATACATACATAGAAAGACAGTTTGACATCACCTACAACTTATTCTTCGTCAGAACCTGTTTAAACCTCCCATACAAAAGGGAAACATTGGTCTCCATGTCACATACGAAAATATAATTTAAAAGCACTTGACGACAGACACGTGTTACGTTACATTCACTGTACATGGTATACCGAACCCCTCCCGAATCCGCTCGTCCTCTTCTGCATACGCCCGTCGCTCTACTTCCTCCGGTCTGTCGCCGCAGACTTGTGCTTGGTCGTCCAGCAGCGCGCCAGGTGACGACGGTACATCAGTTCGTATAGGCGTGTGGCGGAGCTGGAACCAAAAGAAACTCGCAAACAGGAGGATTCGGAGTGCGTGTCGTTGGAATCCATGAAGAAGAAGAAGAAGAAGAGGAGAAACGGCTCAAACTCGGAGCCTTGACCGGAATATAAAGTCTGTATGAGAGGAATGATTGAGTCTGCATGGCTCAACTCTGGCAATTGAGAGTAAAACATGAGAGAGTGTGAGACAATCCGGGCCCTTGGGTGGATCCGGCGAAGGAAACGTGAAACACCCGAGCACTGATAGACACACACGTACAGGAGCACTTCCCTATGCTGATGAAGACACTGCTTGAAAAACACACACATACAGACGGACTGGAATGCTGCTCTCTACAACACGCACAGACAAGTTGTAGATGATAATCTCTTAAATACAAATGTAACCTCTTTTTTTTTGTTGTTTGTTTTTCTGAAAGCATGCATGAAGACATTCATCCATGCACACTTTGGAGGCGCGATGAACACGAGAAATCGTTGCCACACTTTTGGCGACCTCCACTGTAAAACCGCTATCAGAAGCTGCCCCCCCCAACCTCCCCTCCCTCCCTCCCGTTTCTCCCTCCCGTCAGGCACATGGTATGGTCAATGTTTGGCAGTGGAGAGCTTGTTGGCAACGATCATGGAAACAGAAACAAAACAAAAAAAAAAGAAGCTCTTGGCAACTGGAATACATTATATGATGCTCGGCCTGCTTTCTGAGGCCGAGCGAGTGGAGCGGCAGCTCTGGCACTGTGAGCGAGGGAAATGCTGAGCGGCTCGACGTGGCGGTCGAAACGCTTCAAACGTCGGCCGCGGTCTCTTCCTGATCGACGTTAAAAACAATGTTTTAGAATGTGTGAAACGGAGGAAGGAAGAAAAAAACAAAAACAAAAAAAAAAAGCTCAGCCAATACAGCACACGGAAATCAAGTGCCTCTGATAGCGAAACGGAAAAAAAGCCTTTAGAGAAATTCAGCTTTTATTGCAGCAGCAGCGTAATTTTATTGTTTGCAAAATCCACCCTTTAATCTGAGTCGGTTCATTCAGTGGGGGACCCAAATACTACCAAAATGCATTATTATTGGCACGCCTATACAATAAATAATGTCACATTTTCGTAATTCACACTTCATTGTTTTAAGATTACTAGCGTTGAACTTTTATTTAGTTATCCTCGATTTCCTGGGCGTGTAAAAGTAATGACGCTGTTAGCTGCTCTTCAAAACGGGAACGACAAGGGAACATGCCACTTCATGTGAAAATCTCACAAAGTCAGGAAATGGTTAGAAGGCAGCAGCTTTTCTCCTGAACTCACCTACACCCATAATCAAGTCAACTAATGCGTCTGGAACTGGACTCAAACTACGGGTGCACCAATAAAGCTTCCCCGATTTTCTCAATTTAGGACAATCAACCAATACTGAACATGAGAAGCTGATCTCACTGCAAAGGTCTGAAAATCAGCCGCTGTCCCACCGGTTACTTCTGCGCATGTGCAGTTAACAAAACTCGTCCCACTGTTGGTAACTTGGAAACTTTGTTGCTATATTTAGCAACTTTTCAGTCAAAAAAAGTAAAAATTGGTACACAATCCCAGTCAGCTGGTCAGGCTTTTTAAAAGATCGGTCATTGGCCGGAAAACTGCAATCGGTGCACTCCTGATTCAAATTCTTCTTCCGGGGTTCTTTGCCGCTTCTCTCTCTGCCCGTTTACTGTCCATTCTGCTGCAAATAAAAACAACTAGGTTATCAAATCTCCCCAACGACCATTGAGAGGCGCCTGCATGCCGACTGGTTTGTTTGGGACTCATCTAGTGGGTCAAATGAGACCAAGATTGAGCTCCTCGGCGCCAGAAAATCGGTGCGGCTCTGGCCTGAAACAATCGCTATGGTAACCTTGTTGAGCACATCATAAATAAATATTTCTCAAGTTTGCCATAGCATCTAAAACTAGGTCATCAGCGGGCCTTTCAACAGAATAATGACCTAAAAAAGTGAAACATTACCAAAGAAGGGAAGTTCAGCGTTAGCATGAAGCTAATAAGTGCAGCGAGGGTGAGTTTGTAAACAAACATTTCTCAATATGAGACTTTTTTTTGTTGTTGTTTTTCTTTCCCCACTAAATAACTACTTGGATTAAAAGTTCAGAAATGTCAGCATTTGCCTAAGAGATTATGCTGCTGCAAAAGAAGGCTTGGTCACTGCAAGGCTTTGTACCCATCCTTACCAGGGCCATAAGTGAACGACAACGTGCTGCAAGTACGACAAACGCCACTCCTGAAACACTGGCAGAAAACAACACATATAAAATAAAGCTTCAAAATAAAGTAACTATGAATATGCTCATGAATACTTTTATAGTTTTTTTTTGTTGTTTTTTTTTTTTTATGTACACATACATATTTGTCTGTTGTTTATATATCAATATATCTGTTCTAAGTATAACTTAACTCTTGCTCTTAAACTCCCAGAAGTCGCTGTGAAGGCACAGACCGAGGCTCGGCGGGGGCTCTGCGGCGAGGCGAGGCGAGGCGAGGCGAGCGGACGGGGCGCATTCGAAACAGCCCGGCTCGCGTTCGTCCTGCTCAGAGACGAGCGGGAGGACAACAAAACAAAAAAAAAATGTAAAAAAAAATGTAAAAAATAAAAATAAAAGGGCAGGAGTCGCTCGCGTTTCCTTTTCCACTACTCTTCCGCTTTCCTTTTGTTTGTTTTTTTGTCTTTTCTTTCTGTTTTTTTACAGTTAGCACCTTATGCAAGTAAAACAGTTGAGAAAAAAAAAAATAATAATAATAATAAAAAATGATAGCATATACGAATGTGCAAATGTACATCAATAAAAAAAAAAAAAATACTACAAAGATACATAATTTGTTGGGGGGTTTTTTCCCCAAAAAATACAAGTGATAATACTTGGATAGGACAAAAGAAGAATGCAACGACGGATAGAAAAAAAAAAAAAATGTGACAAAATAAAAACAACTTAAAGCATGCACTTGATCCTTTAGTGTTTGGGATGGATGAGGAGAGTCAGGACAGGGCTAATGTTTCGGGGTAGCTGACTGGTAGCGCAGGCCTCTAGCCTTGAATCTTGCGGAGGATCTCCGTGGAGACGGGCGGGTGGAAGTTGATGGTGTGGTGCCTCAGGCCCTGCGACGTCTTGTAGCTCTTGCCGCAGCGACACTTGAAGGGCTTCCTCACACGGATCTGCGTGCGGTGGCCGTTCTTGGCGTGGTATTTGATGCCGTTCACATTCTGGTCGACATGGAGGACGAGGCGGGAGGGGCACAGAAACATTTGACCGGTTAGCGTCGTTACAAATGAAACCGTGCCTGGCTGAGTTTGCTTTTCTAAGCCGATCGTGTTAAAACGAGGCTAAATATAAACTACAATGCTAAAATATGTGGCTACATTAATACCAATAATAGCTAGATTATTTTAAATCGCACACAGAACTAGAGATGGAAAAGTGGATGTGGTTTCCAGAAATGTACATAAAGAGTGCCAGGAATTTGTATTTCCTCGAACAGTTCAGGGTTATGAGTTGGACTTTTTATTTGCTTCTGCTGCGCGTTTCATAAGCCTGTAACACAGCACAGATAAAACCAAATGAAAATCCGCAATATTGTCACCGTCTGAAAATAATAAAGAGTAATTTTTGCCAAAAGTGATTTTTTTCTTTTTTTTTTTTTTTGTCTAAATCACTTTATTATTTTAGGAAGGTGACGATATAAAGTCGTGTTAATTTACTTATTATAGGGTAAACAGAGCAAAGGACAGCTCACCTTGTGGAGGAAAGAGAAAGTAAAGTACCGAGGTTCATTAGACAGCAACAAGTTCAGCACAACGCACAACAAATGTGCACGCAGCCGCGACTCGTCCCGCTCCCCCCCGCCCTGCTCCGCCCCGCTCCCCCCCGCCCTGCTCCGCCCCGCTCCCCCCCGCCCTGCTCTGCTCCGCTCCGCTCTGCTCTATCAATCACACATCATCGCAGATGATTTGTACTTGACTCACCATGCCTTTACAGCAAGTGACAAAACGGAGCTGGGAGATGTTTACTGCTGTTGTTCAGAGCTTACTCAAATGGTGGTCTGGAAACAAAAGCAGTAAAATCTTAATTAAAATAATGTGTCTTGTTGGCTCGGGCTCGGCGGGATCGGGTTGGGCTTTTTTCTAGACCCGTTCTGCAGTCAATAACCCCGAAGTGAGTTCGACTGAAGAAAATATCTGTGATTCCCCTCCCCCCAAAAAATAAAAATAAAAATAAAATAGCTCAGTCTAAAGATCACTAAGATGTTTCAGACAAACTCTCAGTTGGATTTGGGCCATTTTAACACAAGATATACTAAAACGTGAAACTTTTCAGGTTTATGTTTCACAATACATTTGAAGACCTTGCATTTGAAGTATTTACCTTTCACTTCACAATAATACACTTTGTTGTGTAGATGCCTTATAGTAATATCCTAACAAGATAAAATAATAATAAAAATGTGAAGCTATTAGAAACTCTTTCGACTCAAACCCAGCATGTCTCCTCTTCCAGATCCAAATGGAAGGAGACTTACCGCCAACTTGTCCTCAAATAACAGAGCAAGTAAATTTAACTGCCTGACAACTAATTTTCTCCCCGTGTTGCTTTTGTCACCATGGAAATGTTCCCAAAATCAGCCAAAATATATTTAATTAGAAGAAGAAAACATGTTAAACTCATTTCTTCTAGCTTAGTGGCTGTGAGGTAACACCGATTAGCTCTCCAGGGCCATTTCAGTACCCAGATAAGGATTTTTCCCACATTGCCGTCTTTTTCCCTTTTAATGGGGCACAAAAGAGTAATATCCAACACTGCCTATTAATTTAGACGCCGGGACAGCAGGCTGAATGAGGGTTCTTGTTACGAGCTGCGATAAATATCAACCAAAGCAAATGCACCATGATATATTTATCACTGATTCCAATCAGGAGAGCCTGGATTTATGCTGGGTTCTTTCCAAGCGATCTGTCCCGACATGTGATACCCAAACAAAAGCGGCAGTGTGGATGTAGTCGCGGCAGAGCGCTCATGTCCTGTGGCGGGGGCCTGACTTATGAATCCAACCTCACCTTGTATCTCTTTTTACACCCGGGGACGGGGCAGGCGAACGGCTTCTCCTCTCCCCCGTTCATGCACATGGAGCTCAGAATGGACTCGGAGCTGATGGCGCTTTCTGTGGTCCACGACTCGTCGCTGTCCGACTCCTCGTAGTCTACCTCCTCTTCGTCATACTCGCTGCCTGGAGCCACCGGGGAACAAGAAAAGCATTTGTCATCACGCAGCTGGAACACGATGCCGTGGCTTCGCAAACGCTCTCGCATTTAGACGTGTTGGAACCGCAGGCCCGGGTTGGGAGTTTATGCTGGAGGAGGGAATCTGTATTGAGCCCCTTTTACCATGATGAGCACAAATAAAATCCAGCGATAGCCGCTTTTGTAATGCGTCAGATGTTATTTGTTTGATGGGGAACTAACATGACTCAAACTGAACACAACATTTCCACGGCGGTGGTGACAGCATCATGATGTGGCTATGAAACAAGGAAGTTGGGTGAAGCTGGCGGGAAGGTAAATGGAGCAGAACACAGGAAACTGCAAGGAAATGGTTTAAGCCAAAGCACATTTCTGTGTCGGAATGGCCTAGACAAAGTCCACTTAAAAACCTGTAGCAAGACGCGAAAAGTCCCGATTACAGACAATTCATTCTGAGAGAGACGGAAATATTTAGCATAAATTTTAGTCTCGTCACTAGACGTTGTTGCACGCAACGCAGTTCTGCAAAGTATTTATTCATTCAGGGAGACCAGACTAAAAAGCTTGCCACACTTTTAAGATTTTAAATTGTACAAGATTTTTTTTGTTTGTTTGTTTTTTCCTTCATCAGTCGTACATTCATGCACTCTTTGGCGTCACAAAAAAATCCCAATAAAATTAACGACCCCAATTTTGTTATTTTTGGGAAAGCTCTGATCGGCCGATACTTTCATGGAAAAGCGACGTCCTCTACCTCTGCAAAGGCCTGTAAATCAGACACTGTCCCCATTTTGCTCTGTCTTTGCTTTGCGAGAGGGCAGGCTGGCAGACCCGCCCACCAGTTCATTATTGCGCATGCGCCGTTAGCCGTAGTCGCCCCACTGCTGCCAACTTAGCAACTTTTGTCACTGTACTTTCAGACCAAATTAAAAAAAAAAAAAGTCGTTATCGGCCAAAATCAGACTCGGGTCGATGAGGCTTTTAAAGATCTGTGATTGGACAGAACCCGACATAAAACAGAATGAGGTTTGTGGTTGTCAAGGGGGAAACGTTTTTGAAAATTGCAAGGGGCATAAATACTTTGGCAAGGCAGAAAACACTTTTCAAAAGCTTTAGCACGACAACAACAACAAAATCAAGAATTTGCATTTGTTTTTTTAGACACGTTTAAGGCATCCTAAATGCTTAGCGTATGAGGCTTTCTCTGCAGTACTCTCTGCGTTCAGATGGTACTTTTGCTCACGAGTAGGGAAAAAACAAATGTGGTGTCTGGGTGTGAATGCCTGTGAGGTAAAATGCAGAGAATGGCACAGAAAAAGGGATCATTAAGTGGGAGGGATCCCCTACTGCTCAGCTTGGAAAAAAAGCACTTTATTCAAAGCACAACATTCCATTTGCACACACACGCATACACACGCACACACACACACGCACACACACAGATGCATCCGAATACCTGAACCATCCAGGCTCACAAACATACAGACCCAGTGAACCTCCCTCCACCAGCACCACCACCATGGAACAGGAAATGCTGCACCTCAGCATGAGGAAGTGGATGGCACCTTGGCACATGTTGAAAGAGTGTGTGGGTTCGTGCGTGTCGGTGTGTAATGGCAGACCTAACGCTGCGCTTGGACCCGCTCGGCCTGGAATTAGACATCTGCTCCTGGGCTGTGCAACACTCAGCCCCGATGCGAGCGCAGAGCAGGGCCAGCTGCTGTGTAATTAGCAAAGTGTTGACTGCTTCGCTCGCTGCAGGAGCCACTAAAGCCGGCTCACAAACAACACGCACACCTCTGCGGCAGATAGCGGGTTGGCTTTTCCTCTTTCCACCCTGACCGCAGACTTCTCCAGCTCCAGAGTTCCAATCTGGCTGCTTTTAATGACGGCAAATCATTTCTTTAAGTTGCAGTGACTAAAGGTCATCGTGTGCTGCAGAGCTCTGCTTTCTGACTAATGCGGAGCCGTCGGTCGAGCTGCATTCCTCTGGAGTTACGAGCTCCCTATAGCGTAACCAGAAGTCTGAGTGTGAACTCCCCAAAGGGGCGATTTTGCATGCCTCAGTCCGTCGTCATCGCGAGCAACCGGTTCGTCCTTCCGCTCCGCACCGTACCTGTAGGCGTGCTGCTGCGGAACGAGGAGGACGGAGTGATGGGGGGCGTGACGGGAGGGGTCAGGTTGCCGCTGGTGTGGCGCGGCGGCGTGGCCGTGCTGTTCCGGGACATGCCGCCTGTGATCGACAGGGACAGTTTGGGCGTGGCCTTCTTCTTCATGGTCTCCTGCTCGCGGCGCGCTGCGTCCGTCATGAACCTGAGGACACACAGAGGTTCACGAAACCATGGATTTTTTTTTTTTTTGTTTGTTTCTACTTATTCTTAAAAATCTGCACACTCAAAACCTCTGCACTGCGAAATGTTTATACATTCCCACAAATACAGATCCATTCAGAAAATGAGAATTTTATTGAAAAGTATCAGCAAATGAAACACATCATATAGATGAATTTTCACACCTTCATTTCTCTTAGTCATGATGATTTTCGGCCCACAGTAAATGAAAACATGACATTAGATCAGAGCAAAAACAAACAAACAAACAAAAAAAGAACTTTTTAAAAACAAAAACCCTGGGCTTCATGAAAAGTATGTTTAATAACTTCTTAAAGGTTGTCATTTTCAAAAGGTATTTTTAATCTGACACAGGATTCATTGGGCCGTACATTCTAATTTACTGAAGACGACTGCACGTGCATAGTGCCAAGTTTTTCTCATATTTCCGTATGGCACAGTCACACAGTTCAATGCATTTCATCGGAATTCATGCCATAGATCAACACAAAGTAGAGCATTGTCGTGAAATGGAACGAAAGAGCTCCCTCATGACTCTATAATTCTAGAAAGAAACAATTCAAACTATGCAACACGCACTTATGAACGACACTGCATAGGTTTTAAGACCCAACATAATAACACGACGGTTGTGGCTGACCAAATGTATAAGTGCTTTTACAATAGGCTTATCTAAAGGCAGCATAACAAACAGCTTCATGACCTCGTTTTTCACTCAAAAGGGCTTCATCAGTTCCACGTTGAGTAAGATCTCTGCCAGGTTAATGTGCTATCCATATACATGCGCCGACTATATGTGGGTGTGTTTGAGAAAGAAATACCCTGAGTTCACGTAAATCAGTGATGAATTATCGTATAACCATACAGTTAAGTTGTAAAACCATTGTAAACATCTTTAGTGTCATCTCTTAAAGACACTAAAGATATGCATACTCCCATTTGAGGGCAATGGATTTTAAGTTAAAGCATTATGCAAGTTTATGACTCATGTGTTTTGTAGGTTTTCAGAAAGGTTTAGAACTTTCTGTGAAGTCTTTTGGATTATGGATCAGAATAAAAATCAGGTGAAGTTCACCAAAGTCTTACGTAAAATGTTCCACAATTGTGCCAGAAAATTGAAAACGGGTCGTCGTTAGGCCTTTCAGCAGAACAGTTGTCTGAAAAGCATATTGTTCTCTGGGCACAAAAAATGTTTTAGCACTGAACGCAAATTAAACGTCGGGTTTTTCAAAACTTTTAATGGCTTCTGTAAAAATACCGCAATTTATGACAGATATGCTTTACTGTCATTGCACTTACTTTTCTTTTTCTCATTTGTTTCTCACATAAAACGTCTTTGAGAATAATGTAAATGAATCACACTGGCGAGCGCAAACGAAGCCCATAAACTGTTGTAGCTCGGCGAGGTTCGCGTGCGCCGCACGCCACTTAAACTGGACGACTCGGAATCGGATTCCCGTATTTACACGGTCCCTCTACGCGGGTTGATTTTCGGAGAATACCGCAACAACGTGCGGGTCAAATATAGTAGTATACAGTTCAAGTATACAAAATAGACCAAGTGCTTCATGCCCTGACAGCAGCAAATATCCAGTCGTCAACAAATAAAACACTTTTTCACGTGGTTTGGCTGTCAGAGGGGAAATACTCCTCTTGACTGTTTAATGCTGAGTTTGAGTTTGGAAAGGAAATACGAGACATAGAGAAAGACACTGTTGATAAAGATTGAAAGATGAAAAAGAAATATAGAAATGAAGAGAGGTGTAAATACAGTACATATAAGATGAAGACAGAAAGTTTTGTTTTTTTTCATAGGAATCTTACACATGCAAAATCTGTTCAGGTATCGAACAGGTATCGATAGACCTGTTCAGGTCTATCGATTACTTCTTCAGTAATCGATAGATTTTTTTGTGTGTGTGTGTTAATTGTTGATGCTTTGAACAATCAATTTAGTGATTGGTATAATTTAAAGAACTAGTGCACCGATTGCACTCATTTTCTGGCCCATCACTGATTTTAAAAAAAGCCTGACTTGCTGATTCTCATTATAGCAAAAAAAAGAAGTTACTAGGTTTGCAACTGTGGGGTAACCATTACTAAGCACTCGCGTGCAGATGGGAGTGGTGGGTGGGTTTGTTCGTCAGTTGTCCTCCCCGCCCCCAGCAACCCTTTGGTGGGAACGCGTACATGACGTCCAAATACCAGTAACAAATTCCTCCATATTCCAGCTGTTTGTACGCTTTTTTTTTTTTCCCCCTCTGCTACAACAGAACAGCAACAGCTTGGGGCCTTTATCTCATCTCGCTTTCTGATTTTACCTTGAGACAACCACATATTTTGCCATAAAACAAAGACTGAGCCACTGAATGAGCTGTCCTGACACCACAGACAATAAATACGGATGACATTTACGACCTCACCGCTGGAGCAATTATGACTGAAAACAAACCTCCTTGGTCCGCGCTCCTTTGTCTTATCACAATCTGCTCAGAGTTGCATCTTGTAGTAATTTGATGGGGTATTAAGTATGATGTGACAGTTTGGTTCACCACACACACACAAACGCACAAAACAAAAAAAAAAACAAAAAAAACAACAAAAAAAAACACACACACATACACACACACACACAAACACATGCAGCCCGAAAAGCTGCCTCTGGCAGCTCGGGGAGCCAAGAGTGATTATCTGGTGCGGTTTTGTGCGCTCGTTTTGTGGATGAGTCAGTGCTATGGGAAGACATAACTCATCTGAGATCTCCCAAGTCACATGAGTGCACGCATGAGTGCCGATTTCTCACGGTGGAGCAATGCTGCCCTCTTTAGCTGCGCACTTGAGTAATTGACTGCGCCTACCTGTTGATGTAGCTTAGGGCCAGGTAGGTGGGCTGCTGTTGCTCCTGCTTCTCCAGAACCCGCGGATCAGTGTCTGCGGCAGAAAAGGACAGATTGGATTAATCACCACTGCTCCCGGAGGAACACTGTGTCATCAATTAATTCTCCCTCCCAGGCACGCTCTGTAGATAACTGGAGGTTTCCCACAATGGCTTCACTGTATTAATGTAACAATGATGGATTAATGTCATGTACTTTCATTAAGCAGTGAATCAATATTCTTTATTTAAAAGCAAATGCCTCTCCCCCTCCTCAAGAGATGCATACTGGCTGCCAAAATATGACAAAGAGGAACGTCGGAGCGACTGCTAGGAGTCGGTGATGAATGTGTGGTGTATTAGTCAACAGGCGTGCTCAGGCCCTTTTTTTTTTTCACCTCCTCCTCCTCCTCCCCAACGGACTTGCTAAGTCAGTAACGCAACAGTAGGCAACTTCCTGTGCCTGAGGCTGGCACTGTTAACTTCAAAGTCCAGCCTCCTGGTCCTTGGATAACAGGAGCGTGTGTGCAGGAACTCACTGCTGGTGGCTTGCAACTGTGAACTACCAGTGCCATCAAGTGTTCAGCAGGGGGAACGTTCAGAGCCAGAGCCAAGTTTAAAACAATTAGGCGAGTTTAACCATTTACAGCTAACACGGCATTTGCAAACGTGTTCATGTTTTGCCAAGTTACACCCTCAAGTTGATGTTTTTATTGTGATTTTATGCAGTACGCCAACATAAATAGATGCACACTTGAAAATTGAAAGTAAGTTGCACATGGTTATCAAGATTTTTTTTTTAAATAAAAATAAAATTCAAAAGCAAGTGGCAAATATTTATGCCACTTGCGAAAAAAAAAAAAAGTCCATTGACAATGTTATCGAACAAACACACCTGCACAGCAAAGCATGGTGATGGGACTATCATGCTGTGGGAAAAGGAAATTGGTAAAAGATGGTTTCAAAAAGAGAGCAGTGCTGAGTCGCTAAACACAGCTAGAGAAACATTGCAATGATTTAGCTCAAGCATATGGCCATGTTAAAATGGTCCAGTCAAAGTCCAGAATCGCATAAAAGGGGATCATTTGTAGCAATTGGAGAGTCGAAGCCATTTTGCAATGTGGAAAAGCAAAAATATCAGCCTGAACATGTATGTAGCTTGACTTAGGCTGAATACAAGTGAACGCCACACTTTTCAGATTTGTATTTTTTATATATACATCAGAAATTCAATTTGGTTTATTTATGTTTGGACTTTTCTTGTGCCAATTCACAAGAAAAGTCCAAACCGCTTTTCACTTTCTTTCCAGGTCACAATTATTCACTACTTTGTTTCGCCATCAATCGCATAAAATTCCACTAAAGTACAGTGATTTTCATGTCGTAACATAAAATGAAAAATAAAAGAATAAAAAAAAATAGTTAAATGAGTATCAACACTTTTGTGCAGCACTTTAGGAGTGTTTTCTAGCTGCATATTTAATGGCTTGCAGATGTATCGCAATCTAAATCTAAGAGCGCCTGGACGCTCCTTCCAACTAATCCCACCGCTCTGTGTGCTGGCCTTCACACCCATTTGGTTTTCAGGCTTTCACACCTCATAATTAAAAAAATGCAGACTTCCCACAATGCAGGAGAACACCAAAGAGGGCCAGCAAACAACAGGGCAAGGAACGACACACACCCTTCTGCTGTTTCCGCTGCACAACAACAACAAACCACAACTCCCTAAAGAGAAGGAGCGAAGCCAAGGGAGACGAAAGAAGCAGCTTATAGATTTGTGAACACAAAGACGTTTGTACACTCTTAAAAAGGGAGGTGGTCCACAGAGGTGGTCTCTCAAAGTATTTTATAGTTGAGCTTTAACCGTCATAGCTGCTGATCAACACCAGAGTGATCCGCACACTCGTTGCCTGCGACGTCCGGTTGCAGGCAACAACCGGACGCATGGTGGCCAACGCGAGACGTCACCAAGAGAAGCTCGCATCTTCTCTCGGTGAAGCCAGACTTCTCTGTAAACTTATGCAAAATGACTTGGGATATAGTTTATCGCCAAGAGAAAATCAAATAACGATCAGTTCTTTGATTTGATTTGCTATCGTTTAAAAATGTTATTGAAACATTCTCTCCAGAAGGCAGGATTTCATGCCTCTGATGACATCGTGTGATCCCAGTTCTTTGAGAATGACGATGTGAGTCTGTGTGGGTTTGGGTTTTTTTTTTTTTCCCCTCCAACCTCTGAATTTGCATGTTTTTTAATCAAATTTCTTCAAATCAATCAGATTTTTTATTTATTTTTTCTAACCGGCATTCTCGATAAACTCAAAAGGGAAAATCGAAAACAAGAATGAAGAAGCGAAATAAGTAAGAGAGTTAAAATGTACAGCAGAATGTCACACTGCAAAACTAGAAAAAAAAAAAAAAATTACTTAGACCAATAAAATAAAAGTTAATTTATGATAAGATGTAGGGCATTTCACAACAATTGTAATAAAAAAAAAATAAATAAAAACAAAAGAAAAGTGAACATCTTAAAAGCATTACAGTCACTGTTGGACTCTGGTGGACATTTGTGAGGGGAAAAAGAAAATCACCGCTGGATTGTATCTTTAAAGTCCAAACTTAAACCATGCCCTTCACAAACAAGGCTTAAAGGCTTCCTGGTGCCTCTGGGTGTTTCCATGAAAACCTTTTCCAATAACTGTTTTTGCTTCTAATCGAATTACTAAATAAATCTGTCCAGTATGATTAACCAAACTGTTTCGTCAGGGATTCTGTTTTCAAAGTACCAGGAGCAGTAAAGTACTGGGAGGGGGGAACTGGACAAAACAGTGGCCAAGAGAGAAGATTTTAATAATTTCGGAAGCGTTTATGCATGTGTGTGGAGAAAGAGGGGATGGTGGTAAAGGAGTGAACCAGGTGCAGCAGCAGTAAATGTTCACCAAATTTATGACCTCCACTCACCTAACAGGACAGGAAGTAAAAAAAAAAAAAAAACTCCTGATCCTGACACTGGAGAATCAGGAGTTTTTAAATTTGAAAATCCCATCTTAGAGCGTCAGCTTCCCAACTCTTAATACATCACTTTGAGCTTGTCTGTGCTTTTATATCACATACATAATGCATGCATATCAGAATCTAAGTGTAGCTCTTTTTTTTTTTTTCTGCCCTCTCCAACGCCAGGATCCAACTAGTTCCAGTGGAACACTGCTGCCCCCTGGTGATCACCACCATTAGTGCGTGGTAATTGTGTCACGGTCTGTGCACATGGGCCTTTACCTTCGCATGTGTTCAAACCAGGCCAAGAATGCACGGCTTGTTGTGTAGCCCGCTAATTAAGCCCCAGAGAGCCTTTTAACGTGTTTCCAGAGCAGCAGGCAACCGGACGGAGGGAGAAGAGAGAAGGAGCTGGAGAACAGGAGGGGAACTGGGAGGGAGGGAAGGGGGGGGCTGGAGTTGTACTTCTCTGTAATTACACTTCCTAGAGGTTTTTCAGGGGCTCTAAGGCCCTGCGACTTCCGAAAGGCTAATGTGTGGGACTGGTGTGTGCATGGGGACCTGTGTGTGCGCGTGTGTGTGTGTGTCTGTGTGTGTGTGCGTGTTTGTGGGGTGGAAAAAAGGGGGTCTGCAGATTCCAGTTGGAAATGCCAGTCCAGTAATTGCCCAGCAGCTCCACCCTTACAGGTCGTTCAGGAAGTATGGTGAGCAGCACACAGTCTCACATGCTCTCCTTCCTGTGTCACACCTCCACAAGGCGGGATGGGAAACGACCTGGCAACCGAGCCTGGGACTGAATGATTCAATTCATTTTCAGGAGGCGCCCCCTACGGGGAATCTTGCTTGATGCGTGTGCTTCTGGAAAACAGTCAATTACATTAAATATTACATTTGAAAAAATTAACTGGAAGTTTTCGAATATTTAGACGTCTTTTTAACTGCTTGATCATTTTCAAAACCTCTGAAATGTTTTTAATGAACAAGAAACATAAAAGCAAACCTTCCACATTCTGATTAATTTCTTAAAATCTTTCTTAGCCGTGCATCGAGGACTTTAACAATATGTGACATCTTAGCTTTAAATAACTCCAATAGGGAACCGAGGCGAAATAAGGAACCGTGTTCAGCTCGCCACCATAAACAGAGATCCCAGCAAAGAGGAGCGCTTGAGCTTAATTAAACACCAGAGTTGATTGAACCCAAAGGGAAAGTAACTTCTTACCATTATATTGGAAAGTCTACACAATGAGCATTTGTCCAGAGCTGTGTTTTAGTTTGAGGAGGACGACATCACAGTCAAAATCCACACACAGAAAGCTGCCGGCTGCCAGACAAGGCCAAGTTTACATTCCAATATGGCAGCTGCACGTACACATTTAAGACCAGACGGCTACATACGCTGAATAAAGACGCATGCACACTTTTTCCCTCGCTGAAAGTTAAATCAAACTAAGCTTTTCTTGTTTTAGGTTAGCTAGAATTACCAAAATGACTTCTATTTTTTTTTTTTTTAAATGCCTGAAAACCTGGTCACAGCGATAACATTTTTTAGAATTTTGTTTCTGTGTAGCTTTCTTCTAATTCAAAGCTTTATATATACTTGGTCAGTGTCAGATATAACTGTCTTGCACTATATGACTTGGGTCAAACCTTTTGAGTTTTCTTTTACAGGTTTCTCACAGCACCTTGCTGGAGTTCTGGCCCGTTCCTTCTCACAGAAATTGGAGGAACTAGGTCAGGTTTGTGGGCCGCCTCACTCACGCCCGACTTTTCAGCTTTCACAAACTCACAACTTCTCCACAGGACTGAGATCGGGACTTTGTGACGGTCACACCAAAACGTTGACTTTAACATGAAGCCACTTTATTACTACTGTGGCTGGATGCTTACGGTTATTGTTCAATTAGAACACCAATCTGTGCCCAAGCTTCTACTACTGGCTTTAGATGTTACGTCAATATATTTTCTACACAATGTTATTTTCTCCTGGTGCCGTCTGTTTTATGAAACATACCAGTTCCTCCTGCAGCGAAACAGCTCCACAACACAATGCTGCCCCGCCCCCATACTTCACAGTTAGCTTTAGCAAAAGTTCTGCCATTTTTTTTTTTTATTTCATTTTGCATATTTACACCCCTGTACGCCTGTCTGATATTCTAAATATTCTCATCTCACGCTTAAAATCTCATCTTTGTGCAGGTCCGTCCCAATAAAGGTGGCGTATTCGGGGTTCGCTTGCACCAAAGTCCCAATTTATTCAAGAATTCCAGCGTCTTCCCAGTGTTACCCTTATAATCCCAGTTTCCTCTCCCTGTCGTCAGCTGGATCCAGGGACAGGTACGTACTTGTGCAGGTGAGAACACGACACGCTGCAGTCGTGCACAGGGGCACGGCAGCCCTGACATCATCGCATTCCTCAGGCCTTACCTAGACGCGGAGCGTTAAACAACAGCTAAAAACCGCGCACTGTAAACACAGATCACCTCAGCCGCTTCCTCCAGCATCAAGTTGTAATCTAAAAAAGCGGGAGGGGGAGCAGTGGGGTGGGGAGGTGTATGTCATTGGACGGCTGCTATCTTCTCTGCCGGGATGAGGTCAGTGCTGAATTAACCCTTTTTTGTCATGAAAAGGTGCGCAATTTGGGCTGTTTGCTGCTGGTTAGCGATGGCTAGCGATGAGAACTGCAAGAGTTCAAAACTGAGCTTATTCAAACCGGAGGCAGAGAAGTAAGGCGTTTCCAAACTTTTACAGCCTCAAAGTTGAGAGTTCTGTCAATTGGTTTTTAGAAAACCATTAAAGGATAACGGCAAATCTTTGCCAGGAATGGATTTTCCTTACTTACTCAGAGAAAATAAAAATCCCCAGACTTTGCACAAGCTCCTCATCTACTGCCCTGACACTAGAGGGCGGCAGAGACAAAACATTTCAGGTTCAGATGAGCAGTGATTTCTACACCCTGACTTAAGTCCCATTTGACTACTTCACACATTTTAAAGCGAGCTTAGTGCCAACCCCAAAACTAACTGATTTACAGCTTCTGCATGCCTCCTCATAATCCCCGTAAGCACAGACGGCTTCCAATCACTGCAATCCGTAACGCACCGGCCTTTAAACGGCTTCACTGACATCTCAAATGAGAATGTCAGGAGGATCAAATCGGCTTATGTCATGGTGGATTCTGATCACACACACACACACATACATACAGACACACACACACACCACTGAGCCACTTTAGAACCCCAAAAAAGGGCAGTCAGATGTCACCGACCTCCTCCTCTTTAACACTCTTGCCTCAATCGTCCCCTTATTTGTCAGATTGCTCCCCGTACCCGCCGACGCATCAGCAATGTTCATTAAATTCCCAACGGTCATGATACTGCTGATGACCGGCTGTGGAATAAAGTGAACAGAGACGCAAATTTCATTAATCTAAGAGATCTGGCTAGTAAATCGTTGCTCTGCTCTGATGACGGTCAGAGTCAAAGGTCAATCTGAGAGCCAGATGGGGCAGTGTGGGCTGATAAAATAGCACGTCTATGCATATTTGCCGCCGTTTATGTTTAATTTGATTATTGGTGAGTTGGGGGAAGGCTGTACGCTTTACTTCTAGACACCATCGCCGACAGTCTATCCCATTTTTACACTTCTGACCAGTCCATAGCCCTTCTTCACGTTGCGCGTCATCGCCACCGCTGGCGGCTCTGCAGAGCTCTTTGTCAGTGAGACAGCAGGTGTGCCATAACTCAGCCAACAAGCTGCCCCCAGCCCTGATAGAGTCGAGACTGCCAGTTGCCATGGAGACTGGCTCAATGAAGCATCCATTTTACCCCCTCACCTCCTACAAATGGCCTCGCTGAAGATGGACGCATGCCACTAACAACAATTACACACCCGATTCGTTTTTCTATGCACTCTGCACTGTTTTAGCTGTTTATACCTCAATTAATGGTTCCATAGTGCAACTTTTTTGGGGGGCGGTTTTATGTTTAATCTGCTATGCAGGGTGATTATGTGCCATGTCTATGATTTGGAAGAGGTTAATTAATTATTAACAACACTGCAGGTTACTTATTGCCGTTTTCTCTGGTATATAATTAAAAGAAAAGGCTGAATCCAGATATTAAAAACAAGCAATTTACTGAACCTGTTCTAACAGCTGCTGCACATATATGGCTTTGTTACCATCAGCAAGTTTTTGGCTGTAAAAAACGAAACCCTGTAGATTTTAAAAGTAGGGGAGTACCGATTGCAGTTTTCTGGCCCATCAATCTTGAAAACGCCTGACCTGCTGATTCAGATTTTGGCCGAGATCGATTTTTGTATAACTGACAATGTGACATGGTCACCGGGTTTGCAACGGCGGGGTGACTATTGTTAACCACACACGTCTGGACGTGAACTGGTGGGCGGGTCTGTTGGTGATCCCTCTCTCAAAGCAGAGCAAAAGGGGACTTGGCTGATTTTCAGACCTTTGTGGAGCTGGATAGGATCAGTTTCACATGCAAGTACCGACCGATTATCTATCGCAGAACAGATAAAAGGAAATAGGAGTTGGTCAATCAGTCGACCGATTTATTGGTGCACCACAGATTAAAAGTGACAAAATTCATTAAATAAATAAATAAACATTCCAACAACTTCTCCCATATATCTCACTAATTAAATAATAATATATGAAAAAAAAACTAATAAATTACACTCCAAGATTTTCTGAGAGAAATAATTCATTAAACATTTTAGTAAATACTGCAACGTGAAATCCATTCAAAATTCACAATATAATAAAAAAACTAAAATATTGTGAAGTTTGCCAAATTTCAAAGTTGTTCTTCTGCTGTCCATCATAAATCGCTTAAACTGATTCAATAGCTCATCAAATAGATTTCAAGATTTGATCGGGTAACTTGCAGCCAATTACTTTTAACTGTAATGTGCATGCATTTATTTACAATGGAGACTATTTCACGAGACATTAAAGTATTAATTTATGAACTACTTAATTATTCACTTATTTAATTATGTGGAAAAGAAAAGAAAGTTGGTGCATGGTGAAAAGCTGATTGGCTTGACATTTACGTGCTGTGCAGGCCGGCCAATTGCATTATGGTTAATAACGTGGGAGCCATCATCTTTGCACAAGATATATGATCAGAAAATCTTGAATGATCATCAATGGTGCAATCAAGTTTAAAAGAACAACAGCAGGCCACGCAGCTTTGTTCAATAGCAAAGCTAAGACCCTCTCTATATGCACAATGCCAAGAAAACTGTGGGATTGCACTTGTTCTTTGAACTCAAAGTGTCCAAAGAATGAGGTCAGCTCACTACCTGAACATACCGAATGACCAGATTATACAATGTATCAATACATTTCTACTTCACTGATTGCTTAGCCAAATTCTAAGATGACAATGGTAGGACTCGTCAGGGTAAAACTGTGCCAAAGCAGTTTAAGGAGTGTGAGACTTAATTTTAAGTGATGGATTGGCCAGACCCTATTGAGAATCTTTAAGCTGTGCTTGAAAAACTTTGGCGCAGCTGTCCAACTGATCTCCTCTGGAAGATGTTGGTGCAAAATGAACTGTGAATGAAAATAAATCTTGTGACATTGCAGAAACTTATAGAATTAAAAAAGTTTGTGCCATAATCACAGCTTTAGGCGAGCTACCAAAGTATTAGAGAGTGTTACTTTTTTGGGAGGCAGTGCATATTGTATATGTGTGTAAGAGAATAGTAAACAAGCTAAACAAAAAAAAAAGGAAAAATAATATTAGTAATAATACATTTTATGTATAATCAATTTGAAATTGTATATTTCAGAATTTATTTAATTATTAAATAATTTCATAAATAGGCAGATTAAATATATGTATATTTAAATAAGTTTAAATATATTATTATATATATATATATATTATTTAGCTATATTTTTTAAATATAGCTAGATAAGTGTATTTATTCAGATTAAATAGTTATTTATTAATGTATTTTTGATATAGTTTAGTACCTTATGGATTTGGTTGTGGCACTGTTGGCATTCCATAAGACTTTGGGCTTAACGTTAATTAAACATTTGGATTTAGAGCAACAAGTTGTAGCTTGTGCTTAATCATATAACAAGTTGTATGGCAGAAGCTACTCGTACTGCAGTGATAGTCTTTGCAAATAACAGTAATTCAGATAAGACGTAGCATTTAAAAGGCGACGCTTCAACGACTAACACCAGGTCAAATGGGTGATGGACTCTTCCGCAACTCAGCTGAGGGCACCGCTAGATGAGCTGCGGCTTCTCTGCATCAGGCCTGCAAATGTAAACAGACTGACTGCTGCTCAGCGGTGTGTTAGCCGACAAACCGCTGTCCGACTGCCCAGGATGCTAGGTATGCCTATAACGGCTCCGGCCGAGTAACAGCTGCCTCTGCAACCCCCGTTTAACCACCAAATGTACAATAACACAAGCAAGCATCTTGTTACGTAAAAATAACTGTCCCAAGTCGTCGAAGAGCGAGCAGCTCCGCGAACCTCGACGACGAGCAGCGCGGCAGGAATAGCGGAACGCAAAGCCGAGCCTGTCTGCAGTAAGCTAACTGGCTAGGACGCTAACTAGCAAATCAGTGCTAGCTGGCTGGCTCCGCCGCCCCCCTCCGGCCCCAACTCACCGATGTGATTGTCCTCGATGTGGACGATGAGCTCGGCGAGAGACTCGAACTGCAGACCGCAGCCCCCGAACCTGCAGGAATTGGAGAAGAAAGAAGCGGCGGCGATGCCCGTCATGCTTTACGGTCGCTGGCGCATTCACCGGGTGGGAAGAGGGCGGGGAGGGGGGGTAGGTCCGGGAGCCGGGATGGTGAACGAGGAGGCGCAGGCTTCGGGGGTCCGGGGGTCGGGAGCGGAGCGGGGCAGAGCGCGGAGCAGACACCGGGGCGGCCAGACAGGACAGCGGCGGACGCAGCTGGGAGGCTGGCGGTGACGGTGGGGGTGGAGGGAGGAAAGGGTGGCTGGTGGCAGGCTACGTCACGGTCGTGCCTACCTGTTGGAGTCAGAGACAGCTTTGAATCACCGATGGCATCGAAGAGACACTGCAATCGGAGGAGCAGATGTTCATGATTTAGTGGTATACCGAGTAGACAGCAAACAGGAAATGAGAAAATCAAGGAGAAATCATCTCGACTATCTTTAGAAAGCAAAAGATCAACTCAAAAATGTAAAGTCATATCACATTTTTGTGCTATTTCATAAAGTAACTAGTTTACTAAAAAAAAATAAAGTAATGTAACTTATGCACTAAACTTATAACGTTTTTTAAACAAATACGACAAAAGTCTTAAATACTTTGCAAGTTAGTTCCATAATACCAGGATTTATATGTCATTTCCTGCAGACATTTTTCCAGTTGTAAAAATGGTGGCAAAGAGTGTGGATTATCTCTAGAAAAATAAAATGATTGACATAATCTCTGACATTATTTCTGTTTGTTAATATGCGCTTGCATAGTTTAGCAGATCGGTGCAAGTTGATATAAGGCTGTGACTTCACTGCCTGGTGAGTCATAACAGAGGCAGTTTTACCTCAACCCGCTTCTCCACATCGGTCCTTTCATGAAACACATGGAGAGAGCAGAAACACAACTCAATCCCTCATGGTCAACGGGCAAGAGGTGGGATACACCCTGGACAGGTTGCCAGACCGTTGCAGGGCCAAATAATAACCTGGTACGAACATTCTCCAAAAATGAAGTGTAGACATTGTTTTTTGACCTTCTTGACTATCCCTCTCTCCTTCTAACAGTGGCAAGTTTGTTACCGTTTCTGTTTTCCTTATTGCTGGCAAAGAAGGCAAGTGGATGTTTTGTTGTTGCCGTTTCCAGACCTATGAAGATCGGCACACATCTGGCTTTCTTGTCTTGCATGTTCTCATGTCTTTGCTATTTAGGAACACTAAGACGAATGGGCTTCTGTTTCACATTAAACATCTACGCCAGGGCAATTGTAGCATATTCTCCCACCGATGGAAAGTTGATCGTCGGTGACCTTCCGCAACACAACATGAGTTTAGTACAGGGGGGTGTTGGGCATCTTTGGATGAGGGATACCAATAACGTTTTAGGAGGATGCTCTGTGTGTGGCTCTCCCAGAGAAAGGAGAATGTCGTTCTAATCAATCAACAACTTAGCTAGCCAGACTCAGCTGGCTTCTGTTGGGTTTGTTAATCGAGCGTTAAAACAGACCGTCATAAAACAGCGGCGATGACTTCAGCAAATAACCTTCAGACCAGCGAACGCTCTTTTTTTTTTTCCTGCCTTTCTTCTCTGCCATCCATATACACAGCCATATGAGACACGAATGTACGAACACGTTTTCAAAGTTGCGCCAAATTGCAATACAAGCAAGCGAAACAACGTGACATCACCAGAGAACACAGTCCTTCACATATGTACAGTAGAGAAATCCAGTGACTTCATCAGCTTCCTCACAGATGTGCTCCCTTAGACACACCAGGCACAAACACACTCATTACACACACACGCGGGGCAGGGGCTCTGTGAGTGTGACGCAGTTGCAGAGATCCA
The DNA here is from genome assembly GCA_911649635.1 of Poeciliopsis gracilis. Classification (NCBI taxonomy): domain Eukaryota; kingdom Metazoa; phylum Chordata; class Actinopteri; order Cyprinodontiformes; family Poeciliidae; genus Poeciliopsis; species Poeciliopsis gracilis. The sequence goes on along the minus strand of CAJVRI010000435.1, from coordinate 5,270,932 downwards.
TTGCGCAAATCAGAAGTGGTCGCATGTGTTGCTAATGTAATCGAGAGAAGGGAGAGACACGCAGGGTGGGTTCGTGGCGCATGACATAATTTGATCTGAGGTCAGTAGGTGGCGCGAACAGAAACACAGATTCTGCCAACAGTAACGAGGTTGTGTTGTTTGAAACGAATACACAAACACACGACTATTGATAGTCTAACTATCCAACTCTGAAGTTGTTCAAAATACACTTCTATGAAAAGTATCCCAACACACACAGACACACATTTTTTGTGGTTTTGCTTCTTTTTTTTTCTTCTTCTTTTTTTGGCCAAACGAGCGAGTTTCAAGTCACCCGATAAATCTTTATATCAAATGAAAAGAACTTGAGAACAAACGGTACAAAACAGTTTTTGAACGAGGACTTCATTTATGAATGGAAAAATGCTATGTGAACCAATCTGGCCCTGTGCTAAAAAGTTATTGATCCAAAAACCCAATCAGTGGTTTTTTTGTGCCACCCTTGGCAGCAATGAAATGCATTTGTGAAAATTGCCAATTAATCTTCCCTATCAATGTGTAGACAGTTTTTGTTTGTTTGTTTGGGGTTTTTTTTTCCACCCTTCTTATTTCAGCCCCACTGGAGAGGTTTTGAGCTTGACTGGCATGTTTTATGGAGTTCCATCTGTGCCAAAAATATTATCAGCTTACATGTCAATGCTAAGTGAATATGATTTGCGCATATGCAGTGTGCTTATTTTCTAAAATATGTGATGTGAAAAAAAGCAGACACAAAACTAAATACAGACACGCATATCTGATTATTCATTGTTTTTTTTAAAAGAAAAACTAAGTTTCTTTTGTAGTTATATTTTATAGTTCCATAAATTTTGACCCAAATTATGAGAGTTGTGACATGAAGTTTAGCTTCTGATATATATTTTTTTCCTTTCTATATTACATATTTTAGGAAGTAAAACGAGTAGTTTGTCTGTAGTCCTAGTGTTCACTATGTGCTATGTAGTGTTTTAAACATTTATTTTAGATCAGTGTTATGCTTAAACACTGTTCGGTGTTGTGTGGTATTTTTGAGCTGAACCGAGTTGTTTTTCACCAACTGGAAACAAATAAGATGTCTCCAGTTGCACACACACGAAGGAACTGGAACAAGTGAGCGTAAATGAGACCTTAAAGTCTTGACATTGTAAAGCTAAAAAGTGCAACGGATGAATCTTCTTTTAGAATAGCTTGCTGTTTAGAGATAGATCTACTGGTATGCTTTGCAGTACAGTTAATATGACGTCAGTCGGTTTGTTTGACCTTTGGCCTCGAGTATTGTATTTGTACAATTATTCTGACCTCAAGCTTGATGAGGCAGCTCTCTGAAGCTCTCAGGCTGGCTGTTAAAAGCCCCAGCAGGGTGAAGATGCCAGACAGTAAGTGGCCTGTATGCAGTCCTGAGTTATGGAGGTAGCTGTTCTCCCAGCAGCTTTCTCTGCTGCGAAGGGGCAGCAGACTTCCTGGCTGCCGTCAGAGACTTTTGCGGCGTGACTGCGCAGCCTTCGCGACCATGCGCGTGGGGTGCAATGTCTCCCCTTATCTGCACCGAAAACAAAACTCAGCGGTTCGCCGTCCACATGAGGGAAGAGCCCAAAACACAGAATGACATCATCACAACTTCCTGTTTCCTCAAGTTTCCATGGCACCAGGGGGTGGGGGCGCGGGGGGATCTGCGTGCTTTAAATGATTGGCGGATGGTGAGTCAGTTAGGGCCGGTCCATTTTTCTTTTCCTTTTTCTTTCTTTCTTTCTTCAGCACAACCACAACAAAACCATACCCCAGTGCTCAGCCCTGTCCTGGCTGGAGCTCCGGAAACCCTGACCAAACATGGCACTGGTGTTATTCAGCGTTGTGACTCACTACAAAGAGCGTAAACTCCTTTTACTTTTTGATGCTGTAATATGCTGGTGGATATAGCATCGCATAAAAACACATTTTGAAAAAAACGGTTACTTAGTAGTCAGATGGCCCGACTGAAGTCTGTGAATCAATGGAAACACTGTGTTGAAGGGAAACTTCTTCAAGTGGAACATCACTTGTCACAGAGCATTGATGACGACCGTACATTCTTTTATGTTTTATGGACAATTGTTAATCTTATGCATATTCAGCAGTTTGTAGTCCTTTTTGACTATTTCATACAGGTATATAAGAAATAGCAAATCAGCAGAAGTACTTGGAATGTGGAGGGACCCATGGTTCTCTCACTATTTGCTTTCCTACCTCTCACAGAACTCTTAATTATTAATTCAATAAATTCCTCCAGTAATAATATAGCAGCTTAAACACATCAGAATCATAAAATAAAACTTTTAAGTTATTTAACTTCTTTAGATGGAAAAATGAAACTGAAAGGACAAATGTTTAAGATTCTATTTCCATCCTTAGCCTTCCAAAGGCACATTGAAATCTTCTCCTAATTAGTTCAAAAGTGGCATTTTGTTTCAGCCAATAACTTTTTTTTACCTGTCCTTTTACGAGTAAATCTCATAAAGAGGTCAAATTGTCAATAGAAACGTATGTTTTAACAGTCACAGACAACAACAACACTACTTAAATGCACAGTTGGAAATTACGCATATGCAAATAAATGGAAAAAATATTCAATTAAAGAAGGAGACACAAATAATAATGTCAAAAACAGGAACAACCATCCACTGTCCTTCAAATTGTAAGAGAAGGCAGTTCTTCTGTACATACTGGAGAAACACTAACACAATATGCCAGCCTGTAAGCAGAGTCTGATATATAAGATGCAGTGACAGTAAATACAAGTGTCCATGTCAGTCATAGTAAATGTTTTTATTTTTATTTTTTTTCTTCAGAGGATTGTTTATAGAAAATCAAGGCCTTTTAAACAAGAAATGAGACATGCAATGGTCGGTTAGAGGTTCACATCCTGTGATGTATCTCAGTGCTTCATGACAACATCTAACATCTGCAGAGAGATAAACAGGATTATTCAGAAACTGACATGGTCAGTGTGAGGTATAACTGTGACCTCAATAAGGCCTTTCTTTAATTTCAATGAAAAATATGACTTATTTATATAAATGAACCCTATTATTTGTTCTAATTATGTTCAGTGTGTAATTTAAAATACTTTTTTTCATTAATTAAAACGTCAATGCATCTATAACTAGACGTACAGCATATTTGCTATTTGTACTTGGAAATGGCATAGGGTTAGTTTTCTCAGCATCTATCAGTGTAAATAGTGTCAAATTCAAGCTGCAGATGATCAAACATCAGGACGTTGTATTTGTATAATATTAGATGCATCATCATCAATTTTGACCTAATTTTTATATAAAATGGCAAAAGTATTAGTCACAATACAGAGCCTTGAGGAACACCTTTTGTAACATTCAGATAACAGAAATAGAATAGAATAGAATAGAAGTAAGTAAGTGGGGGAATATAGCATTGCATATTTACATATTGCATATTTACACAAAATGAAAGTAAGAAACAGTATAAGAAAATAAAAACTGTACAGCCATTGCAAATAACATACTATCTAACCACTTCCTCTCACCTGTAGATAAGCTGCTGCTTCGGGGTAGTAAATCACAGAAGATGGCTGATGCCACCCAACATTTATTTACTATATAGCATATAAAAAGTTTATGAAAGTGGCTGTGTTCCACAGACGTACAATTTATGACCAGTCCAAAGACTTTGCACTTTGCTGTCAACGAGGGTTTAAGTCAGGAGAAGATGGGGGACAGGTCATTCTTTTCTTCATTCAACAGTTTATTTATTTATTTATTTATTTATTTATTTATTTATTATGATTGTCATAAAACAGACAACTTTGTAATAATAATAATAATAATAATAATAATAATAATAATAATAATAATAATAATAATAATAATAATAACAATAATAATAATGGTTTTAAAAAACTTCTATAGTCATTACAACTCTCTAGCTGTAATGACTTTAGACCAGACATTAAAAACAGAAGCGCCCTCCCGGTCTGTCCCGTTTCTGTCTGTCGGCGGAGCCGTGTACGCCAGCACGCTCCCGTTCCGTTCCGTCACCCCTACCGGCCCGCGTCCTGTCCCCGCCCCCTTTCTCCTCCTCAGTCCTTCGCTCCGTACGGGACCGCAATGATTTAGAAGTTCAGGAATCCCACGTGACGTCACCGGGAGGGTGATGTAATGCTTCTGTAAATAGAACGTATTGTCATCGCGCTCCAGTCCAACGTGGTTCCTCTCTGGAGCGCCGCTCGTCCCTCTCTCCACTCGTAGGTAAGCCTGCGTCTACTTTTTCATTCACAAAAAACTTTCGGGAGCCGCGCAACAAGCGGCGGCGGCGGCGGCGGCAGGCTCCGGTCTCGGCTCTCTCGTGTGCTCGTCACGGCTCGGGACGGCTTCCCCGTGTCGTCTAAATGTGTCCGTTCATTTACGAAAACCGGCCGGAGAAGTTACCGGCGGCGGGACTTTTTGTAAGGTTCGGTGTCCCGGTGAGGTCTCGTCAGCGAGCGGGACGGGCTTGAGCGCTCCGTGTCTATTTAGGGGGGTGTGACAGCACTCTCCATACAGCTGTGCCGGCCGGCCGGCGGGCTGGGTTATCTGAACAGGTTGTTTTTAGTGAGCTGCGGGACGGAACCGGGCCATGGTCCTGCTCTGACACCGGATTTACCGGCAGGAACCAACTTGATCTGAATGAACTGGGAACCTCAGGCTTACTTTCAGATTCAGTCAAATATGGAAACTTTAAAAGACAGTAAGTCGGTTCGTTCTGAACGCATCTGAACGGTGTATTTGCAATTACTTTTTTTTTTTTTAATCCTCAAAACTACTAAAAGTGATGTGTTTTGTCCCAGTTATTATTGGTGGACCACAATGTTTGATTTATCTGTGTTAAATGCTTGGAAAAATGATTGCCAGTGTGTTCAGAACTCAAATTAATCCCTCTTAAAGTCGCAACATATTGGCCGTTGTTGTATGTGGGATTTATGCGTGTATGACATCATTCTGCAGTGATGTAATCACTCTGACAGAAGGATTTTGCTGAAAAATGTGCTGAGTCTGCCATAATCTCGCGCAAGTCCTGCTTGATGGGACGCGGCGACAAAAGATTGGAACGAGATAAGTGATCTGAACTGAAACGAGAGACTTTTTATGCTTCATGTCCCCGAGGCTGTGCAGCCATGGAATCTCTTTCCTTCAGCTGATCGTGCAAACTGCCCATTTCCTATGTGTTATCGGGACCTTGTGAACTTGTTTGCTTGTATTTTGTTACCCGTGTGTACTCATACACATCCACGCACACGCGCCTATGAAGTCACCTCTGCTTGCCTTAGGTTGGAAAATGGGGGCTGAGGCAGGTTCCAACCTGTCAGGAGTGCAGGCCCTGAAGTGTGGCCCTCCCTCACTCTTCCTTCTTCTTCTTCTTCTTCTTCTATCTGCCTCCTTTTCCATTCGTAGTCACTGCCCCTTGCCCTTTCCATTCCCTTCTCCATCACCCTTGCGTTGCTCTCCCACCCCCATCCACCCCTTCCTCACTCTTTACACTACTTATGCGGGCATATTCTATTGCTTTTCTGTTTTCGAGAGCTCTCACTCTTTCCCCTTACCATCAACGCTCAACTCGTCTGGTTACGCCTGAGACTTCAATTTTTCGTCGGCCTAGCAAAAAACTTACAGCGCCCTCCGATAGAATGATCTTCTCTGCCCCAGCGTTTGTGTTGATGCTTTCGTCCTGTGAGGGCTTGATGCAAGCCCCGGTGTGCCTTCGTCATTTCAGCGCTCTCATTGTGAGCTGGGCACCCGGTGAAAGCATAATTGGAGGCGCTACACTCAGCAACATCGCTGCAGAGTAACGATGAAAAGTCTTGCGGCTCAGAAAGCTGTAGGACTTCAGTATGTGGTAGAAATCCAAATTTCAGTCTTCTATTTCCACCTTTTTTCTTTTCTACACTCTAAAACATTTGAGGTGCACATATAAGACCTCCTTTTGCTCACAATCGGAGCCTGGTTTAGATTTCCAACAACTCTGAGCTGCTTCGCCACGGCAACGTACCCGCAGTATGATGCTGCCACTGCTGTAGTTCATTATGGGGACGGTGTTTTCAGGGTGATCTAGAGTGTTAGTTTTCCTCACACAGAGTGTTTTCCATAGAAACCAAACATTTAATTGGTTTCAAAAGTTCTATTTTGCATCATCAGAAGAAAAAAAAAGTATAATTTTTCTTCTGCTTTACAATAACGCACGACTTTGTGTAATATTTTCTATCACAGAATAATAGTTTTAAGCTTCCCCACAGTGTGATGCTGCCACCACCATGCTTTACAGGGTGTTTTTAGGGTAATATGCAACTTTCTTCCTCATGTAACATTTTCTTTTACTTGAAAGTGATGCAACACTTTGTATAATTTTCTCGTAAATTCCTAATCTGGTAGATTGACGTCTTCCCGTAGCATGACGCTACCACCTTTATGTGTCGCAGTTTTTTTTTTGTAGGGGGTGATTTTTGTTGAAATAAAAACAGATCCATCATCTTCAGAAATGCATAACACATGCGTTCCACACTCGTGTAAATAATGTTTTACTTCTGTTGTGTTATCGTTCTCTTCAGACGATTCTTCCTGCAGCGTAATTATCTGACCTGTGAGGGGCACGAGGAATGCTCCCCTCTCCCTTGTGGCAAGGCTCCACATTGACACATTGTTCTTGATTCTCCTGTCTGTGTAGGCTTGTGGATGACATGAATGACAAACAGGACAGGCCTTATGTGTGCGGCGCCCCCGGCTGCTCTCAGGTCAGTGGGACACAGCATGAACCTGCATTCTAGTAAAGACGGGTCGGATGATTTATGCCTTTATGTTCTCGTGGAAATTAATCACGCATCCACGTAACCTATCAGTAATAATAAAAATATAAAGCAGCTGCTTAAAACAGCATCCAGAGATGTGACATCATCCTTTTCTCATCAAAGGAGTCAGATTTTCTTAAATACTGATAAGATTAAGAGTATTGTGACCATTTGCGATAAGAGAGATAAGCTGATGTGCTCCGGCAATTTATGGCTCGACTCTTTCGCTTCCTCTTTCCGGTGGACTGCAGCGCTTCCAGCTAGAGGAGCACCTGCTCATTCACAGACACAAGCATGAGATGACCCTGAAGTTCCCCCCAATAAAGACGGACATAAGTTTTTCAGGTGAGGTCAGATCGTCCACCTCCCTGAGGTGAGCGCATCTTGCGCGCCGTTCTGTTCTCTCCTCCCGGTTCAACGTGGGAGGAGAAACACTCGTCGTCAGAAGCTGTTACAAAACCAGCTTTTTTGTTGTTGTTGTTTTTCTTTACCAGTTGCACATTCATGAAATGGCCTACTTTTATAAACTGAGAGCTGGATGCAAAAAAAAAAAGATAAAGATATGTTATACAATATATGATCTGATAACCCTGGTGCAGGTTTCCTTCCCTCAGGTAGTCCGCGCTGCGAAACCGAGGAGCTCATGTTGCAGCATGCACAGTAAAGCACGCCGGGTCAGGCACAGCATGGCTTGATTCAGAAACAAAAACAGGAGGATGATTGATGCCTGAATTTTTATTTATTTTTTTTGTCTCTATTTTATATTTTGAAGTAAAACGCGTTTGGTGCACAGATTTGATTAGATTTTTTCCAATCAAAGGAAATTGACCTATTTCCTTTGATAGGAAAACCTAGTTTTGGTCAGTTGGGCATTTGAACAGCCACTGATCACAAACACACATTAATGGTTTGCAATGGCAATCCCAAATCCCTGATCTCAGCTCGATGGAAAATAACCAAACTATTCTTAAACTATTACTTTAAACGAGCTCTATTCTCGCAAAAAGAATGGTTAAATTTAAAACCATAATTACACCAGGACTTTGTTATTGGCCAGACTATGTGTGTGGTCTTTCTGGCCCTTTATGATTTAATTTCTAAGGGAAATTCATATGCACACATGAGGGTCCTTGATCCTGTATGCAGAATGTAGAACCTCGTATGGATCAGGCAGCATTCGCAACAATAGATTTAAACTTGAGCATCCAATATTGTTTTTTAAAACTGATGGAAAATGTGTGCATTAATTTTCTATTCTGAAAACATAAATAAATAAATAAATAATAGCACAATAATAACATGTAATTTTGTGGAACGACAGGCCTCGCAGTTACAGAACATTCTGTTTTACACTGAAGGCGAATGTGAAACTACTGTTTCCTTTGATCCTCATGCGTTTTTGCACACAACATTCTAACGAACGAACACGATGAACCAATTAGCAGATATAATGGTTGAAGTAAGCCCAGCAGCAAGCGAAATGCTACATCCACCTTGAGGTATTAAAAACATTTTCCTTCAGCCAGTGAAATATTTAGACCGCCTCAGTGAACGCTCAGCATCTTTTTAAGTAGTTTTAAACATGACTAGTGATCTTTAGGATAGTTGTATGAAACAGTAGTATTTTCATTCAAATGTTTCAGCCACCGTTGGCAATATTCACCGTAGTCATTTAAAGAGTCACCTAGGTAACACATTTACATAAAACCTGTGAAATCTAAATCACTTTCGAGCCGTTTTTATTGGATCATGACCTCTTCATTTTCCATTTCCTTATGGAGTCACCATGTGGCTTTTATTGTCTCGTGATAGTCTAAACAGGGTCATTGTTGTTGTTGTGAAATAATAAAATAATAAAAACGTACGCAGTCAGCGCAGCAGATCATTTTTATGTCGTGCATTTAACACGACAAATTCGTGGTTGTCTCAGTACCAGATCCCTAAAAAAAAAATGGCAAAATGTTGAGCAACGTTGTGATTACTAATTGAACGACCCAGTGAGCCAATAATATCCAAGCTATGCAGTCAAAATGCTGTCACGCAGTGAGATGTGTTAACATAGGATCAGCTGTCTCTCTGGATGTAAACATTAGGGTGGGATCTCACCTCCACAGATCCCCCCACCTCTGGATCCGTCGCCCAGGGTCCCGTGTCCTGCAGTCTGTCTCGCCTCCTGCAGGAAATCTGGTGTCAAAACAATGAGCCCGGCTGACCCCTGACCCTTGCATGTTTAGACGGCTCAGAGAGACAGACTGATGTTATCAGGGAGTCAGGCTGGGAGCTCGGCTTGTCTACCTCCTCCTTGCATTACAGCCTGGATGACAGTTGGTTTTAGGACGTGCATCGGCTCGAACAGCGGAGGCTGCCGCGAGAAGTTGGGCAGCGGGGGATGAATTTATGTTGAAAAATTGAAATCCGTCTCTCTCTCTTTTTTTTTTTTTCTAACATCTGATTGCGTGTGATGTTTTCAGACCAGACTCCGACCCCAACGCGATTTCTACAGAACTGTGAAGAGGTTGGTCTGTTCAAGGAGATCGAGGAGGAGTTTCTCCAAGCCCAAGAAGAGGAGAATAACAAACAGGTACAGAAACAAAAGGATTAGCTTCTTCTTACTCTTTGAAAACAAAAGTCCCATCAGCATGCGAGACAGTGCAGACCTGTGCATGTTTGCTTGTGGGTCTGTAACGGTGTGTGCCTTGAGCGCCGGTTGTTTGTTTGCGAGGGGTGATAAAGGGAGTCAGACCCAATTAGTCGACTGCAGATATCCGACCTGCTGCAGGAAAGACAAACCAGGGGATCACATTCTACCCTCTAAATTAACCAGCCAGCCCTCAAACGCAAAGGCGCACGCCTCGACGCTGGCTCTGAGTTCCGAAAAGATCCGAGTCAGTTTGTTGCTTCTGCTTCGTCCTCTGCAGACGCTGTCTCATAATGGGCCGTCTTGTATGAATCAGCAACATCTAAAGCCCCAGCTCCAGCTTCAGCACCCTCCCCAACCGCCGCTCAATCATCCCCAGGCCCCGCTGCATCATCCCCAGGGCCATGGCCCAATGATGGCACCGAGCTGCAGCCTGGCTGCCCAGCAAGCACTGTCCTGCTCCTCTGGCGCCTCACAATCTGGATCAGTGATCACCCAGGCTCCCTCCACCTTAACACATTCGGGGTGAGTATAGCTTTACTTTGCTTTATGTATAGACACACAGTTTTCCAAATGACATATCCGTATCTTATTTATTTGCAGCGTCTCGCAAAGATTTTCATGATCATTGAACGTTTTCACATTACGTCACCTTGCAGCCACAAACTTGAATTTATGCTATTGGGGCTAAATGTAGCAAATCAGCACAATGTAATGCTGGGTGAGACTTTAACAAGGGCTTACAGCACAATAGCCCAGGATGCTCAGTTTTGGGGACCCCAACCATAAAAAAACTTTACTTTTTGGTTTTGTGTATGTTTTACAAACTTTCCACTTCACATTAAACACAAAATGAGCACCAGATGCTCATTTTGCATGTAGTGTTTAGATTTTTATGAATTTAAATAGCACTCAAATATTTCAAAATTATGAAGTGATAGCACATTTGAGAAACTTATGATGTATGCAAACTTTGCAAGGCATTATATTTTATTGTCTGCATAGCACAGTGCACGACATGCACACTCTTTTTTTCTTGTGTTCCTGTTTTTGACATATTATAACTCATTCTGTCGGGCAGCGACTGGCATTTTCCTCTGCATAATTCATTACCTCATTAATGAAGAGCAAGGAAGAAAAAGATCAAACATTCATTCTGAGAGAACAAAGTGCAGATGGAGAACCGCTGCATAACGCCCACTCAGTCCTGTTGACTCTACCCGCCCCAGTGCCCGACTAACCGCCTCTATTGTGTCTGTAAAGACTCTGAATCAGACCGGGGCAGCTTCCTTGGCTCCCTGGTTATCACCCAGTTGCACTGACAGATTAGAGGAGGTTCCTGTCTTTCATCCGACCAGCTCCCAACAGCTGCTCCCACTCTGCCAGACAGTTTGGCTCTAGATTTGTTAACTCAGGAGAAACTCAATCTTTGGGATTCCTGAGAACAGAGGCACGCACTATATTATAGATGCAAAGGTAGATTTATAAGAACAACAAAACGGAGAGAAAAACACGTATCGGTTCTATCCAAAGAAAATCATGTCCAAATGTCCAGGTCATGATTAATTATTTACAGTTTAAAGATAGATGTAAAAAAAAATAGATTTGATCAAATTTCAACCACAAATTTGAATGCAGTTATTGAACTTTTTCTTGAAATATTATGGGCGCAGCATAAATCTGTGGATACCCTATTTGGATTTCAAGTAGTTCTTCCGCATTATTTAAGAGTATTTCTTTAATTGCTGCAGTCGGTGAATTTGCGATATGTTATCAATCAATCAGTCTACTTCTGCAACAAATTTCCAAATATGACGCGTACTGCATAATATGAGACAATTCAGTACCATATGACGCACAATAATTCCACACAGTAAAGTTACCAAGATAAGAAGATGCAATACACCGTTTGGATTTGTGAGATGTGTTTTTCCATCACAAAAACACAGAGGCTAAATGAAAAGTGCTTTAAGCATGCATGCAGATCAGGAGCCTTACCTTATAATCTCAATAATTGTGTAGGTCCTGACAAAACAGTGGTACTATCTCTAGAAAACAAAGCAGTGGTCTCTGAACTTAAAAATGTGCCTCACATCATTCATAATAATAGCATAATAGCTGTTATGTAGGCTAGGCAATTAGAATCCCAAGAGTTTTGAAAAAATACAGACACTTTGGTACATTCTATAATTATTTTTGAAAACCTAAAATGATGTACTTACTATAATTCCATTTTACTTCTTTTAAAACATGTTTAAAAAAAAAAAAGATGTTCCTAAATTGGGAAAAGAAAAAAAAACAGCCAAGCGAACAAACATCATACTTGCAGGACATTCAGGACATTGTTTTAGATCTTAAAATCTCCTGACCTGTATAGCTGACTGGCTCACGCGAGGAACATAAACAAAACATCTGCTTCATCTCCACTGATAATTAGCTGAGTCAGTAAAATAAGCTGCAAACATCTGTCGTGGCTCAGGCAGGCCATGACAGGACAGTATGGAGGGAGAGCTGACAGTCAGTCACGATGCTGTAAATCAGTGACACTCAATCCAGACGCTGTGTTAGTCAGTGAAACCAATTAAGTGTTACCGAATGTTGCCTGTACTATAATTCTGACTGTTTCCAGTGGAGTTTACGACCTGTTGCCATGGCAAACGGGTTTTTGAGTGTCTGGTCTGACACTGCGCCATGCAAAGCTGTTTTGGTTCGTCTGCACTTGCCTGTATGTTAAAGGAGACGTAAATTCCCAGATTCAATGATGACATCCTAGCCGATGACATCAGAGCAGCCATGGAGACCCGCACTATCCGACTGGCCTTCAGCCAGAACGGTTAGGTCAGCGGCACATGACGCCCAAAGTTCTGCATCCCTGCTGTGATCCCTAAGCCTCCATGCTCTCTTCCAATCTGTCACTTCTTTCAATATACAACACTTTCTTTAGTGTGTTTCTACTTGCTTTCCCATTTTGAATTCTTATTATTCAGTTTGTTGCTTCAAAGTGTCTCATTGCACGCAGTATGTTGAAGGACATTTATCTCTTGGCTTCTTGAAAGTTATTTTCATATTGTGCTATTTCTATTTTCCAAAAGGTTTTTTGGAAATAAAAAGAAGTAGTAAAAATGACCAAAAACAAACTTTTGTTTATGTTTTGTCCTAAGAAGATTAGAATAGAATAGAATAGAATAGAATAGAATAGAATAGAATAGAATAGAATAGAATAGAATAGAATAGAATAGAACAGAATTTGAACAATTCAAATAGTTCAAATTTGAATACTTTGAATATTGAATAGTTAGTCTTGCAAAAAAAATAGGCCAGTTGGCGCATATCAGAATTAAATTACGTCGCACTGATTCACCACTGCAACTTCTAAAAATAGAATCTCAGAGGTAGGAAATATAAAAGATTTACACCCCAAAGATATCCACGCAGATTAAAATCTTCGCTCTATGAAAAATATTTTAAAGGAAGAATAAATGTAAAATGAAACTTAACTGAACAGATTCTTTACACCAATATTGAATCAACATATTCTTTGCTTTAATGTCTGTGATAGTGGTGGTGTGTCTATCCTCTCTTCAGCAGTTGAAATTCCTAAGTTTCAAGTAAAAATCAAAAATAAAACAAAAAAAAAAACAAACAGAAAGCTTCCTAAAGTTAAAATTCAGGCTTGAAACGTTAGGGGCAACAACTGATCCAACACGGAAATAGGAAAATGCTTTGAAAATAACTTTTTTAAACAATTTATGAAAATTCTATGGATTTATTTGAAATAAGAGAGGTCTTAAAAAGGGGTTAATATGTGTTTTCTTTATTACAATGCTTGCTCAGTATACATTTCCTATTTGGGTTTTTTTTTGTTTTGTTTTTTATCTTTGCAAATATGCATTTGTGTGACCTCTGGTCATCATCTTTTATCCTATAGAATAACCAACACCGTCATAAAGGGTTTATCCTGTCATGAACATTTGTATAAGTTTTACTGAGCAGGCACCTCCTATGTGGATACGACCATAAATGTTTCAACCTGTGCCTCTTTCTGAACCAGGGTCGACGAAACTTTAGCTGAGCAGAGCTTCCTGGACTGACCTGTTTTCCTTTCTGTGTGATCGACCACAGGCCGGCTCCCGGGGCGCTGTCCTGCCTCCTTCAAATGCGGAACAGACACAGACAACCTCTGCCAGCCTCACTACCTGGCACCCTGCCAGACCCGGCCATGCAAGGGGCATCTGCTCAGCACATGACTGTAAGTATCGGAGGCTTTATTGTCACGCTCACATTCACACAGTTTCGCCTATGCATGATTGATTATGTATAAGTGATTGGGCGACTCCTCGTATAAGTAGGTCGAGCTGGCAGAATTATAAATAATTTGCAGTCGTCTTTGACAATTGGATGCATTTGTCGAAAGTGTCGGGTATTAAACGGACGTGACAAAGACGGGAGGCTTTTATATTTTTTTAATAATGAGGTGATATTGTGCTGTTTTCTTAGAGCTGCAAAAATATTTGTGTCAATATTTTTTCTTCAGATAGAAAAGCAGATGTCTTGTGCAATGGGCATACCGGCTCCTGTTCAAAACCCCTCCTGTTGCTCTCCTCAGGTACCACTAAATGTTTTTGACTTCTACAAAATCATAAGATATCAGCGAATACATCTTTATGCAGTCTAGTAAAATTAACATACAGCATTTTACAGCAAACATTCTCACTTGGTTTAATGATACGATTCAAAAATTACGTCATGCAATGTGATACGATTCTTGCAACGCAATACAATATAATCCAACATATATAACAGTGAGATCTGATATATATACTAATAGTATAATGTGATCTAACATGATATGTCGAATCAGAATGAGCAGTATTAGCTGTTTGTGCACACAGACAAGGATTTTGACTTTGGTTTCACTTTGCTCTCAACGTACAGACATTTAAGTATAAATACATAAAAAAATTATGTAACAAGACGCAATATGATATGAAGTTTTGTTTTCCGTGACTGACCACAGACCATTTTGACGCACATTTGTGGGCAGTGCTGTAAATCTCAACGTACCACAAGTCACAGTTTATGGTGCATTCCTCCACCGGTGAAACTCAGATCTTGAAATTACACTCGGTTTTTAGACGACAGAAAACAAATCGAGTTTGATCACTGCTATAAACATGTCCCTGCAGTTCATGAAGACTGCTACATCTGGCTGCTTTCAAAAGATGCAAACTGCCATTTGACATGAGTCACTATCCCAAAGCAAATATGAATTTCCCAGAAAGCTGGTACGTTGGACTCATCCAACCCTTATTCCTAAAAATTTGGAAATTTCTTTAATAATTCTCAAATAAGATGTCAAAAGTCTCACTGAACTTTGATAGTGAGTTCCCAGAAAACTGGGTTGACACTGAGTTTCATACAGTGAAGCCAGTTATCTTAACTTGTCAGTATAGATGAGAACTACCAAGATTTACCTAGCATTAGCGATTAGCTTTCTGCAAACATGGTCAAAGTCAAAAGTCAGCTGTAGGTCAATTATAACATTTGAGCTAATTTCCTTAATTACTGATTCTGTATGATAAAGGGAACAAAAAGACATTGAGCAACTACGTCTCAAGGTATCACATGTTCGTTACTTAACATTCAGAAGCTGCTGGATATATTTTTGTAGCTCAATAGTCATCCAGCAACTCCCATTATTCCACAGTCACCTGATGTGATAGTTGTCGTGAAGTGTTGTCACTGCAGCTTGAACCACCACTGGTGGAAAGTTCAGGAAAAAGTCAAGGAATCTCACCTTTCTCAGTCACATCTGGCTTTTAATGTCTGTACGTAATCCAGGATACGCAGGAGGTTGAAGATCATTAAAATGCCTGTTAGAAGTGGGATAAAAGAAATGAAAAATCTGGAGGCCCAAGAGCTGTATTTATACCAAACCTCTCTGAATCCACAATGTACTGAACCCAGGGCCTTGGCTGTGAACATCCACGATGATTCAGATGTCAAAAGCTGGGCAGTACTCAAGCAGCGGCTTGAAGGCAAAGATGAGAAGAAGCAAAGGCTGAAGGACCTTTATTGTGAATTTATTGAGGCCTCTGTAGTCAATGCGTGAAGATCCATTCTTTTGGCCATAAAGTAAACCATTCTGCAAGTTGCGACAAAGCGTGGCCAATTATGCTGGAAGCCGGTGATTCATTTATATAGTTCTCCGTGCTTTCCCTCTTTGTTTTGGGAAAGTTACATTAAGTACATGCAGCTGGAATCTTTTTTTACTAATTAGGTCTATCTATTAATTTAGGTGACTTCTGAAGACTCTTTGGTTCCTTAAACTTTACAATTATCCCCTACTTAATGTTGCCTTATCACATAAATCTGTAATGACGTGTATTGAAGCTTGTGGTAGTTACATGAAAAAATGTGGAAAAGTTAAAGGAGTACCAACATTTTTGCGAGGCTTAGTAACATTTCACCCGGGCCAGCTCGTGTGATCCTAAACTCTTAACTGCTCCTCGCTCATATCAGCACGCCCGTAATAAGGTCAGTTGTCTTTTCCGGATCCTCAGCACAGCGGTTGAGCTACAGTCAAGTGTTATCAGGCGCTATTCATTCCCAGGTGTGAAACGGGACACTGCCTCCTTAAAACCATAGGAGGTGCATTAACATGCCTCTGTTGTACAGTAACAGTGCACTCAGCTGAAGTGGAAAAATAAACATTTGACAAGTGGATCCGTGTTTCATGAAAAGTTTTATGTCTTCATTCACTGATCCCTCTAGACAGAAATATCAAAGCGGTGTGTCATCTAGGCCAAGAAGACCCATGATGTAATCAGCAGCCCCAGCGTCATGGTGTTTGTATGTAGTAAACAGAGCTGAAATACTCATGCCCCGTCCTGCTACGTGCGTGTTTGTGTGTGTGTGTGTGCGTGTGTGTGTGTTTGTTTGACTGGCGGCCTGGCTGGTAAAGTTGGCACGGTCACTTCGATGACCTCATCTTTGGCAGCAACTAAATGTACCCTTTTTTATGTAGCTGAATGGTGAAGAGAGACAGACACAGAGAAAGAGAGAGCGAGAAAGAGAGAGAGAGAGAGAGAGAGAGAAAGACGGCCTCTTCTCTTAAAGAAATATTGTGTAACAGCAAGCAGATAGTAATATTGGGAGTTGGGAGGGAGGTGATGTCATGCTCCAAACATGACCTCTCCCTATCTCGCTGAGTGTGGGAGAAAGGTGAGATGAGGTTTAATTTAGCTCGTACAGTCGCTTTAGTCAGATGATACACAGGAATAATAAAGTGTGAAGGGATCGAGCTGCAGATGGCACCGTTTGTATGAGAACACATTATCCCTCTTATTGCCGTTTGTCAACACCGTTGGAGATCGTGAGAAGAAACTCCAATTATGGACACGATCTAATAGTTGTTTTTGTAAATCCCCTTAGTATATTTTCAGACACTTCAAAATAATATAAAAAAAAAAAAATACCTGTGTGCCCTTTGGGTTCAGCATGTGAACTGGGGAACTAATGCCCCCAGTTCACCTTCACATTAACCAAGAGCTTCCCACAGATTTAATGATAACTGACAAATTTAGGGTAAATTTGAAATACCTAATTTTCGCGTAGGGGATCAATGTTTGCAAAAATATCAAAATAAGTAAATCATTTATTCATCGTTAATATTTATGTTTTTTGTGTCACATGACAGCACGTCACTTCATAGTAAATAATAAGACAAGGAAGCCCAGTTTAAAATTAAATAGTAATTTGCACAAGACGAAAAAACTGTGTCATCAGCATAACTATGGGATTTACAATTGTATTAAGATGCAATGTTAATAATAAAAATTATGAGACGAATGATGATGGGCAACACCCTCGGGAACATAACTTAACCCAGCAGGTTTTTTTGTTGTTTTCTTTTCCCCAGCAATATTGATTTACTTAAGCTATTTATATGTGACAAGACACTTCAAGGTGTAAATTACAACTATGTATAGTTAATTACATAAACTAATTATTAACTCACAGTACAGTTTAAGAAAGTCAACTTTCCTTTTAAAAATAGGAAAGTTAGGAAATAGGAAAGTGTGACTACAACTCATAATAAAAAAACAGGTCTGGTCAACAAATGATCAAAATTGTGGTTGAAAGTTTCTAATGAAAATACACATATTCACATTCAGGTTGTTTCAAGTTTAACTAAGCAGTAATTACCATTATTTGCACACATACAAACTGATATGTAATGCTAACCAAATGAAGTAGACACCCTTACTTAGCCTTACCTTCACCCTTATCATGCTATGCTATTCTGACACTCTGTCTGCACCAATGAAGAGTCGCTCACCTCACCATGTCCTGTTTGGCGTGACTGAGAGCATCTTGAAAAAAAATTTTCACAAGCCTGACGGCTTATTCTTGGATTAATTCTCTTCCTGTGCTCAGAGACCCAAACAGACGATGGGGCATCATTACTCTCATCAACATCCTGGAATGCTCGCCATCAACAATCCTGTGACATCCATGGGTCATATGATGGAGATGATGTCACAGCGCCACCACGCCCCTCCGCTACAGCAACACCACCATCCTCATCATCCCCACCTCCCTCATCACCATCATCATCACCAACCCAATCAACCGCCACAGCTTGCAGCTCCGCCCCACACCTACCAGCAGCGATGCCATGCTCCACCTCCACAACACCTACGAAGCACTCAGAGCCTCCAACTTCACCAGTCAGGGAACGCAGCACACTCTCATTCTCACCAGTCACCGCCATCACGCCTGCATCAGAACTCCCCACCTGCACCCCCACTGTCTGCCCCACCACAGGTGCAATGCATTACACAAAGTACACAGTTTCTGTCGGTGTTGTATTTGTCCTTTCAAGCTAAGCGATGCTACTTTTCGATGTTTTTTTTTTCTCCTTTTTTCTGCAGTTATCACCAGTTGCACAACAGATGCAACCGTCCCACTCTCAGCATGCAGCACAGGCAAGCTGTAGCGGCAGCAGCAGCGGGGGCAGCGGTGGAGGTGGAGGAGGAGGAGGAGGCGGCAGCCGTCGAAGAAGATCGGCTGAGCAGGACCCCGATGAGCGCAGGCAAAAGTTCCTGGAGCGCAATCGGGCCGCAGCGACCCGCTGCCGACAAAAGAGGAAACTGTGGGTGTCGTCACTGGAGAAGAAGGCAGAAGAGCTTACGCACACAAACCTACAGCTGCAGGTGGGCAATGCTTTGCATTTTGGAAGGCTCTAAGACTGAAACAATGCAGACTTGAAGAATAATCTTCGAGGCATTTGATTGGTATTTAATGTGACAGCCAGAGTAGTGGGTGAAAATTTGTAACAAATAAAAGTCTGAAAGTTCTGAATTAAAAAAAAAAAAAAGGCGTTTGACGAGTAAGCATATTTCTACAAAGCATCACACTTATCAGATCTATCTGCATCCCCAGAACGAGGTGACGTCACTGAGGTCAGAGGTCGGCCAGTTGAAGCAGATCCTGCTCACCCACAAGGACTGTCCCGTCACTGCTCGGCAGAGGGAGGCACAGGGGTACCCCAGTGAGTAAAACCCCTTACCCTGCACCGCTGTCTAGACAGCCCAGCAGCTTTCCCAGAGCATCATCAATGACCGCTGAGGTTATTGGTCAGGCACATCGTTCCTTTATAGTGCTAATAGACGAATGCCACGTGGCTGCATGTGTTTCGCTATAATAAAGCACTCTTCTGTTCGTTCAGAGACCTTAAACTGTGTCCCGCAGCACTTTGGAATAAAATCAGCTTCTAAATCCACGTTGTCCAAATATTAGCGATGCACTTTTGTTCCTCAGGAGAGCCGATCAAACACTTAGGGAGATGCTTCATCTTTGCATTTCAAAGAACCATACATGTCGCACTCCAGGCAGGCTAAAGTGTATGTCCAACATAAACTTTAACTGACTGTGATAACAAAAGATTTACAAGTGGCTATTATGCAATGGTAGCCTGTGTTATATTCATATATTTCTATTCTTGTCTTTTTACCTGTATGTACAGTATTCAGTTGTTAAAAGAATAAAAAAGAGATGTTTTCATATGACCTGAGCTGTAGTTGTTTTTTTTTTTTAATTTGTCTGCTAAACATACAAAAGCAAAGCTCAATCCAACAGCGGACAAGCCGAACATTATCGGTGACTTTGACAAGATGTCTCTGTGTCCAGCTGCAGGGGTGAGTCCAGAAGGGAGTCCCACCCCTGCAGAACCTGAGACTCAGCCACACGCCATCCAGCACAACAGCGTTTCCACCTCCTCGACAGGCGGATCCGACATCGGGCCCGGCCCCCTCTCTGGACTCTAATCCCCGCTACAGATAATAGTGCCGAACTCGACGAGTGGATTCATAAATCCATACGGACTCAAAGCTGTTTTATCGGCATCATCAGCAGAAGCCCCCCCCCCTTTTTTTTTTTAACAGCAGGTGTTGAAACAAGCCTTGTTTGCAAAACTCTGATGTTAACTTTGACTCTTGTGTTGATGAGGGAAATATCTGGGGTTGCCTACATGAATCCAACCTGCACTTCTAACTCACGGGTGACCCAAACACAGACAATCTCTGCATGTTTTGCACTAACTTTAATAAAACAACTCCTAAGCAGTATGGTGCCGGCAAAACTATTCATATGTTTATGTACACAGGTCGGAGAAAGAAAATGTTTTACAAAATATAAATTAACGCTACTCCTCTTTACTCCGACACGACTATGTAAAGTAGTGTAAAAGACTCTAAACAGTCTTCCCAGGTTCAGTTTAATCTAAAAGAAAAAATTATGGGGCTTTTTGTAAAAGTACATCCCCTCCAAACAGACCGTGTCCTAAAACATGGTGGTAGCAGCATCAACCCGAGGCGACGTTTTTCTGCAGCGGGAACAAGAAAACGGGACAGAGTTGATGAAAATGTGGAGGGAGCGAAAGAAGCCAACGCTGAAGGAAAACCTGCTTGAGACTTAAAGCCAGAACTGCAGAAAAAGGACAGCTGAATGCAATCTCTCCCCTTCCTTGGTTCATTTCTAACCTGCTTTGTGTGGTTCTAACTCAAAACATGCAATGAAAGTGTACTGAAATGTGAAAATTTCCAGGAGTATGAGTACATCTAAAAGGCTCTGTATATTTTTATATGTAACTAACGTTGCAGCTGCTGGTTGCACACCTTATGCCTTTTGTTTTGAAGCAAAAAAAAAAAAAAAATCATTTCAATGACTAATACAACTGTATTTGTTTATTAATAAGTAAACCACTTCTTTACAAAATGTTATTTTAAACATTTCAAATGTGTTCCTGTAAATAAAGTCAATCAAACCGGAAATCTGTGTTGCAGAGCCATAGAAACGGAAAGAACGACTGTAGACAGGCTTTCTTGAATGGCACTTTTTTTTTTTTTTACTTTTGAAATCGTCACTTAAGTAACTACAAACTGCACTTCATGTCTAAATCCCACTCAGATGACTTACGTTTCAACCTAACATTTTGTACCGTAAAGATATGGGCTGTGGCTGTAAACCTAATGCTAAAATAATAACAATAATACTAACAGTGTAACAGTAATATTCTGTTATGTCATTTTTCATTCATGAAAAAAGATGAATTGTTTGGATGTTTGGGGGGAAAAAAAATTCCATGAGGAACTGTGCGGTTCACTCTGCCCCCTAGCGTCCGTTTCGGGATTTACACCGTCTTGTAACCACAGTAACCTAAAGAAATTGAAGCACTTTTAGTTTTTTTTTTCCCCCAGCATGCACTCATAAATATTTCTTGATATATTGTTGCACAAACATTTTAAAGTGTTTTCCCTTTTGTTCGACCGGATCGTCATTTATATTCAAGTATATGAGTGTTCAAAAGTTGTATTTCAAACTTAAGCCAAATCTTTCATGTAAAACATTGAAAATGAGTTTGGATAAATTTGAGTGAACGACTCTTTGACCTTCTGGTTGTCTTAAAATACTTCTTTGTGCACAGATTTGTGTCTGTCGGGACTAAGTGCTGGAGGCACTCCACCCTGTTGACTCAAACAAAGACACTAACCATTGCCAGACTTCTCTAACATTAACACTTCAAGAGCCTCACACACAAGCCAGATTTTCCTTTAAACATTTAGATTTTATTGTTCCACCTTCTGAAATACAAACGGTAGCCTACATTTAAGCTCTGAGCGGCAGAGTTTAAAATATTAATAGCTTTCAGCAGTACCGTCAACATGAATGGACTTTGACGCCTAAAGGTTACAGTAAGACATTTCATGAAAAATCAAAAAAAAAAAAAAAAAGAGGCCGCAGAGTCCAGATATCAAATCTGTCCTCTTCCAACGTTTGTTTCACCTGTCCCATGTGGGTATGAAAATGTATACTTCTTTTGCTTTGCCAGATAAATCAATACATGTAGAAACACAGTATATCATAGATAATTAAACTGTCCACAAATTCTTCCAATCCAATTTAGGCACATTGTTGAAGACATTTGCTCCCAGCACCTCCAGTTTATGCGCAATCTGGAGGTGTACGCACTTGTCCACACAGGAAACCCAGTGTGCATACTGGTTTCCTTGTGCTTTTTTTTGTTTGTTTGTTTTGTTTTCTGCATAGTATTACATGACATTATTTTTTTTTTTACAAAATGTATAAAACATAATACAAATAGTTTCTCTGCCAACCAGCAGCCCTCATTACATACTGTACAAAAATGAGACAATATCGTGTCTGTGAACTGGGTATTAGCACAATCGCTGAAATCGGTGGTAAAACATCCAATACGTGCACGCATCCACTCATAAAAAAAAAAAATCACATATGTTGAGACATTCTCAGGTGCAAGGAAATGAAAGAGGAAAAGGTCTCATTAAGGAGAAAGGAAGTCGGAGAAAATGAACTTCCTCTGGAGTCTGAAATGATCATTATGAGTTCAGCTGTGCTACAGCTGAAGGTAAATGTTCTCAGTAAATACAGTGAACCTAAAACAAATGTCCGTGTTCTGGTTTTGCAGGGTGTATACAGTGAAAAACAATTTTGTTTTTTTGGCTGTTTTTTTTTTTCAAAGAATTCAACTTGGTCAAAATCAAATATTTCTTTTTATACCATGCATTTCCATGTATTTTCTTTGTTTCAGTCAGAGAATCTCTGCATATTGCCGTCTCTGCGAACTCCACAGTTGTCTAAAAACCGGTCACAAGGGAACTCAATCAGGTCTCCCTCCAGGGGAGCAAGCCGAGCCGATCGACTGCTCTGGTAGCTCGTAAAGTCCGTGGAGACGGAGGCCGTTGCCACCGCGGGACGGAACGGTCTCCTTGTGGAGTACATGTGGCGCACGTGAACGGCTGACTTCCTCTTCTGCAGTCTCCTTCTGAGGCTCCGCCCAAGCCAGATGCCACTGATGACCAGCAGCAGCAAAGCATTTCCCACCAGTGTCACCACTGTCACCAGCTGGAGGTCAGACGTTAGAGAAGTACTGCCCTGACGGCTGGCCGCCTCGGGGAGGGTGACCAGTCCTGCACAGTGGTCACGGGGTGCCACATGGCACACAAACCCGCCAACTACTCCTTCCACACAGACCACATAGGTCACTCCCGAGGTGAGTTCGCGAAGGGTCACAGAGCGAGAATCTCTTCCGGCATAGACGTAGCGAGGGAAACGGTCCGGGTTGCCGAAGCGGTCAAACAGAATCCGGTAGTGGACTTCGTGTGGGCCTGGTCGTGGTCCTGGTGAGTAGCGATGATGATCTCTGCTTGTCCAGTGAACGGTGGCAGTGCTAGATGTCACCTGATCAACTGAAACATTGGTGATGAAATGTCGGTTGAACACACAAGGATCTGAGATCACGGGCAGTGCCTCGTCTCGATCTGACCTGAGGAGATCAAACTTTTCTCCTGGCTGGACGGGCTCCCCGGTACTGAGCCATGTGCTTGTTGGACGACTTGGTTTGGACGTGATCAATGGATCAATCGTAGGTGTAACGTTTGACCTGTGGCTTCCTTTGGTACGTCTCCCCGCTGCCTCTGAAGCAAGTCGTGACTCTTTCTTTGTTTTCTTTCCTTTCAGGATAGAAGGTTCTGCTGCTTCCAGACCGCCTTGATCTCCTTGGACTTCCACCTCTTCCTGGCCCCCTCTTTTCCTTTTCTCCCCTTCTCTCCTCGTCACTGTCCCGCCTCTGTTAAGCTGTCTTTCTCCTGATTCTGTTTTATTTCTGTCACCTAGATCCATCCAATTCTCCTCACGTTTCCCCTCTCGATCTAACTTTGTTCCATCTTTCCCATCCGGTTTCTTACGTCGGCCTCCTCCCCAACTGTCCTCAGGCCCGGATCCACTCTTACAGGAATGGTTCCAGTTCCCGAGGGGATGCAGCTGGGAGCTGTTCACATAGTCCAGATACTTCCCCCTCAGAGTTTCCGGGTAATGGCATTGCACAAATACAGTCAAAAGCTTTCGCTGAGAATGAGCAGCAGTCATCCATCTTTTCAAATCCTCAAGGCGACAGTCGCAGGTCCAGTTGTTGCCGTGAAGATCAATGTTCCGAAGAACGCTGTTGGAGGCAAAAATCTCACCTGACAGACTGGTCAGAAAGTTGTTCTTCAACCTCAGCACCTTTAAGTATTTAAGTCTGGAAAAGGCGGAGGGGTCCACGCTGACAAGACGGTTGTGACTGAAGTCCAGCACCTCAACCCTCTCCAAAGGGTCCAGCCATCCAGCGTTAAGTTCCTCCAGCTCATTGCCATCAATCAGAAACTCCCGGAGGCTTGACAGTCCCCTCAGTGCGTCTCTGTCCAAGCGAGAAATCCTGTTATTACTGAGGGAAAGCTTGGACAGCTTCTTCAGGTTTTGGAAGACGTGGTTTCCGATGTGCCGAATTTCATTTTCAGACAGCAACAAAACGGTCAGAGATCTGAGGTGAGAGAAACTCAGAGCATCAGTGAGGGCCGCCAGCCTGTTGTGGGCCAGGTTAAGAAAGCGCAGGCTGGTCAGTTTCAGGAAAGCGTTTCTGTGGATGTGATGGAGTCTGTTGTGCTCCAGGTGAAGGTACTGAAGGTTGGCCAAGTTTGTGAAAACAGAGTCCTGCAGAACCTCTAATGAGTTGCCGTCAAGGCGCAGTTTAACAAGATTGTCCAAGTTCAAGAAGTCCTCCGGCAGGACTTTCGTAATGGCGTTGTCATTCCCATAGAAAGTAGACAGTTTATTCAAAGATTGCAAACTTCCAGCAGGCAAAGCTGTTAAAAGATTATGCCCCAGGTAAAGCTCCTCCAGCATGGACAGCTTCTCGAATGCTTTTGGGTGAATGGCTGCTATTTGATTGTACTGCAAATTCAGCCTTACGAGCTTACAGTACCGTGCGAAGTCTGAAGCGGAGATGTTCGTGATGAAGTTGCCCCCCAGGCTCAAGATCAGCGCATCATCTGACGCCCGCGCGGCCGCTTCGGGCACAGCGCGCAAGCCGCGGTTGGCGCACACGAGGTGCAGCGCGTGCACGCAGTCGCAGCGCTCGGGACAAAAATCCAACGCCGGGGAGGAGGATGAAAAGCCACCGAGCGACAGCAGGAAAAGGCATATTCCCACCGAGGAGGAGCGGCTGGTATCCATGTCCGCATTCGTCGTTCAGGTGCAGGCGCCCCGCTCCTCCGTCATGCTGCGGAGCGACACCTCCACGACTCACGCCGTGATCCGGAAAGCAAGCGGCGCGCACCCCGGGAGCGTCAGCTCCGCACGCGTCAAGAAACGCAGTGCCATTCGTCCAACGTGCCCTGGTGCTGCTCACCTCCCGAATGCGTCCTCCATCTCCCCCGAGTGGTCATCTGCTGCGAATTACAGAGCACACACGCACGCACACACATACACACACACACATTCACACACACACACAGACAGACACACGCTGAAGAAGTCCCTCCCCTGCAACTCCTCGACCCCACCGGAGCCAGATGTGCACGCCTCGTCTCTCTTTACGCACGAGATTCAGCGCCCCGCGCGCGTCCCCGAAAGAACGGAAGACCCCTCTGACTGACCGTCATTTGAGCGCGCGCTCGCCCACATGCACCCACTGAGGGGTGATCCAAAGGGGACGCTGGAAGGTTTCCTTCACACGGAACTCCAGCAGAACCCCCCATCCCATTCCACCCCCGAATTTATTTAATTCTCCAAACTGATGGCTGTTTTTTTTTTTAAAACAAAAACAAACAAACAAACAAAAAAACCCATAACACTAGTAAAACAATCCTAGCATCAGTTGAGCGTGAGGTGCGTTTTTCTGGACACACCCAGCAGAAAGCCTTCAATAAGAGTCCACTCATTTAGTCTGCATGCGCGCTGCACAGTAACTATCATCTCGAAGTCTGTAATGTGATTTACATTCTCTCATTAAAGCGTCTGTTTGTTGCGGGGTTGGGGTGTGTGTGTGTGTGTGTGTGTGTGTGTGTGTGTGTGTGTGTGTGTGTGTGTGTGTGTGTGTGTGTGTTTGGGGGTTTGGGGGGGTTGCACAGATGGTTCGCATTTGTTTTGAAGAATTAAGAAGGGCGTGCTGCTCGACTGCTGTGGAAAGACTTTCCGAATGTGAATTAGAGAGACGCGGGGAGCGTAAATACAGTCTGAGGGGGGTGGATGAATGTTCGGTCCATGATTTCAGAGGACTCGCCCTGTGCGTTAGTTTTCGGAACCAGATGTTCAGCTCGCAGTGACTCGATGTCTGCACAGTGGCGGCGAGGAACGACTGACTCCTGCAGCTCTCGACGTTTTGTCGCGTCCTGACCGCAAAACGTCAACGCCGCACGTTGAGACTTCACCTCAAAGCCGCGCAGGGAATCAGTCACTTACCAAGACAACCGGGGTTTTCAATGAAGATGGAAAGATCAAAAAAGAGAGATGTGAAATCCAGTATCTATTTGGGTTTCTCGGCTCAAAGGATCAAAAAAAGGTTGGATGCATTTTCTTGGGAAGTTAACAACAGTAACTTCACAAGAGTCTGAGTTGACCCCAGCAAAACAGTTTCAATTTAGATTGGAGAAAAAAAAGAAAGAAACAACATATATTGATCTGCAATGACTCGGTGCAACAGCAAGTCTATGTTTCAATCTAATGTGTTCAGATCATAGATATTTAATGGATACTATTAAGTTCATATAGTGATGCAAAAACCAAAAAAAAAAAAAATGTGTACTTTCATATTTAGGTAATTACTATTAGTTGATATTATTATTTATTTTATTTTAAAACAATATTTATTATTATTATTAATTATTATTTGCTTATTTTGACTCAGCAGTTCTTATGTCACGTATCACCCACTCATTGTTTCAACTACAGGTTTGCTGTTGAGTTTCCCAGGTTTCCCGTTAACCTCTGGGACCCTGAGAACAAAAAGCATCTGGAGGCTGTATCAAAACTAAAAAAAAAAAACGTTCAAGCACATGCAACACATTTCCAGATCCTGCTTCCACCGCCACCCAGATACGAGTGATGCAATGGTTTCCAGAGCCGACGTGTTTGCTTGACTGTTGCTGCTTTTTTGTCTTTGCATTCCCAGCACAAGTTGAAAACATTCCGTGGCCAGCAGCATTCCCATGCATAGCTTCTGCTCCACATCATCAGACATTATAGAGCTGTGAGTGTCTGTGAGAAACAGATAGAAATACAAACCCAAGGGGAAGCCCCCCCCCCTCTCCCCCTTTTTTTTTCTCCTGGAGGTCATTTCCTGTCTGACCATATCCATGTTATACTGCTCTGGATGTCTTCTACTTTTCTCTCTCCCTCTCTGTGTATCTGTCTGAATGTCTGTCAGGTCCATTTTGGTCTTGCTCCCTTAGGGGACACGCACATTGAGAGCACAGTTGGCCCCAGATTCAGCAGGTCCGGTCCATTTGTTCCCTGAACTGATTCAGAGAAACAAACAAAGATTAAATCTTCGTCCCGCTTCTTAATTCAAGATCAGAAGTAACTTCTGCGTCTATAGGGGAACAAAAGGAGCACAATGCATTATCGAAGGAGTTCCGTCGATAACGTAACCGTGTCTGTGACCCAGATTCACAAACGCACTGACAAAAAGAGAGACCCCATTGAGAGGAGTGTGCTGAACAACTCTCAAAACTGTGTTTGGCGACATTAATGTATTTGTTGCAATTGTATGACATGGACCAGCACAAAGCACAGGCGCACATAAATCTGGAAGGAGTGCGGCGCAGCAGGACACTCGAGAAGAAACTTTTGAACTTTTCAACCTACACGCAAAACTCTAAACGTTGCCGAAAACGTATGTGTTTCTGATACACACTTTGGACGAATGTATATACCCTGCAGTTATTAAGTTGTAATTTATGTTACTGGATCCAACTTTTCTGTGTCAGTGCTGGGTTTCACCCACGGGGGATTCAGGTGCTGAAACATTGTAATATTAATAGGAACTAAAGGGATTTTCAAGCAATCTCTAAGCTTTCAGAGTTAGAAAGATCAGTCGACTCAGACGTATTGAAGAAGCAGATGGTTGGGGCCGGAAGAGGAAGTTTAAGTTTCAGTCACACAAGCTCATATTCTTCCTTCACATTAAACTTTGTCAAACTTGTATCCAAGGGACTATAGCTCTTACAAGGGGGGAATATTGTTTTACTGGTTATTCTTGGAGACGGAGCTCAGGGGGTTTTTTTAGAGCTCGGTGAAGCATTTAAACACCAAAACACACAATTGAGCTAGTTTTTGGTCCTAACCCTAACCCAACGACAGCAGAGAGATAAACAGTACATTTCAAAAATAGTCATACCCAGTGATCTTTTTCCAAATTATGTCAAGTCGCAGCCCCAAAATTCAATGTGTTTTATTGAAATTCTTCATTATGAATAACAAAACTGCAATAATGACGTGGATTAAGAAAAAAAAGAAAAAATGTGTATTTTTAAAAATTACAAATAAAATGTCAAAATTGTGGAGTGTATTTGTTTTCAGCCTGCCTGAGTCAACATTTCATCAAACCTTTTGCTGCAATCACACAAAGTCTTTTCAAAGATTTTCAATTTGACTTTAATATGACTTGTTCTATCCCACAGAATCCCAATAAAAACACTAGTTTTGTGATTGTAACATGAATATTTGGGGGCGGGGAGATCCTAGGAGTATAAATACTTCTTGCAAAGCAAAGTGTTGCAAACCGATGAGTATGGGTGAGATGACTGCATATTAAAATCATGTTAACATTTTGTCACTGTTGCTTCGGTGATGTGAACGAGCCGACACCTTATGAGGCTTTTAAACCAATGAAACCTCAACTTCATGTTTGATTTTCATGCACACAAAATGGCTTCTTTGTTCTGGTGCCTGAATATTAGAAACAGAACCATCTGATAAAGCGACAGGTCACTTTATCTGACCTTATAAAGTGCTACATGTCAATGATAGTGCTTAAGTTTGGGTGTTCTGACTCCACCTTTGGATAATTTAGTCAGTTTAAGACTAAACTTTCACCTTTGTGTAGAATATTGTTTTGTAAAACATAAATTAGTAGACAAAGAGCAGCGCAATGGCTACAAGAATGTATCTAAATTTTATGTTTTTTTTTTTGAGGTATTACTAAACAATCAGCAGCCAAAATAGATGTTTTGTACTGAGAATGAAAACGACAATAAAGTGTGAGAAGCTGTGCACAATAAAAAGAAGAAGAAAAGAAATTACACTTCTTTGGTTTGAGATTACATTACAAGAAATACGGTTTTGTACAGGGAGCAAAAATCTTTTCGAGAATAACTGCCTCAGTTCCACGTTTAGTTGGAGCTCTTGG
Source organism: Poeciliopsis gracilis (assembly GCA_911649635.1). Lineage (NCBI taxonomy): Eukaryota > Metazoa > Chordata > Actinopteri > Cyprinodontiformes > Poeciliidae > Poeciliopsis > Poeciliopsis gracilis. The sequence continues at coordinate 5,241,658 of CAJVRI010000435.1, read as the reverse complement.
ATATCAGACTGTGCTGAGATGGTGCGCTCTTCAGACAGCAGAGGTTTCCAGAAAGACGTCGAAACAGACGGCATGTTCTTTCATTTGGAGAAAGCACATGTGCAAAATCCCAGGCAGAGTCGTCGTCTGCTGTACCGCGATGATTCACGGGACGCTTTAAAACAGACACAAACCGCCACGAGAACCTGCTGATCTTGGTTTCATCTGGTCGTGCGAACCCACGCAAAACAACAAACCTCCAGTTCAACGCTGAAAAGCAGCACAGCCTCATAACCTCACGAAATAGAAGCCTGTGAAGCTTCAAGACGCTACGAAACGTAGACGTGATGCTGACAGTGCAACGGTGGTTCTTTTTAAAATTTCACATAAAACCAAAAAAAATAAAATAAAATTTACATAATCTTCTACTTTACGCCTGCTGAAAATTAGGTCACCTCCTTTTGACTTAGCTATTATTAGCCCTTCAGCTATAAACTGGAATTCATTCTCTGGAGCACTAAAACTTAGTAGGTCACTCCACACATTATATTCATTTGCAGTCTAAATATAAACAGATAATTACCACACATGCACTAATAATGGTGGGCAGCGCAACCAAGACGATGATTTGTATTGTATTTTGCACTTGTATAGTAGTGGAAGAGCAAATAATGGATGGAGAAAATATTACACCTTTGACGTTCACAGCATTTATTACCGATCTTTAAATTTTCTTGGGTCTTCGTTGGGTCAAACTTTTATACCCAAGCGTGCCGGCTTCTTGGGTTTTGAACTTTTTGTTTCGCAGTCAAAAACCTACATACATTATTTGTAAAACATTTTGCAACATTTGTGGAGCTTCTGTTGCTTTGCTGGTTAGATATTTGAGCACTGACTGGAGGAAGTTGCGGAGTTTATTTAAATCAGCTGGTTTTCTGAGACACGGTTGCAGCTTTTCTCTGTGGTTAAGGTTAAGGTCCGGGTAATTTCAGAAGCCTAGTATTTATCTGCCTTGTCCATTCGAATAACACTGTGTGCCGATATTGGCTTTGCGATTGTTGTCCTTTTGGAGCCTCCAGCTGTTTCCATGTTTTGACTGTGAAGCCATTCGGTTGATCCACAGGTGACTCATATGGAGGCAGACCTTTATCCTTATTACTGTGCTCCATTGAATGACCGAATAACACCAATGGCAGCTAAACAGATCCTCAGCATGATGCCACCACCACCATGCTTGACAACTGGGACGATGTTCTTTGGCTTTAAAGTCTCACCTTAACTCCTGAAAGGCATACTTGTTGCCAATCTGGCCCAATAGCCCAATCTAATCTTAACATTAACTCTCCCTCAGATTACTTCAGCTTCTTTATGTAAGCAGCTACACATTGCTGCCAACCTGTGAAAAGTTGATTTTGTTTAGCAACAGATGATCCCATTTTGGGTTTAAATGGTTGGAACTTTGACAGCGTTTAGTAAAAAAAACAAAAATAAAAAAAATAATAAGGTGAGTCATCATTTAAATTATATTTGGAGGCATCAAAGTATGGTGCAGGAACTCTAGATTCTTCAAGTTCATCCTGTGACCTCCGGCGAACAGGAAACGGTTGAAACAAATTTACTGCTGCCTTACCTTACCTGGATTCGTCCCGTTGTTCCGGGGATCTGCAACTCTCGAATGGACGCGGTGGAGTTTTTCTATCATCGACGGTCTCGGGATCAAAAAAGGAATGTGGATTTTGGAAACCTCAAGCAATTGGACTACGTCTCGTCTCCAACTTGTGCAGCTGCACCATCAACCATCTGCTTGGCTTTGCTTAATGCTAGGTCTTTAGCTAACAAGACCTTCGTGCTACACGACCTGTTTACTTCTCGGGATTTGGATTTTTTATTCATCACTGAAACTTGGTTACAAGAAGGTCAGTTGTTCCCGTTTTCTGAACTTCTACCTCAGAACTGTGCTTTTATAAATACCCCTAGGCTGACTGGTAAAGGTGGAGGCCTGGCTACAATTTTTAAATCCAGTTTCCACTGTCAACAATCATCCATAAATTCATTTTCCAGTTTTGAGCTCCAAGTGTTTGAAGTGAAATTAACTGAACCAATTCTGTGTGTGGTGGTCTATCGACCACCGAGGTTCAACAAGGACTTTATTCATGAATTCTCCGAATTTTTGGCATGGATTATTTTAGAACATGATCATATTTTAATTGTAGGTGATTTTAATATACATGTATGCTGTCCAGATAAACCTCTGGTAAAGGACTTTTTGGACTTGATTGATTCGTTCCATTTGACACAATCTGTGGTTGGGCCAACGCACTTAAAGGGACAGACTTTGGATTTGGTGTTATCACATGGACTTTGTTTGGACATTACTGAAATTTTTCAGACATGCATTTCTGATCATTTGCCCATTTTATTTTCTGTTAATATTTCATCTTCTGTGGATACAAATAATACTAAAGTCCTACTTTCTCGTACTATAAATTCTGAAACTGCTCTTCAGCTAAATGCAGTCATTGTTAGTACTGCGTTCCCTACTGATAGCGATCTGGATGTTGAAGCTCTTATTTTAAATTTTACCAACACATGCTTAAATGCACTAAATACGGTAGCTCCCTTGAAAACTATAAAAACTACAAAAAAGAAACGTTTGGAGCCGTGGCTCAATGAAACCACTCGTGCACTCAGACGGGAATGTAGGCGCGCTGAGAGGAGGTGGAAAAAAGATCAATTGCAGGTTTCGTTTGAAATTTTAAAAGACCGTTTATTTAAGTATCAGAATAATGTTAAATTAGCAAAATCTAAATATTTCATTAATCTTGTAGCTTTAAATAAGCATAGGCCTCAAGTCCTTTTTAGTGTCCTGGATAGGATTGTTTATCCTTTGACTACATCTGGCCCTTTAGCCTCTGTTGAACTTTGTGAGGCTTTCTCTAAGTTCTTCACTGAAAAAATTGTAGCTCTTAGAGGCTCAAATACCCGAGTAGATTTAGATTCTCATGAAATGCCAAAATGCACAACTATTCTAGAGTATTTTCAACCAGTCTCTTTAGAAGAACTGACTTCAGTTATTAAACATCTGCAGCCATCAAATTATCCTTTGGATTGTCTTCCTATTCGTCTGATAAAAGACGTTTTTCTTACTTCTAGCCTATATATCCTAACGGCAATAAATGCTTCATTGCAGTCAGGTTGTGTCCCATCAATACTTAAACATGCTGTGGTTAAACCCCTTCTTAAAAAACCCAATCTAGACTCAAGTGTATTAGAAAATTTTAGGCCCATCTCTAAACTCCCTTTTTTATCTAAGGTCCTTGAAAAATTAGTTTATATTCAACTTGAATTTTATCTAAAAAACAATAATATAACTGAGAAATTCCAGTCTGGGTTTAAAGTTGCTCATAGCACTGAAACAGCTTTGCTTCGAGTTTATAATGACCTTCTTTTAACAGTTGATTCAGGCAATGTTGCGGTTTTATTACTTTTAGATCTGAGCGCTGCATTTGACACTGTTGATCATCAGATTCTCTTAAACAGATTAAAACATTGTGTTGGCCTGAGAGGCCCAGTATTTGAATGGTTCAAATCATATTTAGAAAACAGAACTTTCACAGTTAATCTTGACCAATGCTATTCTGGGGCCAAATCTCTAAAGTATGGCGTCCCCCAAGGCTCAATTTTAGGTCCCATTTTGTTCATTTTATATTTATTACCTCTAGGTCAGATTTTTCATAAATTTAACGTTTCTTTTCATTGCTTTGCAGATGACGTCCAGATTTATATGCCCCTTAAACTTAAAAATGGAAATAATGAATCTCTTCAGCTATTGACAGATTGTTTGACTGAAGTTAAATCTTGGATGGGACGAAATTTTCTTCACTTAAATCAAAGAAAAACTCAAGTTATACTATTTGGCCAAAGTCTTTATACTACAAAACCAGATCAGATTCTGGGTTCTTTAGCTCAATTTTGTGAAACCTCAGTTAGGAATCTTGGCTTTACTTTTTGATAGCTGTTTAAAGCTCGATAAACAAGTTAGTTCTGTTGTTAAATCGAGTTTTTTATCACCTACGGATTTTTAGCAAAAATCAAATCTTATTTTTGTTTTAAGGACTTTGAAGGACTGATCCATGCCTTCATCACCACTCGTCTGGATTATTGCAATTCTTTATATAGTGGCATGGTTAAATCACAGATTCATCGACTTCAAATGATCCAGAATGCAGCGGCACGGCTTCTTACAGGAACCAGGAAGCATGACCATATAAGGCCTATGTTGGCCAATTTACACTGGCTGCCTGTTATGTATAGAATAGATTTTAAGATTCTTTTATTAACTTATAAAGTTTTAAATGGATTAGCTCCCTCTTATCTTCAGGACCTTTTAAAATTTCAGTCTGTGTCCAGAACCCTCAGATCAAACAATCAGCTTTTACTTACAGTCCCTCGGACCCGATTAAGGAAAGGAGACCGGGCTTTTTCTGTTGTTGCTCCTAATTTATGGAACAATTTGCCTTTTCAGATTAGATCTGCTAGCAGCCTGGATCATTTTAAATCGCTTCTCAAAACTCATTTTTATTCGTTGGCTTTTAATTGAAACAATTTTTTGTTGATATTCTGTTTTATTTATTTGTGCAACTGTCGTTCCTGTGCAGCACTTTGGTGCAGTTTCATACCTGTTTTAAAGTGCTATATAAATAAATTTGACATTGACATTGACATTACCTGTTACAGTGCCAGAAAAGATATGTGGCTGCATTTTTGCATGGATATATTTGTACATTTATCAATATAATATAATATAAACCTTTCTAGGCTAAAACATACATGCAAGGATTAAAGCAGTAAAAGGAGGAAAGAAAAGGTTCAAAAGGAGAGGATGTGAAGTTTACATGAGCAACAGCTGCTGCAGTCATTAAGTGCTTCTGCCTTAGCTGTGGTGGCGCTCAGGCTGAGATGCAGTGCAACTGTGTGTGCAAGTGTTTGCTGTTTGACAGATATGTGTGTTTTTGGACTTAGTGGACGACGGCGAAAGAGATTTTCCTCAGAGAAGATAACACAACCATCAGAATGTATCGCACGCATGCCAAAATGTTGGATAAATGATGGACTGAGAGTGAGAGGAACACCTGGGCCCCATGCCTGCAGCCATCTACATTCCCATTGCTCCCCCCTGCTCAGCTATCCCCCCGTTCCCAGCTGGTTCCCATCACAGAGAGCAGGAAAAGAGGCCAGCACAGACGGAAAAGGACAAAATGACAATGATCTCGCCCTTATCAAAACAACGAGAGTATCTTCACCAAGGATTAAAAAAAAAAAAGAGGATTTTAGAACCAAACACAGCAAAGATGCTGAATGCACTGTGCCATGCAACATGGGAATTGGGACTTCTATTTAGGAAAATCTCCAGTGTCTGCTGCCTGACCTCCTGGGGTCGCCTTTGGTTACAGAGGCCAACGTGTTGAATGACCAGAGGAGGGGGGGGGGGGAACCTTTACAGCTTCGGTCAGCGCAGGGAGAGCAAAGAATGGAGGGAGAGCAAAGAATGGAGGGAACGGAGCGGGGAGGACGGGAGGTAGTCCACATCTGGAATAAATTACAGAGCATGCAAAGGCCTTGTTGAAAGGAGAGCGCAGAGGGGGAGATAAAGGAAAAAGTAGTGTAGTGTAGTGGCTCATGTGTGTGCGTGTGTGTGTGGACTGAAAGGCAGACGCTTTGAACTCAGAGCCCCGATAGAAAGCGTACGAATAGCCATAATCAGTCTCAATCACTTAATGACACTGGCGTGGCAGATTGCACTGACATGTTAAGCCCGCTGAGCCGCTCACAAGATAACCCTCAGGATCTTAAACACTCAGAGCAGCGCGAGATATGCATGCACACACAGAGGGATAAAAGCGATCCCAAAAGCGCCCATATGGACATGATCTCGGGATTAGAGTTGTTCGGCCTAAGTCGGCGTGGTACAAGTAACAAGAGCGTAGAAAAATGTGGCCTTTATGACTCATTAAAGCACAGTCGTCAGTGGGTAATTTAGGCTGAGAGACATCTGAGCAGCAGCTGCCTGAGTCTGATGGTGTGCTGTGTCGCCCTCTGCAGACACATGAAGGGATCATCCTTTCAGTTCTGCCACTTGAAGATTTCTTCTTTTCTCTTTCCAGATAAGACTAATGTTAGGGTGCAAAAATGGCAGTCTACTGTTTTTGCACATTAGTTTGCGAGGAAAAACTGGACAACCAGGAAACGTGGCGCACTAAGGACTACCAGCTGGGTATTAAACAAGAACTTCTCAATAACAGTATCTGCACCAGCTTGTCTCACAGTCCACTCTTTGGACGGTGGGACTGTTTAGTTGGGAGAGTATCAGTGCTGCATGACATTAAGACAATCAACCTGTAATTCTGGTGAGGTATACCCAAAGGTATTAAATAAGCCTTTGAGTCTGGTGTTTACTATGTGCTTCTGGACAATACTCCATTAATTCCCTACGGGGTTCAGGTCACGCAATGTTTCTGGCCAAGGAAGAGCAGTAATTCCATGACCATTAAAACAGATGCTAATATTTTTGACAGTGTGGGTAGGTATCACATCCTGCTGGAAACTTGAATCAGCATCTCAGTGAAGCGTGTCGGCAGAAGGAAAAAGGAAGTGGTCTAAAATTTCCTGGTAAACCGACTTGCCTGACAGTTTGTAACTGACTGGACGTAGAGTCTCCTCAGCTGGGCTGATACATCCCTTCACTCTTCAGCCAGACTGTGAAACCTTGATTTTCCAGTGAATCGAAGCATTTACTTGAATATGAAAAAGTATTCTGAAGCAAGAACAACATCCCAATATTTTTCTCTTTGGTGTAGATTAGATGTTGCTGCTTCAGTTGGGACTTAATGATGAGAATGTGACAGCTGTCACCCCTGTCTTTGATACTTGTGTGTGACAGCCCAAATTTCACCCAAATAGATTGTTCTTCATGATTCTTTCTCTATGTTCTGACCATCAACATGGCAGATTGTGGTAAAAATGGTTGTGGTAAAAAATAAAAAAAAAAAACCCAAAACAAAAGACAAAAACAAAAAAACAGACGATAGATGCCCCGGGATGGCCAGGAATGAGGGGGAGAATGTCACTAGCGAGACTCTCTTTTCATGAACACATGAAAAGAGAAAAGAGAAAAACAGCTATGCTGTTCCCGGTAGATTGCTATTGTGGCGTGATACTACATTACGTCTTTTGAGCATCGAATGCTCATAAAACACATCAGGCTTTTTCATATCTGTGACGTGAAACGGGTATGGACAATGATCGACCATTTCCAAGAAACAAAATCACAACTCTCACACTCCATCACAGACCTTCATCAGATTAACTCTCTTCTTTTAATGAGAACTATTTGTGGGGGGAGATGGGGGAAAGAATTAAAAAATGCAACAGAATTGCAGGAACAAAGTCTATCTTAGAATCATTGGGGATGACATATGTCATTGAAGGACTTCCAGTCCAGCACCTTGGGGGTCCAACACTAAGAACATTTTGTTTGGTTGGTTTTCCTGCAAGTCCTCCCAGTTTTGCAGCCTCCAGCCTGCATAGAAGCCCATGAGTGTGCAGTAACCATGGAGAACCTGCAGCTGTCACTGTAACACCCAATCTGTAGGAGGCTTTATGCGTTTCCATTGGCTCTTAAATGACAGACAGGGCCTGTGATATAAATAACCACAGGTTTCATTTTAAAGCTTAATTCATGTATGCTTGCTCTGCTTATTTGAGATCTTTGAAAGTTTGGAAAAACATTAGCCACATTCTGAGCGTAATTGTTGCACGCCAGGTCAGGGTGTGTCCCGATGTGGCTCTGTAAGTGCACACTCCTTAAACGAGAGCGCGGGAATCCACCTTGTTTAACAATGGGAATACCTGAAATATAAACCGAGAGAAAAATCTCTTTTTATAACCCTTCCGCTCCAAACAACCCCCCCCAAATGCAGGCAGCTGCCACACTGTCTGTCAGGTGTTGACACAAGAGGCCCACATTCCTTGCACAAGTCAAACGCTGTTAGGATTTTGTTGGGCTCTGAGTGCCCCGACACACCCAACTATCTTCTCAGAAAGAGTGAACCTCCTCCCCATCCCCCCACCGTCCACTTTTTTCCATGTTTTTACTTCATTCCGTTGCCATAGAAATAAGCCGTGGACAGGAAGTCAGCCTCATGCCCATGCAAAGGAGGGAATTTGTTTTGTTGGGTAAACAAATCCAAAGCATGAAGGTGGTGCACCGAGCCACAAGGACATGAGGAGCAGAGCTTTCAGAAAGAGAGAAAGAAAGAAAAAAATTATGCCGGATTAGGTAGAGACAGACAAACAATTCATAAATGTTTCCTATCCAACCACACCACGTCTCTCCATTAGTCATTACTTAGGTATAAACTCAGAAGTCATGTGCAAAGACAACTTTTGCAATAGTAGCTTTCAGGAAAATCACCAGTCATCGGATATGTACTGTTAGGCAATGAAAGGAAGCAGATTAATAACGCATCTTCACATACAGCGGTTTGGGACTATTGTGTAAGCTACAGTCACTATGTTTACAGCACAAAAATCTTTGTACAATCCATTATTGGTGGAGATAAGTATGTTATTTTTTTCCCACCAAGTCCGTAATAACTCTTTGCCATGAGGCAGAACTTCAGGAATGCAAAGCACCAAGATGACTCTCTGTGTCAGCTTTCAATCAAAAACGCTTCTTGCATAAACTGAAATTTGTGTTGTGACACTTTATTCTCTTTTCCCTGCCAACTAAAACTCATGGCAAGTTGGTTTGTTAGACAACAATTGATGTTGTTTAGCGTTTACTGTCCAGATGGCTTTATTTCCTATCCACAATTCGTCTTGTTTGACATTTTCCCAGGACAAATGATTTCACATTTCTTATTCCTCTGATCTAAAATAAACACTGAGGAAGACTGAAATTAGGATTTAGGAATAAGGATCCAAGAATGCTCTATCGAGATTTAGTTTAATAGACCAACACTAAGCAGGGCATAATTTTATGCAGATTTTTTTTTTTTTAAGTAGATCAAAATGTTACTTTCTTTCTAGTCTAAATCTAAACTGACGGCATACTAATATACTGAGTGGGGCAATATATGAGCCAAATAAAGGGCTAAAATGGAGGAGAGCCTGTCTGTGATGGCAAAGAGACTGAGTTCAAGTCAGTTTCTAAAAATATAACTTGATTGAAACAAAGAGACACGTTTAAAGATAAAAAGAACAACTCTTTGAAATAGATGATGCAGATAAATCCAGATTTTCTGAGTTATGCAGTTTTTAATACACATTTAGAAACCTCACATTCGTCTTTTCTCGATACATTCTTGAAATATTCCTCTCACTAGTCTGAAAGTTGTCATTGAAATACCTACAGTATCTGTTGATTAGTACGAGTTTTTGTTTTTTGACGAGAATAAATAATGTGATTAATTTCTCACATAGTGGCAGGAGGAAGTTGTATTAAATGTCAGTGGTCTGCCCTTTTAATTTTTTTTACCTCGTTTGCTTTTCAGTGCCTCTCATTCCTGCTTCTACGTCACAATTCCGGCCAGTTGGAAGAACGTGCCCGCTCTGTTTTTCTTTTTCCAACCCCCCACTCGTTCTCGACTCTGATTGGCTCAGAAGCACGTCACTCTAACCTGCTACTCACCAGGCTCCTCCCCCGTCAACACCGTTCAACTCGCTGCTGAGGAACGAGTAGCCGTTTAGTCCAAAACCCGGTGCTGTGCCGCTTGTTGAAGGAGGACACGATGCTGTAGCTTTCGCCTCTACCTACCGTAAGTTTCTTTATTCACCGAAACTTGTGCGAAATGGGCGTTTTGTCTCTCGCTGCTTGTGTTTTTGGCTGTTTCCGTTTGAATGAAGCGGCAGACTTGTCAGCGCCGACTGTGCTCCGTCTGACTCAAGTGAAGTATCATCGCTTTCGATAGAATTATTAATAGGCCCTTCTTGATATCTGGTAACCTAATACAGCTAGTCTGTAGCAGAGTCCGTTTAGGGGTTGTAATAGCGGCGCCTAACGAGGCTGTGTTCATTTTCCACTCCGGGGGAATACACACATTAGGCGTTTTGTGAACTAGTTTGGTTATGCTGCGCTCGCTGCTGTTGGGCAAAAGAAGCCGTCTTGTGCGTGGCCACCTGTGGTTTTTCCCTGTGGAGTTTCGCCCCATTAATGAATATTTCATTCAACCAATCCGCCTCGACTCGCCTTTCTGACATCATCATCGGTGAAGCCAACCACGAATTTTCAGCGTGTTTCATGCGGCATGCTTCCGTTTCATCTTGTTAGCGTGGTCTGTTTAATCAGACTTGTAAATTAGTGGTGTGTGTATTGCACTCTTCCATTGTGTGTGTCGGGGGGGGAAGCGAAAGTTTGTTAAGTTGATTAACTGTCAACTTATAAACTCCCGGACCATATAAGATTTCTCAATGCATGAGAAGCGATGGCATCAATGTCAGGTCAATAAATACCAACGTTTCCATTTAAGGCTGTTTTGACTTCATTATAAACAATATCAGAGAAAGCAGAAACGGACAGTAGAGTGAGATGGGGATTAGCATCTGTTTGTGTCTTCATCTGATAATACTGCTTTGTTACATTGTTATGATTCATTTCAATAAACAGTTATTTGTTATCTTTTGAAAAGCAACAGTTTTTAAAATCATTTTTTTTTTTTTTTTTTTACATCTCAGTGTTTGATTCAGAGTTGAGATGTTTTAGATATTCAAAATAACGCATTGAAAATGTGGACTTCCTGGTCGTTAATCATTTGTTGCAGGAGCTGAGGTGATGTCACATGGTGTGAGTGTGAGAGAGAGAGAGAGGAAGAGAGAGAGGCGTTATTGAGTTTACTATTATTTCAAGCAAACCCAATAATTATACAGGAGACATTGTAAGAAGTGGTTACTACTTGATTACCAAGGACATTGTACGCGCTTAGCTTATTGGTGAGATTTTCCTAAAGTTCGCCGGGGTTGTTGTCGTACTCAATTCGAGAGTACATTCAAACACTGTTCAATAGTTGATACCAAAATGAACAGCTGCTATGCTTCTGTAGAAACACAGTTTCCTTTTGAATAGCTTCTTACACCTTTTTGCTCTTCCTCTGAGTTCACTTTTAGTCACATACTGGAAATACCCACCTTTCACACTGCTGTTCTTGAAAGCTGACCTTGCCGTCCTTGCAGATCTTTGTTTTCCTGACATCTTAAAAGTAGAAAAGTTCTTCATGTTCTCAAATATGACTAAACAGGCTTCCCACGTCAAGCGTTGGCGATGTTCTTGTCCTTAAATCAAAAGACATGGGGTTTTTGCCATTGAGTGGCCAGCATATGTATTGTATGGATGGGCCTGAGGTTGGGCGGTATGGAAAGTTCTATCACCATATTTTGTGATACTTTTCTGACAACAATAAAAAGTTACGTAAAAAGTAACCACTTTTTATTTAACCGTGTGGCTGTTGCTGCATGACTCAGAGAAATCATACTTCCATAAACACAAATACTGCTCTTGAAAAACACACCTAACAACAACATATCAAAATTCCTACAATAATAATAAATGTATTGTGATCAACAATGAGAGATAGGATAAACACCCTGAGGTTGATCTTAGTTCAAAATATGCTGTGTTTCTTTGAAAAGTAAACCAGAAAAAAAAACAAACAACTCCAGACACACAATAATTACAGCTGTTTTATTTCTGCTGTTATATTGTCATCTTCCTAAAATAATAGCCTATGTCATTCTTTGTCCAAAAGATGATATAGGCAAAAAACAGAAAAATCACTTTTGTCAAAAAATTATTTAGACCATTATTTTAGTAAGCTGATATTTATCAGTCAACATCTTCTTATTGCACTTAAGTGGAAATATAGAATAAACTAATGTGCTAATTGCTCAGAAAGTTTTTTTTGTGTTGTTTTGGTTTTAATAGAGTTACATCAAATGTATAAAAAGCTGGGTAATAAATCAGACCATCTGTTATCTGCTGAACAGAATGTCTTCTTTAACCTTGACAGGTTTTTATATTTCTTCTACTGTTTTTTTTTTTTTTTACAGTTTATGCAAGTCTTGCACTCGGTGGTGTGTGTGTGTGTGTGTGTGTGTGTGTGTGTGTGTGTGTGTGTGTGTGTGTGTGTGTGTGTGTGTGTGTGTGTGTGTGTGTGTGTGTGCGCGTGTGTGTGTGTGTCAAGCAGGAAGGAGGAAGGAGAAAATTCAGAGTTGTAGGAAAAATACTGTAGCTGTTTAAAGATCTGAACCGTAACTGGGCCTACGCTGCCTTGGAGTTAATGACTCAGTATGTTTGATCATTTAAGCACCGACAAAGCTCTGACTCAGCTGAACTTTATTTATAAAGCGAGTTTGACCTCAGGGGCTTTGAACAGAAACCGGACTTAAGCGGAAACATCATCTCACATGATCCGTCATCGTAATGTTATGTATAAATTTAAGCCTTCCACTTGTAAAGGTTGGTGGTGTCGGGAGTAGCAGCGTGGCCACAGGCAGAGCCAAAGGCACTCAGGTGTGTGTTTTTTTGTAAGTACAAAGTTCATCTCATCTCACAATAAAGGACAATTCCTCCACAACAAGCCTGTCTACGTATGCCAGTCAGCTGATCACGGTTCAGTCCAGCATTCCTGGGCGTCAGCATCCAGCGTTTTGATTGTGGCTCGCTGAGTTATCTCTGTGTCACTTTCTCCTTTGCACAACACCCACCGCAAAGCTGGTAAACACTGAGCACTCCTACTCGACTAATTCCTCAAGCAGTAGCTGGGATAAAAGCCGTCCTCTGCTGGTGTAGAGGTTGGAGGATGCCGTTCCTCTTCAACTCCAACCACCGGTCAGCGCAGCGACTCCATATAAATCATAGTTCAGCTCCTATAAATAACTCCTCCTTAACACTCCCAATTATTATTATTATTATTTTTTTTACAAACATCAAGCTGAATATAATATTGCTTTGTTTTGTCATCTCCATAGCAACTTGTGATTGAGCAGCAACACAAAGTGTCTCTTGTCTCAGCAGGACGGAGACCGAAAGACGTCTTTTGTGATGCAGCTCTGCTGAAAATCTGCTCCGAGATCGAAGGGCATGATGCTGTTTGGCATATTGGAGTTGCTGCGTATCTTTTTTTTTGATCACCGCATTGGTATTTCTCACAATAGGCTCTATTTTCAGACAGAAATACTTAAAAATAGCTTCAAACCAGTCTGTTCTAACATGCGTCCTGTCAAACCTGGTGTCAAAGGTCAGACAAGTGCTGTCACCGTCAACCATTTCAAAAGCCATATGCTGCCTTTTAATAAATTTTAGATCTAAAAATAGTAGATATTGCCTGATGTTAGTCTATTAAAAGCTTCTAAATGCTGCTCTCTGATCATCAAAGGATCATCCTCAGCTGAATCTTGATAATTCTGTAATCTGTGAGAGAAGCTTTTTTATTTTATTTTATTTATTTATTTGCATTCGCTGTGTGGTAGTAGCAACAAGGTGTGGGATATTTGTCGGGTCGACGGCTCCTCAAGCTTCAGGAATGCGTAGGAGAAAGTTGCTGCTCTGTCAGCGTCAGTGTGTGTAGCTTTTAAAAAAATTTTTTTTCTTACGGCAGGATCAGAGTTTCCAGTTCTGATTATCCCTCAGGTGTCAGCCTGAAGGTCAGGAACAATAAGGCTCAGCTTGGCTGTATGGAGATCGCAGGGTTTGTCTAAAAATAGACAGGATGTGTGTTGCCTGGTGTCACCCTCAACCCAGAAAAGGACAAAGACATTTTTTTTTTTTTGTCTGTAGTATTCCTCCAGTTCCTGGATATGGTAAGAGTTTTTTGCACATTGTTTGTTGGTCCAACAATCCTGACCACAAGTGGGCTGTCTGGTGATCAGATCATGACCCCTTCTAAACTGTAGGACATGTTATGCACGGAAAGAAAATGTCATCTTCACCTAATCTCAGAGTGTCCTCACTATGAGGAAATCAAGTGTGACGCTTCATCTGGACCAGAGAAGTTTAATATGGAAAATTCGGACATTTTCAGGCTTTCTAAGGTAGTTCAGTTGACCTACTAGGAGTTTCTTTAATAAATGCTGTTCAGCAGATCAAGTAGTAAAATGTTTGCAGTTCCTTGCATTCTGTTGCAACCACAAACGAGCGTGTACTGTACCTAGGATTTTACCCGACAGACCGACATAAGTGGGGCAGAATTTTGGTTTTCAATATTCTGTACAGATAATCAATCTGGCTTGCATTTGTAATAAGACCCCTTTTAATGTTATTAAATAAAGAATCGCTCTGTGTAATGCACTCTATGTATTCAGTAAAAATACACTTGTGCAAAATTTGCATGTGGTTGAAGAAACAGCCTCATGAAGACCACAGAAGCACAGGAGTTAAGGTCACAGGAAAAATGTCTCTATTAAGCACAATTTGATTTCTTATGAAGAAAAAAATAGAAATGCAGTGGCACAACTGGAAACCTATCAAGTCACATGACAAACTGGTCAGTTGGGCATTAATTAAAGAGGCAGCCAAGAGGCTCATCATAACTTATCCAGTCTTTGAGAATATGAGGATCAAGAACTGAAAGTCACTGTCCTCAGATTCTCTCTTTCTAATCTCACTGACCTTATTCTGAAGAAGATGGGCAGAAATTGAACTTTTTATATGAGAACAGTGGTTACAGACGCATACCCTAAAGACTTCCAGTTGTAGTTGGCGTTGTACAAACTCTTGACTGGTGGGAAATACCAATGCACAGCAGATTTTCATATTCAAAAGTGTAAAAAAAATGTTAAATTATCTCTGTTTTTACTTCCAGTTCAACAACCTCCATTCAACCTACCACCTGTCTTTCTCATTTGACCTGCAGCCACGCTATTTTAGCGTAACAAGGAATTTACAAGGCGTTGTGCTGTTAATGATTGACTCACATTACATAAGACAGACAGGGGAAATAATCCCAACCTTTTCTATGCTTACACCGCAGAAGACTTTGATAAACAGGCCTGCGGCAAGTGCCCAGAGGAGATGGCGTAAGTAGGCCACACAGTTACACAGTGGGATGTTTGTGGAATCGTGGCCCAGCTTCATTCACAGTTTGTCCGTAAGGAATCCAGAGTGATTCTTTTACACAGCAGACTTATTACAGCCCAGCAAGGAGTGGATGCGCCATGAGGTTGTGAGAGTTGAAACCCAAGCCTTGCACTGATGCACTGTGGTGATTTCTGAGGTTTTACTGGAACCCCTTGACTATCGCCACGAAAAACATGCTTACAAGTCAATGGGTCCATGAGGACACTGGTATACTTTATGACAGTTGAGGGGTTTTAAAGAAATGTTGTAGCAGATGAGGTTACTGAGGCATCGTAAATGGGTTGCAGGTGTTGAAGTATGAATAAGAAATAAGTTGATTAATCTTTTTCTGCAGCAGTGTTTAGAAGAGTTGAAATGTGGTCACTAGTGCTCACGTTCTGGTGATTCTGAAAAGTGATTCTTAACAGTAGATGCTCAGTATGTCTTCTTTGGTGTTATCATTATTCTGCTTGTATTATTAATTGCATCTGGTCTTTTTTAGTCAAATTGAAAAGTTTAGAAAGTCCATGAGCATTGGCAGAAGTTTATCAGTTCTGTGTCTGTTGGGCTGCCTTTTGTGGACTTTAACTTGTTGGTTTTTAAGAGACGTTTCAGGGACCTCTATAACTTGCTTATTTCATATACTGGACCATTTGCAGCCAAATTAATCGGTGGTTGAGACGAGTAGCACAGACAAAAGCATTTCAAAACTCTTCTAACTCATCCCCCTGCACAAAGGGATGAGCCTTTGTGCAGATGCATTTTTTTCTAAAAGGTTTTGCATCAAGCACTGACAAAATGACAGACGCTTCCTTTACATATTCTAAAACAAGCTTATAACCTCATATTTGCATATGGTACTAACAAGTGAACGGCCCAGATCTGCCACACAAGTTGTCTCCATTTCTGTCAGTGTCTTTAACACATCTGTCACAGCCCAAATTCTCCTTCATAGTGTATTTTATTTTTAAAGGGACCACATTTGGATGTTTGACAGTCGTCTCTCCTCCAATCATAATAAGTATCAACTTCCTGACAAATAGTAGATGCAACTTTTCACTTCTACAAACCTGAATTGAGACTGCAATGGTATTATTAGTAGTTATTATGGGCAAGTTCTTACAGATGTTTTACACAAATCATAGTTTGATAACTGTAGTTCTTCATAAAACAATTTAAAAAAATTATTTCTATTCATGTCTCTTGACACTTTGTTATTCAGAAACCGTTTCAAGAAATGTGATCCCTCTTTGAAGCTACAGAAATAGGAATGGGAGACAACTTGGCACATAAAATGACATTTCAGCATCATCAAGTTGACAACTTGGCATACAGAGTAAGATGCATAATGGGGCTCAAGAAATGGGGAGCAACGAATGACAGCAACAAGCGAAAGTTTCCTCCACCGGGAATGAAACCCAAGATGTGGGACGCAGTGACAGCAACAGTTGAACATTTTTCCCATTTTTTTTTGTCCCATTTTTCTTGTTTCTCATCGCAAGGCCATCTGTGCACGTCTGCATGTACAAGCTCAAGATTTCACATGCAAGATTTTCCATGCAAGGAGTCAAGAGGTTGCTTGACTGGAGGAGTCCTCCAGGTTGCTCTTCACAATATATATATATATACCTGCAAGCAATTGTCTCATTGCGCAGTGTCTGTTAGAAATAAATGGAAAGGGATGGAGGTGTGTCAAGCCCACAATGACTAAATGTCTCTGAAGCTAAGACATTGCTAACTAATAGCTCTCCCATACTTCACCTGAAGCTGAACAGTCGATGGGTGGTGAGGTGGTTGCAGGATGTATTCCCACGCTCACTGCTTCAGCATATGTCACGCTAGGGGCCTGACTCCATTGCTGCTTCCTCCAATTTGCATTAATGAAACAGTAACGAAGCGAGACACACCTTTCTGCTGACAGAATCCCGTCTGGACAACAATTTTGCAATTTCCATCCAGTAGATTGTGTATATGTTTTGTGAGGAATCATGCAAATATACATAACTTCTCAGGGCAGCTCATAAGCGCTCCTCAAAAGTATTCATGCAGGTACAAAAACTGGACAGAGGAATCAAACTAGTTGAACATGCCAACATTTCTGCAGAAAACACCATCGCTAACTTCTGATCACACAACACATCGGACAGAGCTCTGTCAGAGTAATTCAACAAGGACCTGGTGTCGGGAAGGGGAGGACGACGCCTCCCCCTACAAGACCAAAAGAGAGCATATTTATTTTGCGACCACGTCAATGAAAACTGAGTTTGAGCCTGAAGAAGCCTTTCATTTATTTATTTTTTTGGCTCAATTCCTGGTTCATCTGCAGCAGGCCTCTTCTTCCATAAAGAGAAATTGAAGACTTACTCTTGACTCGGGTTCACAGTTTCTGTATTTCTTAAAACATGTGTTTTTGATATAAAGGAAATACTGACTAACCTTTTGTTCTAATACTATGGTGAGAACTCCCCGGTCTATGACATCACATTGCAAGAGAGACCCTACCATTAGTATTTCTAGAACCACATACTGCAAACTTTCCACAGATGAAGCAAGAGCTGTGTGTATTGAGGGTGTGTTAGTAGATTCCTGACTTGATTGTTTTGAGACAACTTCAAGTGGAGCTGAAAACACCTAGCAAGTCACAACCTGACAAATGCAAAGTGAACAGCTCGACTGGCTAAATCAACATACCCCAGATTATCATGTGAAACGCACTCAGATATGTTGCCTGTGCTCCAAAGCTGTGAGGCCAACAGGCCGCCTGTGTACTCCAGTCTGCTTTCAGTTGAATGTTGACTGTAACCACCCTGGTGTTATGGTTGTGTTGGAGGTAGCGAAGCACGGATTCTTTCCTGTCGATGACTCACGTCCTGAGCTCGGTGCAGGCTGCAAGTGAGGGCTTGGGGGAACTTCAGAATCCGCAAACACACACACACATATTCATTCAAACCAAACAGGGGACGTACAGAGGATAGAGGATGCAACTCTAATTTGAATCCAGGTGTTTATGTTGATTTCCGTGCATGGTAGCACACGCAATGCCTGGAGGTCCTCCCACCAGCCAGGGATGTCCTCCTTTCCATGTGGCCCTTCCCCTTTCTTGGAAACGCATTCCTTCAAAAGTATCCACAAGAAAAACGCTTCCAAACCTCCATAGGCGCAAAACATTCTTAGGTCATTTGTGGACAGGAGAAGAATTTGTGTTGCATCATAATGTGTTTTTTTATATTTTCTGCCCATGATGGTCAATATGTAATGAAGAGCAGAATACCACATTTATATAAATATTCTTAGTTTTGACTGTTGTCCCTTCTACTTTTAAGAAGCAGACTAGCCAGACAGAAAACCTTGTTTGCTTCTAAGTAAAACTCATATGACCAGATACTGGGAAAAAGTGCCTAAAGGACACTTGACTGTGTTAATGAATAAGAATCTAAACATTTGACTAGCTGGTCAAATATCACTAACAACCCATATCTGTGCCAAAACAAGCAGCCCCATTCACATTGTCAGGCATGGTGAAAAGAGTATCATGCTGTGGTCAAAACTTTAGTTTTTGATAGAAAAATGATCAACATATTTCAGGAAAATCTAATATATAATGAGAATAATGGTGATAATTAAAGGTAGGGTTTAAGATCATGCAAAGGCTTACATGTGCAACTCACAATATCATAAGCTTAAATAATAATACTAAACTAATAGTTTTAATACAAAGATTTAAAATAAAAATGTAAAATGATGTAGTTTTTTCAAAACAAAAAACTACTAAAAAAGGCGCAGAATAAAATGACTAATATGCTAAAATAAAATAATTCTTTTTCCAAACAATAAGAACTTCTTTTTATTTTTCTCTTATATAATAAATATTAAAAAGGAATGTGTAAAAGTGTATCATGGTGATTGTAATTCCTTTATTGTTCTGGAGTGTGTTAAAAAAAAAAAAAAATTGCTTGCTACATCTGACAAATCAATAAAACTTAATTCAGTTTCAGCCAAAAACAGTTGGTCATGTTTAACTATGAAGCCACATTGAATAAGCATGTAGCATTTAGTAGAGGCTTTGAGTAAACACTCTTATTCAGAATACTTTTACTTCCTGTCATTTAGCTTTTCATTGAGCTAAAGCTGAAATTATTTGAATAATTCTTGTGTACACAGATCGAGTTTCAAAAACAAACATTTCGAGCAATTTGTGTGATTCTGTTTTCATTCAATATTGAATGAAAACAGAATCAGACAAACTTTAAATAGTTTGTGTGATTCTATATTGCTGTTGCTAACGTGCTACCATTTTCACAGAGAAAAAGTAATCAAAGACTGGCTTTTGATCACTGCTCATCTGTGGCACTGCCATTGCAATACATATTGCCTTGTAAGCATTTGTTACTTATGTTCTCAATCCACATTTATACCAACAGTCCACAAGGAGCAGGGGATAAGTCAAAGCATGTCCAAATGCACAGTTAGCTCAATAACTGTCTTTCCACTTGTCTGGAAAGACAGCTGTTGAGCTTCCTCTAAGATCATGTGCTTTGGACCTGTGGGGATTTCAAAAATTAGTCAGAAAGACAGTGAGTAAACGATTCCACCTTTAAAGGAGTATTTCAGGTTCTTCTCGCAGCAGCCACGAATCTCTTTTGAGTAAGTTTAACCTTTGCTGTGTGACCTTACTCTGCAGTGCTAACTGTTGGCCAGGCCTCCAAAGGTCAGAGGGATGCTCCTGGAGGCTTTCCTGTGATCGCAATTTCCACAGAAGCATGACATCAAGTCGCGAGAAGATGACGTCGCCGTCGCCCACAAACAGCGATAGCAGCGGCTCGTGCAAGCTTGACATCAACCAGGTATGTAGGTGTGACGCTCGCATGCTCAATTATTTGAGTTTGTTTTTCTTCATGGGTAACATGAGCTGACAATGTGAATGGGGCTGATTTGCTTTGTGAATGTGCTCTTATGTCACTGAGGCTGCAAAACAGGCTCTGTGGATTTAAAACTATGAAAAACTGCTAACAGATTATGAAGGAAGTAAAACATGTATGCTCTTGCAGCAAATTTTGCAATCATTTGATCTTTAATGGAGAAGGACAAAATAATCATTGAAGATCAAATAAATTAAATGTCTACGTTCCTTGTTTGTTTCACATTACCGTAAAACCCCAGTGTGTCCGCCGAAAACTTTTGCAACATGATATTGCTTTGAAATTACTTCATAAGTATACCATCATATTGAAGTGAGACTACTCCTGTAAGCTCCCGATTCAGAATCCTAACAGCACCTCTGCTTTAGTTTAACCAGATGTTGTTTACATGTGATTACACTGATATGCGCAGTTGTGTACACAACATCTGCTATCTGAAGGGAAGGAATGTGGCTTGCCTGTCTGAGTCATGGCGTGTTGCTCCTGTGTTTTCCTTCAGGATAGCTGGGAGATCGTGGAGGGACTCAGGGGGACTCCTGCCAGCATCCTGGAGCCTGACAGACAGGAAGGCTTCCTGCTCAAGAGGAGGAAGTGGCCCATGAAGGGATGGCATAAGGTGAGCAACTCACCTGTCATTTTATAGCTCTACAAAACTTCAAAATGTTTTGTAGAGCTTTTTCTCCTTGATTTGTTTATAACCTCATTGTAATTCTTTTTCGAAATGTCTTTAGTTACTTTCAGTGAAGGTAGTTCTGGAATTGCCTTCAAACATATGCAGTTAAGCCCACAAATATTCAAACCGGAGCTGAAAAGGTGTGTGTAAGCAAACCTTTCCCGGTTACACCAGTTCTAGCCAGAAGAATGGAGCAATCTTATTGCAAGAACGATATCCAGAGGGGAAAAGGTTATGTGTATTTCCAGGACGTGTATGGTTTCAATTTTGCATAATAGATCCTTTCATTCACATCTTCATGTTTGACTATGGCTCTTAAATCTCCAGCTAGATCCTCCTTTAATGCACTATTACCTTTCCTTTGTGTCTCAGTCTTTTCATTCCTTTATTCCCAACAGCTACAATGCCAATGACTCAAATAAGGTTGTGCCTTTTCTGCTCAGGCTTATCTGTAAAGGTCTGCTTTGCAGCACCACACTTATACTCATTGCCTAAGTTCTCCTGGAGTGCCCTGTCAGCATACATCCAGGATTATAAAGTTAAAATGTCCTCATAAACTATGATTACATCAGTTTTGATTATTCTCTTTGCCGCTGGTCACCTGTTTAACTGCTGCGGCCATAAAATTTAAATGTCAAGGTTACGGGAAAGCGTGTGCTTTTAATTTAATAATCATTATAAAGAGCAGCTTTAAGAACATTGTCACTATTTAGATTTTATACTACATGGTATTTTTTTTTTCATTTTTCTCCTTTAGAGATTCTTCATCTTGGAGAGAGGCATCTTGAAATATGCGAAGCGACCAGCTGATGTAGGTGTAACCCCGTCTGTCATCAGTTCTTTGCTATGTATTTTTTCATTTTGTCATATTACAGCCACAAACACGCTGCAAAAGTTGGTTAATAAATCACTGACACCAAGGGATTGTGTATAAAAAGGTTTTCAAAATCTAAAACCATGTATCATTGTTATTCCGCTTCATAATTTGAATCTGCTGTGTAATAAAACATTGAAGTTTGTGGTTTTAATGTGACAATTAAAAAAAAAACAAGACAATAGAAACCAACTTCACCACTATTATTATTGTACCGCAGCTGCAGAAGGGAAAGGTCCATGCTCTGATAGATGTCGGCCTCTCAGTTATGTCCATCAAGAAGAAAGCTATGTGCATCGACCTGGACACCGAGGACAACATTTATCACCTAAAGGTAACTTGAGAAACACAGACTTGTGGCTCATCAACTCCGGTTGTTTTCTTTCATTTCCTGTTCCTGTTTCACGCAAAAAAAACATTCTCAGGCGCTTTATTCGGCTTCCTAATTCGATCTTGCGGCACGCAGGTGAAGGCTTCAGAGCTGTTTGACGAGTGGGTGTCAAAGCTGCGTCACCATCGTATGTTTCGGCAGAACGAAATTGCGTTGTATCCTCACGAGACCTACCTCTTCCACCCCCATGCCGCAAGCTCACCTTCGCTTAGAAAAGTAAGTTGTTTTTTTTTTTTTTTTTTTGCAGAACATTTTTTTTTGTTTGTTTTGTTTTTAGATTATGTCACATCTTTCCACCTCTTTGTGTCTTTCAACAGAGAGCAACTCTTACTAAGCAGGGGTCATTCCACCAGTCCAAGGTCAGCTCCTGGTTCCACTCTTCAGAGGAGATGACCAAGTGCTCCAAAGGTGCGGTTTGTTTCCTTCTCTTTTTGTCTTTCTAAAGAAAGAATCACTGCATTTTCATCTTACTTTTTTTTTTTTTTGTTAGCACAGTCTATACTCGGCATCACTGTGCCTGCACACACCTTCCACTTTGATCTAATAATAATCTGCTGTTCACTCAGAGCTGGAAGAATGCGAGTGTTATCTGCTGGAGCTCAACCAGCTGCTGAAGAGCATGGAGGTCATCCACCGCACGTACTCGGCTCCAGCCATCACCGCACTACAAGTGAGCGCAGCCGCACGGGATTACGTTTGCTTTAAGTCTGGTCAGAGAAATGCCGTCTGCAGCGTGTTAATATGTTTGCAGTCAGTGAAGCGGCGCTCGCCTTAGCGACTATCAGCACATTCAGGATGCTGCGCATCACTATCACCATGTTTGATCTGCCAGCACAAAACTTGGCTTGTACACATTGCGCGTATTTGGACACCCAGGAAGTGAATCACCACAGGAAGTTCATCTTCGGTTATCGATATTTCTGAATATAAAAGTTATTTTAGTCAATTTATTAGCTTTGTGGCTTACTGAAAATGATCACACATCCCTTCAGTTCAGTTCAAAAATATTTTCTAATAAATATTATTACCTTTCTGACTCAATATCCAGGCAACAGAGACAATATTTAATAGTAACATGTCCTGGATAGTGCTGCAACTAATGATTGTTTTAGTAATTGATAAAACCTCAGTCAATTATTATGACGATTAATCAATTAATTGGTTGAAAGATTTTGGCACATTCTGCTGATTTTTTATTTATCCACTTTATCTATCTTGTACAATATTAATATTACTTGAAAATGCAAATAAAACAATTAAATTCCTTTTTATAAAAAAAATATTTTTTTATCACATAACATGCAATGACACAGAATTCCTTTAGCGTACACATCACTAAAAAAAAACTTCTGACGTCAAAATGTGAAACACTCAACCCTTTTTGCTTAACGCGATTATAGTGCAGAGCTGATTTGTGGGTGATTTTCTGACTAATACATGGATACCAAAAGTAGATTTATTTTTACAGAGTTTGAACTGATTGAAGCTAAATCTCCACAACCTGAGGAGTTGTGTACAGACAAAAGTTTTTTCTTTTATCTCCCATGCACAATGTAGGTATTTTTGTATACTCTTTAATCATGATTAGTCCGATTAGTCGTTTCAGCTCTATTCCTGGATGACATCATCAAACACTCCTAATCCGCCTCATTTGCTTTTGCTCCCCTTAAAACAACTGTCTGGTCATAAAAACGCAGGCGTAAAAATACTCAACCAGAGGCAATGCTTCTACCAAAACAAAATCTGATTAAGCGTCTACAGAAAGAACCAATCAGAGCTAACGTAACAGTGCTGCGACACGGTGCCACCTTCTGTAAATCTATCACAATCTTCTCTTTAAAATTAGGATTTTCTCTCATCAAATACAGATTGAAGACTGTGACAGACATGGAATAGGCTCTAGTGTTTTTTCTAAAATGTACCGTGAACATTTTAAGTTCATTAAATCTTCATGGTCATTCTTCTTTGGCACCACAGGCATCTACTTATGACATCCCCAAAAAGGAGAAGAGGCCCCGTAGATGGCGATCTAAAAACAGCAAAGAAGCCAAATCCACACTACAAGTACACCTCTGCTCTCTCTCTTTTTTATGTGAAAATGGGCTCTTTGCACCTGCCGCGCTGACGTCACAACCGCATGTGCAAATGCGGCTCTTTTTTTTTTTCCGCTTTGAGTTACTGTGACAGCTAGAAAAGACAAAGTCGTATATTTCAGACGTAAATAAAGCAATCCTATGCATTCGTTGTCTTCTTAATATAACGGGCTTTTAGGTTTTCATGGATTTCCAAGCGATCCTGAATTAAGAAGACACTGGCTTGTAAATATTCGTCGCTACCAGTTAAAGCTAGCACCGCACAACGAAGTTTGCAGCCTTCACTTCTCTCCGGATCAGCTTCTTCAGCCTAAAGCGAGTGTATGGGAACGAGAGAGCAGAGCAGAGCCAGACAGCCGAGCAACTGATCCGCCTGTACACACTGCTGTAAACACCGTCCTGCATGCAAAACTAATAAAACAAAATAGCACGGAGACCTTAAGGAACTCTGCCATATTTTTCTAAAAGTAACTACTCTGAACCTGAACAGTCAGCTGAACTAGAACTCCAGACACCAGAGGTGCTGTACTGTTAAGCTATGGGGTTGTTGTGCTTCGTCAGGATTCGGAAGCAAAAACCCAGAACCTAAAATCCCCCATTAGTCGGTCTCTGACATGAACGACAATAAACGCACGTAATATACTTGAAAATAAGGTAAAAACATTTTCCGTTAGAATGGATGAAAAATGTTTTGATACTTAAATAGCACATTTGTACAAGACAAAAGCCAGAGAATATTGCCTACTAGCATAAGCTAAAGCTAGCCACACAACGTTTAAAGAAAGTAAAACTCACCTTCGTATCTGTGAATGTATAACGAGGCGAACATCTTAAAACCTTTCCCCAGCTTACTTGTTGGGGCTTCGAATCGATGTATATTATTAATTGTTACATTGGAAAAGCCCTTCAAATACCCAGGGTAAAATGCCATTTTCAATAGATCGGAAACGGTCGAGCCGCTTTCCCCCCCCAACACGGAAGCTGGCGTGCAAAGAGCCCATTGCCAGTCAGTCATACACCGACAGCAGTGAGCGAATAAAGAGGAAAATCATGGATCCTCCTTTGATTGCTAGGTTCCAAGCTGCATCTCCACCCAGCCCCCCCGTCTCCATGCCTCCAACCCCAACCTCCCAACTATAGAGTCCGCCTCACAGGAAGCCTGTCCCCAGTCGCCCGACTCACCGACAGAAGTGTCACGTCTGCAGCAGGACTTCTACCGACTGGCCAACAAAAGTGAGTTGGAAGTCCATGGCATGTACAGTAGAGAGAGACACAGAGAGAGATAGGGGGGAAAGAGAGCTTCTGTATGTTTTCCTCTGTATGGGAGCATAGTTGCCATGACAACTCCTGTTTCACGTTTCTTTCCTGTGTCTGGCTTTTGCCTCTCTCCAGTTCATGTTTCATTGAAATCAGCATGCGGCTCCCTGGAAGTGGAGAGGGAGCGGCTGAGGCACACCATCGACCTGCAAACGCCGCAGCCGCCTGAAGTCGTCAGCCTCAAGAACCTCTATGCTTCAGTAAAAGAATAAACCCTTCCAACTTTTGCATGGTTACATTTGGTTATTTGCATTATTTTGTCTAATTTATCTCAAATGATACCTGAAACCAGGAGGGTACAAGTTCCTCGCACTCCTTGGTCCACCAGTCGTCCGGTGAGAGCAGACTATCTATCCCAGAGTCCATTTCAGAGTTCTTTGATGCACAGGAGTACCTTCTGTCTTCGTCTTCATCCGAGAATGAGGTCAATATTCTCGTTATCTCAACTGATGTTTTCTTCTTTGTGTCCAAAACCAAATGGGTTTGGAAAAATGTTTGAAAACCACAATGATTTAACATTGGCTATGCTGTCTGTACTGCGACATAAAAGGTTTTTGAATATTTCTTGGAGCGTAAGGTTGTATTATCTTATGAAGAAAACATTGATTGTTTTCAGACACTTAAAGCTAAGAAGACATGTAGTTGGAAAACACTTCAAATTCATTGAATTGACACATTGTTAGTGCAAAATATTCAGAATGAGGATTAGTCTTATGTTGCCTACAGTAAAGCAAACATGCATCAGAAAAGAAATCACAGCGCTTCACTTTTTCCACAATTTGAAGAAAAGAAAACTGAGTAAGATCCTGATATAAATGCTTCTGAACTGTTTACATCCTAATAAGAGTCTCCTTATCCATCCTGTCTATAGTCTCATTTTAAAGCAGTAGCAACGTTTTCCATAAAACCAGAGATGATCAGGTCACAAATCCTCAAAGCTTGAAGACTTTATGGACATTCGCAGTTTTGTCCATCGCTCCTGCATTCGGGAGCGTCTTTAATCTTTCCTCATCGATTCCCTTTGTCCAGGTGTCAGACGACGACTCTTATATCAGTGATGTCAGCGACACCGTCTCCATGGATACCCTCGAAGAGGGCAGAGAGAGACGCGACTCCGGTACACAACGAAGTTGTTTGTCTGCTTATGTGTTAAGTCAGACTAATCTCTGCAACAGATGGAGAGCCGCCACAGCTTGAATGGATGGTTTTTTCCTGCTCAGCATTGGGCCGTTGATTCTGACTAAGTCTTGGTGTAAAACTGGGTGTTTTACCGACTATATAAATTCTGCATGTTTAAAATTGGTGCAGGGAAGGTGTTAAACATGAGCAATTTTAGCGTCTGGACATGTTTGCAAACTAAATGTGGCGGTTTGTCGCGGTTTATCCCAATCCATCTGTTAGCAGAGATTGCTAAGTCACTTCTGCATGTATTTCTCCATCCATTCCATTGCATCCGCTTAAAATCGCCTTTCGGCTTCTTCTTCTCTGGACACATATTTAACCGTTCTCTGATTTTCAGAATCCAGATTTGAAAATGTCTCCGCTGACTCAGATCTCTGTTTCAAACGTCCCGTTCCTCCTGCAGTCAGCAGCGTCTTGACCGTGACTCACCGGCGCTCCACGCTGCCGTCGCCCTGTCTCTCCAGCACCATAAGCCTGTGGAACATCCTGAGGAACAACATCGGCAAAGACCTGTCCAAAGTAGCCATGCCCGTGCAGCTCAACGAGCCAATCAACACCCTGCAGCGGCTGTGTGAGGAGCTGGAGTACAGCGAGCTCCTGGACGTCGCAAACCAGACCGAAGACCCTTACCAACGCATGGTACATAAAAAAACAACTAGAATGAAAACAAATTGGCCTAACAACATAGTTGTTGGCACACAGTGAATGTTACGTAATTGTCTTGCCATATATACCAGGTCGATGTATTTTCAGTCGGTTTTATGTGATGGACTTCAAACTTGTACGTAATTGAAACATGGAAAGAAACTCATGCTCAGTTTTTAATATTAATAACAGGTTAAAAGTGTTTTGTGCTTCTGCATTCAGCCGACCTGCTAACTGCAGCTCTTTCGGCTTATATGTCTACCAGTTTAGAAACGCTGATCTGTACGAGTTCTTCATTGCAAACTTGAACCTGACGGCTCAGACTGGGTGTTCCTAATGCATAAAAATGTTTGGTTCTTAACCGTTCCATCTTAGATCCGGCTCTTTGGACTTTGTTCTTCTGGAACAGGGGTCTGCAACCTGCGGCTCCAGAGCCTTTGACGTTCCACAATGGCTCTTTAGAACAGGAAGCAGTTAATAGTTTTAAATACAGATGTAATAAAAAA
This sequence comes from Poeciliopsis gracilis, assembly GCA_911649635.1. Lineage (NCBI taxonomy): Eukaryota > Metazoa > Chordata > Actinopteri > Cyprinodontiformes > Poeciliidae > Poeciliopsis > Poeciliopsis gracilis. Next base: position 5,213,970 of record CAJVRI010000435.1, on the reverse strand, counting down.
AAATGCTGGTTTTTAACTTTTTTTTTTTTTTTCTTCAATTTTCTGCTGGAATATTAGCAATACATTTCCATGAAGAAAGACTCTTAAAGTCCTAGTAATGCTTTAGAGTTTTCCTTTGGTATATGTGCTTTTTAAAATAAAATAAAATATCCATTGTCTTTTTATGTTTATCTCTATGTTAAGTTCTAAAATAGAGATAAAACTCTTATTAAAAGACATGTGACACATTTGTGGCTCTAAATGAGGTTTATTTGGCTGCACAATAAATTGAATCTCCCCCCATTTTTAAGTCTTTTGCAACATCCTACAGTGTTTACTTCCACAAGTGTTGGTTTTCGCTCCATCCATCGACCATCAGCTTATTTTCACTGCCGGATAAATTATTTCCAGGGCGAGACGTTGCCACGTTTCACAGTGGGATGCGTTAGTTTCTCCCCAAACAGCATTTTGCTCAATTGTTCAATTTGGGTTTCATCTGACCAAAGCACCTTCTTCCTATTGTGTGGTTTTTAAATCGTCCAAATAAAATATATTTCTCTCAATGCCTCAACACCCAGGCTGAATGCTGGATAATTAACAAGCATCAGTGATTTGTTTTACCGCACCTCATCAGGATGTCTTTTTATTTTTTATTTTTTCACTCACGTTCTTCATGTTTTTACAATTGAACTACACAGCACTGCTCTCTCCTCACCACGCGTAATGAATGGGGAGCACAATGCAGCTTGCAGTCAGACATCAGATGGCACAAAGGTTTATATTCCCCAACCTGTCAGAGTAAATAGGGGAGGTAAATTGGTGCCACGTAATTTTTTTGTAAATGTTGGAAATCTAAGTTATATGTTGTCTCTTGTTTCTGCAGGTGTATGTGGCAACCTTTGCCATATCTGCCTACGCGTCGTCCTACTACAGAGCCGGAAGCAAGCCCTTCAACCCCATTCTGGGAGAGACGTACGAGTGTGACCGGCCTGATAAGGGCTTCAGGTTTATAGCCGAGCAGGTGCTGTCACACAGTCTTCATATTCCACTCACTAAAGCATATAATGTTCTCAAATTTAAATGAAAAGTTGAGAGTATTTCTGTCCAAACTATTAAATTACGTCCGCTGATAAAAAATAAAAAAAAAGAAACTCTGTGCCACTCGTCAGTCACTTCTAACATTTCAAAAACAAGCACGACTTGCACAACTGGTCAGACTACAGATCTGTTTTGAGCCTGTCGCTAAAGCTAAAGTGCACAGCAGTCGGTGTTTTGATTTTGCAAATTCACAAGGTTTGTTGAGGACAAACTAACAAAACAACTTAAACCACAGATCGTGTCCTGTGTTTTAGATCCTGTATCGCAAAAAGAAAATAGCCGAATGCAGCAGCTTTGTGGTTACTTAGATTTAAATAAGATCAGTGGGTAAAGAGTCGTTTCATGTTTAAGTATCATTTGATCGTCAGTGAACCCAAAATTTAGGAAATGGGGGCCAACTTGCCTACTTTCGCTTTCTAAATATTTTAAAGCAATTTTGTCGCCTTGCTGATTTTCACCCATCACAAAAGAAACTCATCATTTCTTCTCTCCGTTTCCCAGGTGAGTCATCATCCACCTGTCTCAGTATGTCACTGTGATTCAAAGAACTTCTGCTTTTGGCAAGGTGAGCGCATGTTTGAAATGTCCTCATTTCCTCCTAGTAGATCCGTGCTGTCACACTGTCTGTTTCATGCTTCAGCATCTAAACGTTTTGGATGAAAACTTGTTTGTGATTTAAATGAAGCTCATTTGGCCCCTTGATCTGAGTTGATATTCCTGAAACATAACAGATGCATGTTAGAGTTTTCGAATCGATAATCCAAAGGTAGTAACAGAAAGCGATGCTTTGTTTGTTTCCGGAAATTAATGTACATGAACCAGAAACCAATTGTAAAAATTGGTCAGATTAACACTTTGATGATTTAAATGAGAATAGCGTTCTTTCTACGGTCACAGCCTCTCACCTGTTGTTTTGTGTTGTCCATTTCAGATGTGCGATGGAAAAATAAATTCTGGGGAAAGTCCATGGAAATAGTTCCCATGGGAACCACACATGTCACACTACCTGCGTAGGTCCTCTCTGTTTTTTTTTTTTGTTGTCGTTGTTGTTTTTAAATCCTGTGGGTGTGTATGTTTAATCAGTGTCTGGGTAATTGTGCGCAACAAAGCATGTCATTGTGAAACAATAATAGGAGAATTGTGCGCATGTTTTTCCCGCAGCTTCGGGGATCACTACGAATGGAACAAAGTGACGTCCTGCATCCACAACATCCTCAGCGGCCAGCGGTGGATCGAGCACTATGGAGAGATGGCCATCAAGAACACGAGCAGTAATGTCTGCCAGTGCAAAGTAACATTTGTCAAGGTGAAAAGAAATCAAATGCAGACGTGTTCTGTACTGAATGTTTGAAATTCCTCTGTGACGTTTTATCAGAGCACTGTGTTTAAATAAAGAGACCTATGCTGTCTTTACTATGATGTCGATGCAAACACTGCCATCTAGTGGAGGAAACATGGATATATTGGGGAAAGAAAGATGAGCTCAGAAAATGTTTCTCCTAAATGGACAAACTGTGCAAATAAATCCCAGTAAATTAGAGAATATCTCTGAACATGTACTTGTTTCCATTCACATAGTGATTGTATAGTTTCATTACAAAAATGGTAATGAATGGTAATCATGCTGGGTGTCATGATTATGACTGCATGAGTTAGATTTTTAAAAATAATTACAAATAGACAGTGCGCCCTTAAAATGTCTTAAATGAGTTTGAGATACTTTAAGGCCTTAATTTTGAATACACAAATTTAAGAAAGTAAGTTGTCCTTAAATACGTTAATTACAGGTCTCAAATTTTGTTCTCATGTCTAGTTTAGTAGGTGTAGTTTTTTGTTTGTTTTTTTTTTCATGGGACTTTTCTGTCAGGCAAAAGTTTGAGTCGTGCGCAGACATTTTTATTGTGTGTGACTCAAGGCGGTTGAGGCTACCGCTAAGTCGCTGCTAACATGCTTTTGCTGTCTAGGTTTTTTATGCCTCTCATGGGTCAGGACAAGTTTGTCAGCAGTTGGCTAGATGACTTCTGCTGCCATTTGAACCGTTTTCATACACATTTAACTTTAGTGTGAAGCAAAACCATGAATCTTTCTGTCTCTCTTTCTGAAAACCCATTTTTCTCCTCAGGCCAAATCATGGAGCTCCTCAGTGAACGAGATACAGGGTGTGGTTACAGATTCAAATGGGAAAGCGGTGCACACCTTTTTTGGAAAATGGCATGAATCAGTGTTTCAAGGAGACCCTCCTTCTGCCACTTGTATTTGGAGAACGAGTGAGTGAGAAATGACAGCCAGGAAATCTCAGCCGCCTTGGTTCTTTCACAGACATGATGGTAAATTTGGTTTGTCGTGCGTTTGCCTGCAGACCCCATGCCAGTGGACCAGGACCAGTACTACGGTTTCACCCAGTTTGCAGTGGAGCTAAATGAACTGGACCCCTCCTTAAAACCACTGCTGCCCCCCACAGACACGCGTTTCAGGCCGGACCAGAGGTTCGCTCTCTTCTCGTTCCTGTTTTACTGGGCAGAATCAGAACATGATCACTACTTGCTGGTGTTTTTAAGTTGTTTTTTTTTTATTATTATTATTATTCTAACATGTTGAAACGGATTCAAATGACAACGTCAAAAGAGAATAAAAGATAGAAAAAACATTTCATTTCTAGACTTTTAGTTGTTCCTTTTTCTAAAGTTTCCCGTCCATCCCTCCACCAAAGTGCAGCAAGATTTTGAGCCTCTCCTCTACGTAGACATTTTCACCACTCAGCTGAACTTGTGTTTACGGTTGTTGCACCAGGCTGCTGGAGGAGGGGAACATCGACGGAGCTGCAGAGCAGAAACAGAGGATAGAGCAGCTCCAGAGGGAGAGGAGGAGAGTGCTGCAGGACAACAGCATGACCCATCAGCCACGATTTTTCAAGTATGCGACTTTCTGCCTGCACGTTCTTGTGTTCGATCTGACGCACGCTTTAACTCCAACTGGCCTCATGCGACTTGGGATGAGTTCATGTAAAAGTCCCACCTGTTTGGTTTGGCATTCGTCACAGCAGGGCATAATTTGTCACGCGGCTACTAAAGAAATGAATCAGAAGGCGTTCTCCGATTAAATGCGTGTTGTTTTGTTTGTGTAGGAAATCCAAGGACGACACGTGGGTGAGCAACGGCACGTACTGGGAGCAGCGCAGAGACCCCGGCTTCAGCAAAGTGGACTTTCCCGTGTTGTGGTGACCTGCCGGTCAGAAAACATAATAAAACTAAATGAAGTTCAGCTATCAGGAACAGCGACCTGGTTAACATGAACTGCTCTGTGTCACAGTGTCCCACACATGGACCTCCTGCTTCCTCTTTGGGACCAAGTGCACACGGAGCCCGTGGTGTATATATTTTTCTCGTTTGTGTACATTTTCTGCCACTTGACTGTAATGCACACAGAGTCGGTGTAGACTAAAGGTGCAGGTCAGCGTGTTTTACTGCTTTTTCACCGTTTATCTAAGTGCCTTTTCACTGTAATGCTGCACTCAGAACTGCTGGAGCAGTTATGCAAAAGTACCTTTATCCAGAGACTGATGGCCGTCTGAAGGTCGAGGACTGGAGGTCGCATCACACTTCTGTGTTCTTCTCTTGTGTCACTTTAATGACGCGGTGACTTTCTGCTGACTTCAGCAATAAGCTGATCGGGTTTTATATATCTAAAAAAAACAAAAAAAAACAAAACGTACGTACTGCCTTTTTCAGTATGCTGCCTTGTTCACATCATTCATGTCTGTAGCAGGACTGGATGCCGTTTTCTCTTAAGGAAACAGCACAAGTGCTCCCTTTTGGAAGTATATAATAAAATATTACAATGAGTGGAAGAATTACGCATTATTTATTCATTATAAATAATAACATGCAGCGGTTTATTTCACTTCGTTACAGGTGAAAATGATTTCACTCCACTCTTTAATATATTTCTGTCTGCTTTGAAGTGTTGTAAGGTGGATTTTCCTCATATTTACCCTGCAGATAACTGGGTATATATGGGACAAGCTTTTTTTTTTAGCAGAGCTTGCCAATAACTGATGGTGTAATCCATGACGTCACTGTGGAATATTGGATCTGCGGCCCAGAAATTGAGCTATTAGCATCTCTTGGCAGTCATGACATTGTTTTCTAGCAACAGTCTTCCGTCAAGAGTACGTTGGAAGTCTGACTGCTACTGGAATTTTTTTCCACAATAACTCTTTGAAGTGTTGAACCGCAAGTTCAAAATGAGGGCGCGTTTTGTGAAAAACCCCTGTCCTGATCTTCCATGGCGAATCACCATGGCTGAGTGGTGATGAACAGGAGCACAGGTTTTGAGAACTTCCTCAAAAAGAAAAACAAAGTCAGTCAACAGAGGCATATTCGCTGAAATGGTGTTTCTTACGCCGCCACTGATGAGATACCGCCCTGGGGGGTTGCCCACGTACAGCATATCAGAAATCGACGCCGACCTCAAGGACGTTCCTGTGCAAAAACAGTCGGTCTGGAAAACAATCCGAGAAGCAGCCACTGTTAATAAACAGATTATTATTGAAGAGTTTATATTCCCTAAATGGGAAAAAAAATGCCATTAATTCACACAAAATCGATGCTGGCAAGCCTTTTATTTCTGTTATTCCTGATGACCTTGCAGCAAATGAAAACTCCACGTGTGGGATTGAAATAAACCATTATCAATACCAAAATGTGAGCTCAATCTAAATAGCAAAATGACACAGTAACTGGGACAATAACTAATTATCATTGTTTCCAGAATGTTTGCAGGTGATGCTGCTGCCATAGTTTGGAGCTGCTGGTTTCCTGCAGCTCCTTTGTTTGGGGAAATCTAATGACTTGTAAATAATTATCCATACTCTCAGTTGAGGCTCAAAGATCAGGGTTTTGTGGTCTCTTAAAAAAAGTTTCTGAATGTGTGAGAGAGAAAAAAAACACTATTGCACAGGTGTTGTTCTGCATGTGACAGGATGTGGTGCATTGAAATCTCTCTCTACCTACTTCTCACCATCAGGATGTAAAGCATGACAGCAGACAGCCACGTTCAGTAAATATCCTCTCCTTTGATTTTTTTTTTTTTTTGACTGATCATAAGTAAAAAAAAAAAAAAAAAAGGAAAGGCAAGTCTGCTCATGGCCCGATGGGCCGCGCAGAAACATCCCACCGGGTCCCCGTGACTCCACCGGGTGGGCGGAGGAGCGGGGCGGCCGCTGCGCCTTTTAGCCCCAGATCTGGTCCCGCTCACATCAGTGCGGATGAGAGCCGCCCGTCGGTCGGTTTTTGCTTGTGGATATTTTTGAGTCGAGCGGCGTCTCTCCCTCTCTCTCTCTCTCTCTGCAGCCTGACACCCGGAAACCGCGCTCCAACCAAACTCTGCGCCTGAGGTAAGCGACTCCATTCAGGTCTGAGCTATTCATACGTTTTTTTGGGAAGACTCGTTTGTTGGTCCCGTCCAGCCGTTTCCAGGCCCTGCAGATACTCCAGATTCCCTGCTCTCATTTTTGTAATCTGAGTCGTGAGGCTCCAGGCGCAGCGAGGCTGGAAGAGGGGAAAGAAGAGGGCGGGATGGAAGCCTGTGCTTACTGTAAATTACAAGAAGATGTTGGGTTTTTTTTTCATTCAAAAGTTTGAATCTATTTTATGATTGATTAAAAACACCAGTGAGCCCTCTGACCTTTGCTTGTAGCATTTTGGAAGACCTCCTCTCCATCTCCCTAATCTTTATCTTTCTTCACAAACGCAGGACAGAACTCTGGCACGCCCCTCTCCCTCGCCCACCCCAAATAAAACCATGACATCACTTCTTAGCTGAAAAGAAACGATTTCCTCATGTCTTCTTTTGAATTTCCTTGATCGAAGTTCGTTTGAACCACGTGTTGGAGACGCACATATATAAAGTTGTTTCCTGCTTGTTCTCCTCGGTTCAGATCACAGTGAACAAAGGCAGCATGAAATATTCACCAGCCGTACATCTGAGCCTGTGGATTCCGGAGTTGGAGGAGAGGGGAAAAGGCTCGACACACTCCGACGACTCTTAAAAAATTCAGCCCTTGCACGACTCGACTCATCTGAAACCCAGAGGCGTCAGAGTCGGTTTCTTCCAGTCGAAGCTCACGCAGCTCCTGACTGCCTGCCAGACGCCACATCTGGTGTTTAGTTAAAGCGTTCTTCTGTCCAACAGAGTCCCAAACGACGCTGATCACTTTCTTCTGTTTGCTCCCGAGCGCTTTCGAAACTAAAGCCACGATGCCAGAACCCGCCGAGGCCATGTTTTCCACAGTGGTTGTTAGTGTGAGGTCATGCCCCCCCCCCCCGTTTGTGCGGTGGCATTCGGGGGGACTTCCTTCCTGAAGGGTTGTGAACACCAGCGCTTTAATGAAAACACTGTGCTCTTTATGTCAAAAAATGAATCCCTCATATGTAAATGAATGAAATCTCTTCCAGCTTTTCTCGACTCCTCTCCCGCCGAGGCCATGTTTTCCAAGGCCACTGCCAACTTCGTCCGTCAGGTTGATCCGGAGGGCAGCCTCATCCACGTGTCCCGGGTCAACGACTCCCACAAACTGCTCCCCATGGCCATTGTGGTCAAGCGCAACCGCCTCTGGGCGTGGCAGAGGCCCAAGTACCAGCCGACTGATTTCACCCTGGGCGATCTGCTGCAGGGCGACGAGGTGCTCCGACCCGGTAGGTGTCACACACACACGAATAGAAGAGGCTCTAGTCTTTTACGGTCAGTTTTTCTTCCGGGATTGCCCTGCATTTCTGGACATCTCTCCTTCCATCAACTCTAGAGCCGCTGCCTCTTGGCTTCTCACTCAAAGGGATGGATAGAAACCAAGGCAATCTTACAGCTGCTTAATAAAAGCTAAAGACCCATCTCCTCAATAGGCTAAGAAGAACACTTTTTAAATGTCCCAATTGTTCATTTTTAAGGAGAGGCTTTAGTGCAGGGGTGCCCAAAGTGGAGGGCCGGCATCCTGCACGATTCAGTTCTCTCCCTGGTACCAACTACCTTCTCCAGGACCCACTTTGGGCACCCCTGCTTTAGTGCATGAAGTCATTTTTTAACACCCGATACAAATCTGGTGTCACTTGTTTTTTTCTTTTGCAGGAGTTTCCGAGACAGAATTCCTGACCTACCAGGGGACGTACCGGGACGATCACTCCGGGAAGCTGGACACCGAGGCCGGTCCCGTCAACGTCAGTCTGGAGGGCCTGGGTTCGTCCAAGCTGGAGTCGTGTTTCGGAAAGCTGAAGAAAGAGGAGCTGGATGTCAAGAAGCTGTTGAAGGACTCCGACGGCAGGTTTCGGCCGGTCTTTTCCGAATTGTTCATTCTGCGTCGAGTCCGACGCAAGGAAGGGAGGAAGGGAGGGAAGAAGGGACGTAAAACTGAGAGAAGGGCTTTGGTGTGACCGATTTTGTCTGCCTCAGGTTGGTGGACATGCAACACGTCCTGGTGCAGCAGCTGGAGAAGCGCGCCGAGGTTCTGACGGTGGTGAAGGAGCGCATCCTCACCACCAACTCGTGCTCCGTCACCATGACGAAGAAGCAGCAGTGCATCTTTCAGGGCGTGCTGGGCATGATGGGCCTGCTGGGGGGCTCCGTGAAGGTCAGCAGCTGTTCACATTTATGTGACGCTTTGTGTACCGTTACCTCCATAAAATAATGGACCAAGTCAGTTTTTGCTAAAAAAAAATATAAATAAATAAAAAACAAAGACAAGGCCATTATTATTTTAGGAAGGCGACTCCATGCGTGTCAAACGTGTGTTTGTAGGTGCGTGGAAAGGACAATATTGAGGTGGACAGCGACGTCTCCTTGGAGATTCCCTCTGGCACCGTGATCGCGTACAGCATAATGGAGCTGGAGATCAAAAAGAACGGACACTACGGTGAGGATGAGTCCAAAAAAACAAAAAAAAGACTTAAAACTGGGAAGGAGATGATTCCTTCATCCCTTCTGTTCCTGCTACTTTGCTTTCAGTTCTTATATTTGATGTTTCGGGGTTTTCCTCGGTGTGCTTATCTTTGCTGCTGCTTGTTTTCAGGCATATGCCTGCGACCCAGAGCTATCGGAGGTTTCGAGAGCGACTCCATCCCTTTCGACGACTCGCTGGACGCAGTGGACGGCAGTTTGGACGGCCGCGGGGCTCGGGGAGACGCTCCTTTCTCCGTTTTTCACAGCGGTAATTCACAATTTGTCTTCCATGGTTTCGAAAGACTAAAGCAGTTGACATGAGGAAGTGAAACACACTGTTGACATGTTGGCAAAGACCAAAGTTCCCTTTCCTTAAGCCAAGATTTAGAATGATTAACAAGCCAACAAATCTCCTTCCTACTAGACTAATGCAAAGAGTCACATCTGCTGCGTCAGCTCTAAACCTGAAAAAAGTTGTGTTTTTAAATTTGAAGTTGTGGTGACGAACCTTGCAGGATGGTCGGACATAGACCTTTCTCCTCTGGCGGACCTCCCCAGGTCGACTCGACGCGAGCTGATGGACAAGCTCCAAGAGGCTCTTCGGGACAGATTTGCTCTGTCCTACCTCCAGAGTGAGGTGAGGGTCACGCTAGCTTGACGCACACCAGTAACGCTAGCGTCTGACGACTTTTCATTATTGCCTAAATCGAGAGCAGTTGCGCAACAAGGGATTTGCCAAAATATTTCTAAAGATTTTTTTTTTTTATAAATGTAGTACATTTCAGAAAAAAAATCTGCAATCTTTTTCCCTTTCTCCCTCTGAACGATATTGTGTCGTCAGCTGGAGAAGTTGTGCGATTGCGAAACAGCGGAGACGCCCATCATTGGTGAGAAGGAGGCAATTCCTACAAGTTCAGGTGTCCCTGAATGCGTCCCGACTGGCTTCTCGTCACACCTGCCCTCAGCTTACCTGCTGGTCAGTGCCATGGAGGGTAAGAGAGACCTTGACAATGTTTGAACCAGGGGATAAATCAGTCCAGCCTCGGTTAATGTCTCAGTTTTTAACCCTGTCGCATGTCTTTGCTTTCAGAGCTGCCTGATGAGACGCTGAGCATTTTGAGCGACAGTCGACCTGATTTTCTGTCAGCGTTTGATGTGCTGGTCGGTCGATTTCATTTGCCTTTAAACCTATGTCCTCGTTTATACGTGCTTTCTATCTGGAAGGCTTAATGGGACACAACTCATTCAGAGTGTCATAGATCTGTTTGTTTTCTTTTCCCATAACTATCGGTTATGCAGGGCGGCAATGTTGGATATCGAGGCTGCAGAGAAACATCCAACTTTCCCATTCAGATTCCCTCTTGTGGGAAATGTTGTGTTTATTTTCCAAACCTTTCAAATGAAAAATGAAACGCAGCCAAATCTCTCAACCGGCCAATCAGTCCCGCTGTCGTTGTGTTCATGACACGGCAGAGCAAAATGTGGGAAGTTTAAGTCCAGTTGCAACGCTGTTTTCAATTTGCCTGTAAGGATGACGGCGCTCGGGAAGTCGAGTGTTTCCTCAGGTGGTACTTGTTAGGAAAAAGCCTCAGAATGCTTGCAGTAAGACAAATGGCCGTCAAACCAAGCGTATTCCTTAGGGAACGTAAGCAATGGCTTTCTGCAGACTCGTTCGATAAATCATGATGTTTTTGAAAAGTTCATTTAGTCACTCAGTTCACTTTAAGCAGATAAAATGCTTTTAATACACACACACTGATTTGTGCAGTTATTTCTGTTAGTGATGCTACAAAGCTGGTTTATGTGCTTTGGTAAAAGCATGAATTTCCTGTCTATCTTATTCCACTGAATGAAGATATTTTAAAAACTATCAATCCATCAAACACATCCATCAGTCCGTTAGTTCAGGGGGAAGTGGGTGTTTGTCCTTTTGTCTAAAGGTAACAAAATCCCATCGCAGAATTTACAGCTCACTGAACACGTACAGCTTCCTGTCCAGCTCAACCCCGTCTGTTTTCTGCTTGCGTCTCGGCAGATGTGCGGGTTAAAGGGCAGCGGTGGGAGTCTGTCCGTCCTGCCCGTTCCTGCGCCGCTGCAGGACAACCAGGTCTTCCAGCAGGCAGAGCAGCTGCTGGGCTCCGTCAGAGCGACACTGAGGAGGGACGCCGATCAGCTCCGGGTGGAGACGGAAGACGCGGACGGGGCTCTGGCTCTGCTCCTCGGCCTCAGCGTTCACGGCCTGGCCTTGCTCTACACCGACATGCGTTAGTTACGCCATCTGCGTCTTTGTTGTTACATTTATCCCGAATTCCGGTGCTTGACGTCGTCATATTATCTTTGCTCCACACTCAGTTTTCCAATCTGTGTTATTTATCCCACATAAATATATTATTATTTAAATAAACCGTTTATGTTTTTGTACAAAAATTATGAATCCAGTTGTTTCTGCTCACAATAACTGTTATCCTCAGTTATTGTGGATAACAGTTATTGGTAAATCCTGAAAAACTTTTTGTATTTCAGTAAAAACACATTGACTAAAAGTTCTTGTGGGACTTGTCATAGTTTGAACAGAATTTGAGAATTGACTGATTTCTGACAAAACACAAGATGACCAAGCTTCAAGCAGTTTGTTTTGTCTCGTCAGGAACTTTGGCTCAAAAGATGCTTTAGAAGATCTTCTCTTTTTAAAAAGAAAAATATATTTTTATAATAATTAGCACAGGCATATATACTGTATATATATATATATATATATATGTTTCACATTCCCTAAATTACTGTTATTAGACCATCAAAAGCAATGCAGTCTATTTTGGTTATTTCCTTTGCCATAAGCTAAAAGCAAGATCATGCTTTCATATTTAATGACATAATTTCATTGTCTGAAGACTTTTTTAAAAAGTTTCCTTTTATCGCAAATGTAACACTTTTTTTTTTACGTTTCCAGTACAATACATATTGTTTTAAAATGTGGAAGACTGTTTTGTTTTCTTTCTTCTTTTTTTTTTTGGACTCTGGTTATTTATTTTTATTTTTTGTGTTTTGTTTTACTAAATTTGTAGGTTTGAAATGTTTTGTGTGTTTGGTTTTCCTGCAAGAATCTAAAAGTTGTCGCAGTTGTGATGCACCATTTCGTGCAGCGTTGGACCCGGCAGATCGTGTTGACGCTGGCACAGTAATAGACCAAAGGTGATAAATTTAAAAAGGATTATGTGATGTAGTGAGAAGGAACTTTGCTGGCAGGAAGTGGTGGTTCTTTACTTCTTCATTCATCAAAGCACACAATAATCTCATTATTCATACCGTACGTTGTTCAATGTGTAACCTGTATTGAATAAAGCTTGTTCAGGTACATCATCTGTGTTCACAAATCATTCATAATTCAAAGGGGGTTTTTTTGCACAGAAATTCCAATTTAAACTTTAGCCAGGATTTATTGTTGCATTCAAATTGGTCTTTAAATTGTCACACAGTCTGCAAAGGTTTAGTTTAGCTCCTTAAATGTTGAAAAAAGGAGGGCTAACAGCAGACACATGGATATGTTTAAGAGACTGATTGATATTCGTGCTACTTTTCTAAAGACGTTTATTCTGATGAAAAGCAATGTGTTGGCCAAATCCTGTGTATTGTATATTTGCCCTACCAATATATATCAGTATACCAGAAACATCATAAATGTTAAGCTAAGCACTGGAGATAAAATAAAAAAATTGTACAACTTTAAGCATTGGGGACAACAAAAGCAGTTGAAATAAATAATGTAGTAGAAACAGAAAATGACAAACAGCAGCATAAATACAGACAGATTAAAAATAAACAAGTCTAAGTCTGAAGATTTTCTTTATAAGTTCTCAAAATATCAAAATGCACACACACACGCACCCACACACACATTATTATTATTATTATTATTATTATTATTATTATTATTATTATTATTATTATTATTATTATTTTATTGTGACCTTTATTTATTTGGTAAAATATTCATAGCCTATTCATTAAAAAAGGCATTTATTTATTCATTTATTTCATTTTGAAAGAAACAGCTCTCTAGTTTTTCTTGCCCTTTTCCCGCCGTAAAAAACCTGAGCAGATGTCTTAAGACGAAGCTGCCACACGAGGTCGCTGTGAGTGACCGCTGACCCGACGCGTAATAATGACGTAGATCTCGCTCGACCTGTTTTTCGTAAACAGACCCAAACTGTGCTTCGCCGCGCCGCAACGCAGCGCAGCGCGTTCAAACATGGTCGTGTGTAACTTTTTCCTCCAGGGCCGCTGTCGGTACGGAGACAGATGCTGGAATGAGCACCCGAGAAGCGGAAGCAGAGGAGGGGGAGGTTATAATGACGGCTACGGCCGCTCCGGTGGTCAGCAGCAGCCCAGAGGAGGAGGAGGAGGAGGTAAGGTGACACTGAAACCTTCATCTGCCAAATTATCGCCATTTGCTGTTCAATAAAACGCCTGCAGGAACATTTCGCATGGGTTTTACTAGCATAATTTTGTCTTGTTCTTTAGAGGCCACGTTTTTTTAGTTTTTCAGTTTGTGTTTTGTTGCTTGCAGACATAAGGGGGTTTCTTTAATAAATGTCTCCCTGCTATCTGAAACCATTTGGATGTGTGGTAAACAAGCATCTGCTACAAAGCTTTAAAAGAGCAGGGCCTATAAATGAAGAAAACGCAGACTAGCTTTTGGAATACGAAAAGTCCCGTGTTACGTTTTGTCATCACAAAACTCTGCTTAATAACAACAATAATGTAAGTTAGATTTCCAGTTTAATAGAGTTGTCATGTTCTCCCTGTGCTTGTTTGGGTTTTCTATAGCTTTTTTTCCTCGACATGTTGGGTTAATCTCCTCCGTTTTGCTTCCAGGTTATGGGAACAGAGTTTGGGTGAATCCCTCCCAGCAAAGAGGAGGATATATTCAGCCGTCATCCTTCTCCTCACAGGGAAGCAGTGATTGGGGTTCGAGAGGTGGAGGAGGAGGAGGTGGAGGAGGTGGTGGAGGAGGTGGTGGAGGGAGAAGGGAAAACTTGAAGAGCTCTGATTTCAGCTTCTCGTCTTCGAATCGATTTTCTGCTCTCGATGCCTCCAATGCCTTCGACAAGGGAGGAAGAGGAGCAGCAGCAGGCGTAGGAACTGCTGGGGATGAAGATGACGATAAGAAACTGTGAGTTTGCTTGTTTTTGAGCAAACCGCTTTAGGCTTATTGTAAGGTTTTCATTAATGTTCGTGTCCGACACTTTACCAGTGAAGTCATTCAGGCGGACGTGGACGCCTGGGAGAGTTCAGGACAGTGGGGCTTCTCGTGCTACTCTAGCTTTAAGACGCCCATATCAGGTCCGTGTCTGGTTCATTCTGTGTGTTTCAGGGCTCATTTGCCAATGGGCAGCTTTAAAACTTGAACATGAAACTCCATTATTTTTGCCCGCAGGCTTCACTGATCTGTCTCCAGAGGAGCTCAGGCTGGAGTACTACTCCACCAGAGCGTCAGGGGATCTGCAGGGCTACGTAGGCGCTCGCCTCCTTCCTGATATTAGTCTGCGTTTGTTTTCATTTTGTGTCGTGGAGCAGTCGTAATGACTCCCAGTTCTGTGCTTTTTGGCTTAGCAAAATGGTGTAAACCAGCTGCTCAGTCAGTGGAAAAGCAGAGTCCAGGAGCTGAAGATTATGAGTCCGTCCACACGTCTGGCACTGGTAAGACACAGATATACACACAAATACGGTCAATGTCAGAAAGTTTTCATCCGTCCACTTGAGAGACGTTTCGAAGGCTGGGTGAGCAGGTTTCGATGATGCCATGTTTTCTTTGCACACAGCTCGCCGAGTTAAAAGGAACAGCTCCGCAGTCGTCTTCGAGTGGCTTCGGTTCGACAACGACGACAGTGTTTGGATCCTCCACGTCCAGCTTTGGCAGCAAAGGTCAATAAGTATTACTGTACGGCAATAGGAAACACATTTGGAAACACTGCAAGCTCAATAATGGTGTTCATATTGAGATTTTATGTATCAACAGCAATTAGAACATATCAATGTGTAAATGGAAAGAAAAGGATATGCAGTCTCTGAAATGTTGACATTTTTTGCTAATTTTTCAATGCAAAACAACTCAACTAATATCCTGATGAAATGGATATTAATACTTGAGACCCAAATTCTGAATTCTATGATAACAATAAGCTGTGCTATAAAATAAGAGAAACAAATGTTCACCATTAGCTTGTTTAATGAACAGTAGAAGTTCCTATTTGTCCCTCTTAAACCAAATATCTTCAGCTATTCATTCTCCATCAC
Organism: Poeciliopsis gracilis; assembly: GCA_911649635.1. Lineage (NCBI taxonomy): Eukaryota > Metazoa > Chordata > Actinopteri > Cyprinodontiformes > Poeciliidae > Poeciliopsis > Poeciliopsis gracilis. The sequence continues at coordinate 5,198,667 of CAJVRI010000435.1, read as the reverse complement.
GCCTTTGCTAATTCTGATCACTCTGACCACGCAGGCTTCGGTGCACCAGCCCAGTCCGTCAACTTCAGTTTCCCAGCTCTGAGTTCTGGATTCGGTCCTTCTACATCTTCACCTTCAACTGGGTTTGGTAGCCTTGTAACAGCTCCAACGCAACCTCCGTCTGGGTTCGGCTCTTCCTCCGTGCCCTCTGCGTCGACCTTCTCATTCGCCCCGCCGAAGCCGCCGCCGCCAGCGGCCTCTTCGGGGTTCGGATCGGCCTCGGGGTTCGGATCGGCCTCGGGGTTCGGATCGGCCTCGGGGTTCGGATCGGCCTCCACGACAGCAACCCCCACCGGGGGAGGGCTTGGGAGCACCTTCGCGGGGCCGGCAGCCTCACTTGGAGCCGGAGTGGCGGGAGAGGCCGCAGACGGTCTGTTCTCACCCGAGAGCAAACTCTCTCAGGAAGAACTGAATCAGTTTAAAGCCAAAAGGTTCACTTTGGGACAGATTCCACTCAAACCGCCACCTGCAAACATGCTGGTGGTCTGACTCTGAACATGAAACTCGATTATGTTTACATGAACATGTTCATAAACCATGAAAGGGTTAAGAGTTCCTTAACCCTTAGTGTTGAGGAACATTAAGGGTTGTTCCTTAACCCAACATGTTGAGGAAAAAGCTATTGTGTATTGATTCAGTCCAACCAAAGAAGATTTTTCATTAATATTTAGGTGCACAGCAAACAATATGCACAGATTTCCACTTGGGACTCACTATGAATAACATCTTTTGCACCATAAAATGCTGACTTCAGATTTTTAAATGTGGCTGATTTTATTTTTTTTTTAATTGTTTTTAAAAAAATTTTGTAGAACATTCTGTTTGTTACGGCGAATATTTATCTGTGAACGACGAGGAACCGCAACTACAACAAATCATTGACGATCAATTGCGCTTCTATGTAGGTCACAGTAAGCTGCATTTACTGGCGTCAGTCATAAGAGGGCGCCATGATAAAAGCTCGAGTGTTTCTTGCTCTCTCTGCCTTCGCGTCTCTGGTGACCAACTGGTTTAATACGAGCAGTCGCTGTAAAGATTGTACATTTTTCTCGCCCAACGTTAAAACAATAAACGACGATCAGTGAGTGCAAAGCCGTTCGCTCACAGCTTTCTGTTCTGCGCCACCACAGGAGGGAACGCAGATGAGCGACGCGTGAATGCAGCCTGAGTTTATTAGACGCCGAGCACCAGCGGGACCGCAAGGGGAGTAATACAGAGCACAGCAATAAGCAGTTTTACTACAGAGGCCGCCGCTGCTGCTGACTGGTGCATATTTTCAGCTGACGAGGACCTCCTCGCGTTGTCAGCAGAGAGGTGAAAGGGAGCCGAGTGAAGCGCTTTGCCGTGTCAAAAGCTAGATGAGGCTAAAGCAATTAGAGGCATCCCTGCAAATAGTCGTGGAACATGAAGCGCAAGCAGACAGCGTGCCGTTTTCTCTCCCACCTCTCAGACTGTCAGCGGTCCACCCCTCCTCATCCGCCCGTCTCCTTCAGCCAGCAGATAATGCATAAATAATTCAACAGATTAAAAAGGGGCTATCTCATGAAAAAGGCACTCTCATTTCACTGGAACTCATTTAATTTGCAGCTCCATCAAATTGCCAGTCTGCCAGTGTTGATGTGTGTGTGTGTGTGTTTGTGTGTGTGCACGAGCGGAGAGCAGATCAGAGCTGTATGTTACATGCAGTGAATAAGGTCACGGGTGTTTGCATACACGCAGTCACACACGCAGCCAGATGTGGTTTATTTTTCCTCCTTTTGTTGCCCCTCCGCAGCAGCCTTCACGTTTATTTGCACACCTGGTAAATGATGTATAAAAAAAAAAATCTGTCATCTTACATTGCAGTGGCATCATCTCACAATAAATGTCTTGTTTAATTTGAGTTCAGGTTTGTTTCAGCGGGACAGAGTCCTACATTGGGGAATGGTTTTGTTAGAATTGTGCCTGGTGCTGCTTTACTTCTTTGAACAGAAAAGTAAAAAAGGCCCCATTTCTCTTTGCCACACTTCAAAATTTGAAACACAAAAATCCACGCCGTTCAAGTGAGCCAGATGCTTTTTTTTTTATCACAATTTCCTCCATTAACATTGATTTCCCTGAAGTTTAAAGCTTTTAAAACATTTTTTTTTCTGCGTTTGTATTAATTTAATTAAAACGATAATTCAGTACTCACCGATCTCAATACTTCAGCATACGAAGACATTTTGGAAAAGTGTGATACTCTCAACTTTGTGGGAACTATTTGCTGATGACTCTTTGTGTTGCAAGGTCAGTGAGGACACAAACGAGGAAGTTTCCTGATCCTCAACCCGACAGACAACCACAGACATTGTGTGTCCATCGTTGTCTGATCTTAGAATAGCAAAAACAAATGTCGGGTCAACATCAAATCAAACCCTGTAGATTAGGAAAGAGATATCGCTCTGTGAAGACAGATGAGCAAACGCTTCCTTCAATATCATACTCCCTCCAGCAGATCACAGCCTCTTCCTCTACCTGCTGTATATGTGCTTCATCTCTAAATGTTGGCCGTTACTCATCCAGTGTGATGACTGAACCAGCTGAATGAAGATGAAACCACTGGAGGCTTCCCCCCCCCCTGACATGCTAACCAAGTGATTTGGACGCAGCGCTCGCCTTGTCGATGTTCGTTGGGAGCTGATCCCGGTCGAACCTCCTTGCCTTCACAGCACAGAACAAGGGTTACTAATTGGAACAATGAATCCCGCGGTGGAATTGATTGGGTTCAGCCGGGGCAGTTTGTCTACGGGAAACGGTTGCATTGATTCCCGGCGCTGTGATTCATGCCGGTTTGAGCGGCCTCCCTCATGGGTGACTGAGCGGCACGTAATTCACCTGCAGACGTTGGATTAGAGGAGTCTGTGCAACGCTTATGACTCTTTTTGGTCAAATTGTCTTTATTCATTAAGCACAACCTGGGGCACCGCATGGCACGGGTACTGGTTCGATTCCCGGCCTCCTTCCCTCTCTGTCCTTCATCTTGTCAAGCTACTATTAAATAACAGACCCTAGAACACCTTTGAAAGAAATATAAAGCATAATCTGTGATTATAGAGAAAAGCAAATGGTGGTTTTTCATGTCTTTTTCTGTCAATCAACGTCTGAGGAAAAATACCTGGCTGTTGTTGTGCTCCCAGGTCCCTCCCATTCCTCCCAGGTACGGCGCAGTTTCTTGGGCTGGTTCAGGCAAAGTGTCTGTATGCTCAGCTGTGTCCTGGCTCCAGTCGGTGTTCTCTGAGCCAGCTCTGGCCCATAAATTGCTGTCAAAATTTGTCAATGTTTTGGGTATGTGGATCTGGGCCAGTTTGGACTGAGAGCTGGCACCTTCGGCTGCTTGAGGACTAACAGAGGACCAAAACGTGTTTGTTGACCTACATTTTGGGGGGGCATAGGTTTCCTGACTCCGTGTTTGGGTTGGCTTTGACGCCGTCTTCTTCTCATGGTTTCAAGAGCTGCGGCTTTCTTCTTCTCACCTGACTCTGCTCGTCGTCAGCCATTATGAATTCAGTGCGATGTCCTGCATATGTATACAGAGCCACTGATTTTCACATATTTTTTTCACTTTGCCGTTACAAACCTTGACGTATTTTACTTGGATTTTGCTAGAGACCAACAGTACTGTGAAAATGAGAATCAGAAGGAAAAGTATTAGATTAAAACGTGTTCACTTTTGTGTCTGGATGCTCAGTTGTTACAGACACGGCCTATAAAGGCTTGATAAAAAAAAAAACAACAAATAGGATGTTTAAAATTCTGTGGCTGGAAGGTGACAAAAATGTGCAAAGGCTCAGTATGCGTCAATGTTTCTGCAAAGCTCTCCACATCCGCTTCGACTCCCTTGGCAGAGTCCGCAAGGTTTCTCGTTCCAAGGTTTATTCAGAAGGGATGTTCAGTCATTAAATCAATGCGTTTTGGATTATTTTCTCCTCAAGTTAGAGATCATGGAGTACCTCTCTTCCTCTCAGTGCATGCCAGCCAGTCTCGATCTGTGCAGCTCTTTGTCCAAATCTGTGTTTTTTTTTCATATGAGCTGTAAAAATGCTGTGCTAAAGAAATACAAATATGGTGCTGAGAAGCAGGCGGACTTCAAAAAAATAATTTTTTTTAAGCATCTCTTAATGGACTCGCCAACATTCCAGATGTAAAGTACCTTGTATACACGCCTCTAATGATATTTGCATTTAGTCACGTGAAGATTTCGTTTGAACAAAATCACGAGTGCACAAATTGTGGCACCAACAGCAATTCTTTGAAGAGGAACTGCAATGAATTTTCCCCAACTTTCCAATATATACATAAAAAATGTCAAGTTTTCTGATTAGTGTGGCTTGCTGGAATTATGTTTCATGAGAAGGTATGTTTTGAATCGCTTATGATGTTCAAAAACTTGCAGAATGCTCAGAATTTCTTTTTTTTGTTTTAGTCAGGTAAGTCCAAATCAGTTTTTTGTTTTTAGCAACTAGTAAAATACTATGCGTTGAAACTTGATGGTGGCGGAGTCATGCTGAGGGAATTTTTTTCTTCAGTCATTAAATCAATAATTTCACAAACTGTATTAACTCCTCACTTTTGAAATCGGTTTTCCCATCGCATAATGAAATGATAAGAAAAGATTTGTCCTTGTCCTGTTTTTCATGTGTTGAAATAAAATGCACGCACAAATGAAATTCGAAAACTGCGACAACAACACAATAAAACAAGACAAAAGTTCCTGGTGTAGCTATAATAATGTAATAGTCACAGTTTGATTGTATTGACTGCACCGGTAAATGCAGCAACGATGCATTTTAACATGCTACTGAACCAATGTTGTGTTGTGACCATGTTTACATCAGTATTTAAAGCTGAAAAGGTGTAGCTCCATATCAAGAGACACGGTGGTGTAGTTTAAAGTGAATTGAGCAAACATGATTTTATTATTTTTTTATTTTTCCTTTTTCAAAAAAAAAAAGAAAAAAAAAAATCCTCATTTAGTTATTTGCAGTTCCCAAAGGCGGCCCCAAGTGGTCGCTGTTTGTCCAAAACACTTCCCGGCAGCTTCACTGCAACGCATCCCTCTCCCTGCCCCCTCCTTCCCGCTCTGCTCTCCTCCCAGCTCCGCTGCGCTCCGCTCCGCTCAGCAGTGCGTCCCTCACCTCCTCGGAGTCCGTGTGACCAGCAGCCCTGAGCGGACAGCAGCCGCCCCGTCCCGCAAACCAGCACAGCCACCATAAAACCCGAACGATGACATTCTTACAGCAGCGACAGGGGCTGACGTTTATTTGACAACTTCCTTTCCCGCACCTTGCCTCCGCCGCTCCTTTGCTGTTAAGTGGTGAGTCCCTTTTAAAATCTGCAGAATTTTTTTTATTTTTTATTTTCTTGAAGTGACGTTCTGCTATACAATCATTTGGCTTTGCTTCCATAAAACCTACTGTCTTGTCTTCTTCCTGCTACTGTTGCATGCACCTTTTGTCATTCGGCCACGCAAACTGCTTGAAGGGGTTATTACAGTCACACAGTCGTACCAGACGGAGATGATTGGATTATGCACATTATTAAAGCTGCAGCAGAGATAGCGGTGCTGTTTTATTTACTTTCAACAGAATCAGCAGCGGAAGAAGCAGGGGTCTTGCTTAGGTCAGTCATGTCCCTCTGGTTCTCAGGAGATGCCCTGCATATGCGGGGTGGAGGGGGGTCATATGCAGGGGAGGTCAAAGTCATAAATCCACCTCAGGAAGGATAAATCATTCAAGCATCGCCGCCTCTTGTTGTTTAATGCATGTGACTCTTGGTGTGACAGGTGGGTGGGGGAGGGCGAGCGCCAGCACATTTTAAAGATGCTTCTGCAAGCATTCAGCCCTGGGCCAAGAGCAGAGCATGCACGCTGAGGTGTGAGGTAGTGTCAGATGGTGACACATGCACTCACACACACACACGCACACACACACGCACACACAGCAGACTGTCTCGTAAAACGTACTTCATTCCCCGGAAAACAGACCCCTTACGAACGAAAATCTGAAAAGTGCGTCCTGCGTGTTATTGTACGCTTGTCAGAATCTCCTGTTTCATTGTTACAATAACGCAGGTCGCAGCGCTGGCGCTCTTTTCGGAAAACGGCCTATGAGGGACAATTTTCAGTTCGGGCTTGTGTCCGGTGCAGGTTCCTCTGTGAGGTCGGCCAGAACATTCGTCACATCAACTTTATAAACGCTTCCCTGGCCCTTCTGTAGAAAAAGCGTCTCATCAGGCAAGTTTTGCAGTGCAGATGGTGTTTTCTGGATGACCCGCTGTGTTCATTTGTGATCACATGTATGGAGTTTTTGCCTCTCGGCCATAAAGTCTAGCTTTTGTCTGATCTGATTAATTCTTGTCCTGTTGAGTGATTTCTCCCCCACCCCCAACCTGAGCGGTGGTTTTCTGCCGCTCCTCCAAAGCTAACGTGGTTCTTTTATTGACACTCTCCTTTTTCAACATGCTGGTGTCCAGGCTCCTCTCCCTCAACTTTAACTCATGTTTAACTGATGTTAAAGTTGAGGGAAGCTAACACATGAAATGTGTTAGTTTCGGGAATATTGCATGCCTGAGGAGATGTTTAAATTTTGGGATATTATTTCGTGAAAATGCTCCACAACTTCCTCCCTGACCTTACTGTTCACTAGCGCCTGGGTTCCTACACACTCCATTTTCACAAAGACAAATGTCCATATTTATTATTTATATCAGCCTTATATTCTGTGTTTTTCATTTTGAATAATGGTCATTTCACTAGACACTAGACCGTCAGCGCTGACGTTGTAGTGATCTGGGTAAGAATCAAGAGATTGGAAATAAATACCAGGCCCCTTAGACACTGATGCCATGTGGTGATTGCTTCTTTCGAAGCGTGTAAAGCAAGCAAACGGTAAGTGCTTTGACTGTCATGAAAAGAGCGCCGCATGTTTCAAGTAGAATATGAATAATTACTCATGTGACTCACTCTTGATCTGCTGAGTAATCCAGCGAGACACAATTGAGGCTTACTTTTATACCCCATACTGCAGGCGCCGAGCTGAAACAGGCCGCGAAATTTCACACGCGTTCCTGCGCATTTCGTCTGAACGTTTTAAGCGGAGTTTAGATTCACCGGAGTGAACTGTTAGGCGTTGCGTGCGTTTTGAGGCCGAGTTGCGGTCGGGGGACGGAGCTCGATGCGTCGCATGCTATCAGATAACCTGGCTTCTCAAAAGGCCAGGCCGTGCACTCTCTCATCCTCCATCAAAACACGCATGCAGCAGGCAAACTCTTCAAAACAAAAAAAAAAAAAAACAAAGAAAAGGAAAAGGAAAAGCAGTTGGAAAGGTTAGCACACTCTCATTCAGTCATATTACTCATAAGTGCAGTGGCACATCTGACCGCTCTTCACATCCGTTTCTGGTCCTCGTGCTCTTTGAAATGAAAATCAAATGAAAACAAACCGAGGGGCTGAGCGGACACTTATCATAATAACGAGAGAGCCTCTGCTCGTGTACCTGCTTGCATCTCAATGCTCGTGTTGCTGCACAGCGTGCTGCTGCGTGCACCGGTGGACGACCATCTGTAAGGCATAATTTGCTGGCTCAGGGGATGTGTGTCATCGCGGAGTGCGGCCGCGATTGGTGGAACGTGAGTGGTCGGTTGGTGCTGCTTCGAACTGGACGGGGGGTTTTTAATGACTCACCGTTAGATTGCTTCGCCTGCTCAGACTAAAACCGTTTTAACATAAATGAGGGGGACTGTGAAATCTGTTAGAGAATATGGCAATGATCGCAGTTTAAACATAGGCGGTAGTAGCCTCACGATGAATCATCCGGCACCCTGAATACTTTTAGGAAACATGGCCTGCAGCAGCCTCAATAAGATTCAAAATTAAAAAAAATGAAACAACTGTTTATTACCATCTATAGCAACTCCTATAAAATAAATTAAACTGATTTTTTTTAAATGTGTGTGAAGGAGCGTTGCTAAAATATCCATCTCCTTGTTTATTCAACAGAGAATGTAGGTCCTTACCGTATGTCGCCAAGAGGCAGCCATTTTCAAATCGGTTCGTCTTTGTGAGAACTGGGTTTGTAATCTTAAAAAGAAAGAGACATCAATAAAATAAAGTGAAAGAACATTTGTTGTCCCCCTTTTTAGCCTTCCTATTAACTGCTCAAAAGTCTCGCTCTCGATCCTTTGAGTTTTCTTCACACAATAACAACGTCCACATTGAAGAGTGTTCCGGTATACCTGTTAGTTTCCAGTCACTTCTCAGGCAAAGATTGACTTTTCAGTTTCTAACTTAATATTACTGATTTGTCAAGTAAAGACTCTTTATCTCTCTCTCTTTTTTTGTACCATAACTCTAATTGTCTGTTTAAAAATAAAATCTTTATGCAGTGAGCCCTGAGAGGACAATCTGGCACTAAATGTCAAATTGAATTAAATAATTCTGCGTCTTTCATGTCTCCTATTGTCTTGCTGTCATTGACGTGTTTTTTATCATAATCTGGCCATCTAAACATACAGTAATGACAAACCATGTTCCTGTGAACACACTCCTCGACTTGTTATCAATTTCCCCTCAGCTGTGATGAGACCAGTGCTGCCAGGGTTTTGGCTACTTTGAGATAATTGCACGCCAGATTTCCTGTTACTGTGGCATGTGCAAAGATAATTACTTCTCGGGGACATTTGCAACAAATAATTTGGGGAAAAATCATTTAGAAAGAAAAACATTAACAAGAGACTGAGATGAGACATAGAGTAGCCTCCAAAAGATGAAGATGAAAGTGAGCGGCAGCGAAGCCGAATAAATAGATCGGAGTGTTGCCTGATTGGCTTGGGAGATCCATTCGTCCTCCGCATATTTTCCGTAGATAAAACGAAACATTTCAGCTTGAAATACGTAAGGATTCACTGGTGCTGGACACGGATCCAAAAGATTTCTCAAGCAGCAAGTTTCCACAAGAAAAGTTTACTTTGCATTAAATGTCAGAGAAAAAAAAAAGCGTCTGTTTGCCTTTTGATGCAGTTAAAAATAGATTGTTTCAAATTGAAAATAATTATTAAGCATAACAACTCCATATGTGGAGTATAATTATTATTATTATTTTTTAAATCAAAGCAATATAGTCATATTTGTTGAAATGTTTCACATGTTTCTGTGAAGCTTTGGTATTTTCACCAAGGTTATAATACCGTGAGAATTTCATACTGGCCCACGCCTCACCAGTTATGGAGCCGGGCCCCTTTTGAGCCTAATTGGCCGAGACTGCTGACCGACTGTTTCCGTTTTGGTTATATCTGATTCCCTGCTGGTCAAATTTACATGCTTTGGTTTCCCGGGTGACTGGTGTCGTGCGTACAGTGACACAGGAGGTAAGGAAGGGCAAGGAGGATACAAGTTTCATAATTTGTTCTGTCTTCTGGATCACTAACGAAGCATTGGGTGGATTTGTGTCAAGCAAATCAACAATTCAAAGACGACATATTGTGAACCAGGATTTCTGCTCGTCATTCAGTTACTTTTCCAGACTTGCGTTTCCAAACTTCTCTCTCCTTTTATCCCATTTTTAAAGAAATTCACAATGGATCCTGCAAAAAAAAAAAAAAGAAAAGAAAAGAAAAGGAAAAGGTGCACAATACAGAAACAACCAAATGGAATTAAGGAGGAAAAAAGACTAAAGGGACGTCAGGAGGAGGCAGAGAAGAAAGTAGTGAAAGAACCAAAGATGAAGCTAAGAAAACAATCAAAAGTGTTTTTCTTTTCTCCACGCTGCGTAGTGTAATCCTGGCTAAAATATAAACCAGTTTTTGTGTAAAGCAGGACTCTCTTTGCACCAGATTCTGGGTGTGTCGACACCCATGCATCGACGCGTACCGCCTGGCGGACGGCTGGGGGAACTGTGCGAGAACGTCGGGGGTGTCGAGCGGACGGCGGTGCTGGGACCGTCGCGGTCGCCAATGGGCCTGAGCGGCGCTGAGCTGCAAGGGTCGTCCGAGGCTGCTTGCTGCTTTAATATCGACTTGTAATTCAAAACTCAACATATTTGGGATGCCATTTTTACTTTGGTTAAGTCTTACAGTACCAATACAAATAATGGTTGATGAAAACTAAAACAGACAGGTCTGACTCTTAAAAGAGCTGCGAATCCACTGAAGGATTCGGTAACACTGAACGTTATTGGTTAAAAGATGGTATTAGTCAATCTGTAAGTAAAAGAAGTGACATGAAAAAATAAAGGGTACGCTTTAAAAGGAGTGCGGTAGAAAGCCTCCAAAAGAAGTCTTTTGAGAGAAGAGATAAATATGCATCTTTTTCTCTGGATTCCTGCAGGGTTCTGAAGAATTTAGCTCGATCGGGGGAATAGACATTTTAAGTGGGGTGAGATCCTCTTTAGATCCAGGATTACATGAGCCGGCCAACAGTATCCCAGTAGTGGTGGAGTGATGGTGGAGTGAGAGGTAGGGGGTTACAGAGAGAGGGATGTCACAGACCACATTAGTCACCAAAGAAAGCAGACCGTGAGTTAGGAAAGCTCCCAGTCTCATCCATCATGCCCCTCTTAACCCACTTTTCTTCCAGCCAAGCCGCTCTGACTTTTTGTCTATTTTCTGCTGGCTCTTCACCATCATCTCCCCTCCCCCTTCGCTGCTGACGGAGGAACTTTGCTATCCTACTTTTCACGGCGCAAGACGAGACAGAAATCGCTCTGTAGCGCCGCGCAGATTGCAGGTTGAAACCGAGCAGACATTCATCATGCGGTGGAGGACGTCCATCAACGAGCCGCTTTATGAGTAAATACAGTAATTAAAGGGAGTTTGTTTAGCTAGTCGTTGTGAGGTAAAGAAAATATCATCATAGTGATGTGGAGAAAGGGACCTCATAAGCGTCGGAGACTTCGGTTGTATTTTATGAGAGGTCTCACGTCTCCAAAAGGCCACTGGCTCAGTTCCTGGTAACAGGGCATAGCTGACTTACTGCTGCAATGAAAACATGACATGCTCAGCTTTGGTCGGATTAGCCTGGAAAATGGGAGCAACTTGGGAGAAGTGGATGAACATTTCTAGGAATACGACGTCGTGATTTCAGGCTTGTCACTGCTACAAAGGAAACATTTTTCCAGAAAGCAATGCAGCTATCAACGATAGGATAAACACGGGCGCTTTTATGGAGCATGTTATGTAGCCACAAGGCGGACACCGGTGTCAAAGTTTGACGTTGTAAAAGGATACATGAATAAATACAAGAAAAATGCTGGTTTAAAAGGAAACTGCTACAATTGCTACAAAAATAATTAACAGTGGTTCTGATTTTCTTCTGGTAGAAATGCACAGTTGGAGCATTTTCTCTAATAGCAGCAATTAGCTTGATTGGCATTGCCAATGAGTAATACATTCCCAAAATGCTGTGAGTATTCCCAAACACTATATGTTTGATTGACATGTAGTGTGTGGGCATTTGTCCATTGCTAAAACACAAACCCACCTTCATGATGTGCGCAGACATTTTCCTGTTGGACTTCAGTCTCTGGTCTTTTACTGACAATGTCGCAGACCAGCGCACACCGTGGATGCTTTTAACAGCTTGAGTTAGATCAGAAGAGTTTTAAAAGCAGATTTGCAGCATAGCTTTCTGAGAATTTTCCAAATTTGTGTGTTCTTAAGGTGAGAAGATGAAAAACCTTAAAAAGGGTTCGATACCAATAACTATGGAAATACCTATAAAGTGCAACGTCTAATCAAAGAGTGGACAATATAAGAATGTCATGGTCATACAAAGCACTTTGTTTATCTAAACATAAATACCTCCTTATATTTCTCATTGTGTAAATACTATTAATCGGTTAAAACATTTCAATATAAGTGCATTTGTATACATTTCTTATGGAGTAAATATTACTGGTTAAATAGATTTCTTTTATGCAACTTGAGTTTTTAAGTCAATTGTTTGAAAAATCCTAAAGAACACATGTTAATGTAGATGTGAAAATGTTTATTTCGCGCATTAGAGACTTAAGACTTAATTTGAAAATGACTTGCAAACATCTTTGTCAACGCACGGAAATAGAGCTGCGGCGAGACGCGTCTCTGGGTGCCAACTCACAGAAGATGCTCGGCAGCCAGCTGCCTCAGGTGAGGGTTGTCGCGATTGAATTAATACAGACATTTTTTTGATGGCTGTCAAACAACACCAGCGTTTTTTGTTGTTTTTTTTTTGCCCGTTTCACCCCTCGTCTCACACACACCCAGCACTTTTTTTTTCTTCTTGTTATTAAAGTTTTTATCATTTTTCAGAACATATTCGGGCAGCCGCGACTGTCCCCACCTGCCCCACGGTGTTTTGACATATTAGGCATCACTGTTTGATACTCCGATAAGTAGAGTCTTGGTGACATAGGTATCCACTTTCCAATGTGTTGTAATACTGCTTTCCAGAATGGGGAAATGCGTTTACGTTCCCATATTGCATGTATAAAAGTTCCTGATCCCATTTCACATTTCCAGCATAAGTTATTGAGTCTGGATGGGGTGAAATAAAATCTATGTGCTACCTTATAGTGCATAAATTTCCCTCTAGATTCTTTAATATATTTAATATAAAATGTGGATGCCTTATATTTAATTTTACTTGAGCCCATCAATTCCTGTATTGGATTATCTTTATGAATGAAATTGTCTTTTATAGTACAGTCTCTAATTTGTAGATATTTTTATATAATATTTCAGCATGACATTTGAAAAAGACATAAAAACCCCGTCTGTATACAAATCATCCACAATACGTATTCCCCTCACAAGCCATTGTTCCCAGTAAACGGTTTCTCTTCCAATACAGATGGATGGAATAAACCACAGAGAAGAGTACAACTGTTTTAAATGTGACATCCCACATATTTTATGCATCTCCTTCCATACTAATTGAGAATGTGCTAATATTGGATTTGTGGGAAGTGGTTGTCTATCATCCATTTTACCATAGGAAAGGATATCTATTGATCTGAAAGGGTTCTCTAATTCTTCTTCAATATTCATCCAAATCAGCTTTGTTTCTCCCTTTTCAAAAATATTTGGACAACCTAAACATCTCAAATGTGAGATTATATAGCCTTACGTTACGTCCCCATAAAGAGAGCTTCAATTTTGCCCATTTATTAAGATTAGTTTTTATTTTCTGAAGAAGCGGTTCTATATTCAGCAGCATTATTTCCTCTAGATTCGAATGAAGTCCCAGATATTTCATAACCGAGTGAACACACTAAACAGTTCAATTGTGTAATATCATTTGAGTGACATGTTTGGGATATGGGCATGCACTCAGATTTGCTCCAGTTAATCTCTTTATCCTGAAAATGTTTAATATGATTCAACACACTGTAATAGAGCTTGGAACAGAGACAATTGGATCTTCTGTAACAGCTAGGATGTCATCTGCATACATAAGCAACTTGTGCTTATTTCCTCCTGCATGAATTCCTTTAATTCTTGTGTTGACTCTTATCGCTACTGCTAATAGTTCCACAACTAGTGTGAATAGCAATTGGGACAAGGCACAGCCTTGCTGCTTTTGGTGTAGAATATAATATTTCCACCCATTTTCCCCGAATGTCTTCCTTTCTGCCTTCCAAGTGAAGAGGAGCGTCGTTGGGAATAGCAGTCGGTGTTTCACCTCCATTTCCCGGAGGCGTTTCTTTACAGTGTTGAAAGCTCTTCTTTTCTCCACGAGCTCCTTTGACAGGTTCCTCAAAGAAAGGCAATTTGCAGCCTTCTCAAACATTAGGATGTCATATGATGGAGCGCATTGTTCTTAAACCGTGATTTTTAAATCTGCATGTCTATCTGGAAATTAGAAATTGCGCAGTGTATTCCGTTGTTTACCGTCTTTCAACGATTCTATTAGAATTCTGAACAACCTCAGACGGGTCAATTTGACCTGTAAACGCCACTAATTGGGGAAAATCTAAGCATTCGCTTCCTTGTCACAGACGATTTGATATGATTCGGGCTGTTTATGGGAAAGCAAAGTGTGACGGATCATATTTATGCGGGCTGTCATGAAGCGATGCCGAGGGAGAGACTCAGCGACTTACCTTATTAAAGATTTTATTGGATAAAAAAAAAAAATTGACAGGGCAGGCGGGGGGGCGTGCTTCTTATCGACTCCTTTGTATGTTCCTTTCACAGGTCTGCTCTGTTTCGGTTTGTGGAAACTGGATGTTAGCGGAGATCCAGTTGGACTTTTCTTCCATTCTGAGCGGAATTAAATCTGTTTCTTAGATAAATATTTTGGAGGAGACTTGGATGTTAATTTGGGTCCATCGGCCAAGGCATCATCGCCCTCTGTCATCCGATCTCTTGGCTCTGTCTCCTGCCGCTCTGGCACATATTATTCATTACAGCATGTGTGTATTTGCACCACTCCGGGTTTCTCAGTGTGGGATTTTGTGCAGGATCGACTTGGCTCCTGGTTTTCCCGCAACCTGGCACTCTGACTCTGAGTGTGTGTTTGTGTGTGTAACTGTAAATCCATCCTTCTGCCTTCTCGCCCTATAGAGCCCTTACGATCAGAGAGATACACCAGCCACTCTCTCACACACACACACACACACACACACACACACACACACACACACACACACACACACACACACACACACACACCCACCCCCCACACACACACACACACACACACACACACACACACACACACACACACATCACCAGGCCAAGCACAAAGGCAGCAGGCGCCGGACCGAATGGCACAGCCGAGGGACGTTTCCATGGTAGCCTTAACAGGAAGTGCATTACACCTCCTGTGTGCCCTGCTGATGTGATTTTTAGAGTATTTTCATTCTGTGCATCTTAAATAGTTTGTCACATTTACATATTCTTGATGTTAAAGCTTAATACCAGTTATTGCACTGAGTGTGTAGCTCTGATTCAACACCAGTAATTAAGAGATTCATTCACCCGAGAGATCTTTTATTAAATTCTGAGTCACACGCAAGCTGTTTGTGGTTAACACCTCCCTTACAAACATCAATAGTACAAGACTTTTGGATCGACTGGCACTGAAGTGGTCGATGACTTTTAATTGATATCAGATGACCGATTGAGCTTCCTTTAGTGATATACTGCATTTGATCTGGTACCCTTTACTCTTTTCTGTGCCGTCACAGAGAAAGCAGCTTGAACTTTCCCAGAGAAATTCAATGCACATAAGAAGACTGAAATGACAAGACGGTTAGAACTACAGTGCCTCCTTAACAATCATATCAATTACGGCGTCGCAGGTTAATTAAACGTCCAGCACTGGCAGAGCGGTTTGTGAAACAGCGATCTCAGAGTGATATTTAATGGATCAGTCAGCCTCTTGTAATTACAAGGCTGTGGTGCTTGTGTTCGCATGTGTGGTTGATTCACAACATCGTTCATTTGATAGCCCTTATAAAAAGACAAATATAAGAGAGGAAATTATCACAAGGTGAAATCAGTGCGCTTTCACTTACTCTTGTATTGAGTGTAGAGAAGAAGAACATAAATCTCTTCTCATACAATTCTCAACCTTTCTAACTGCAAGTCATTGATACCATATTTTTTAGACAAAATCAAGTATTTCACATTACAGTTATATAACAATATTTAAACATTTCACTCTGAATGATTTAAGTCATGGTTTAAGTCATGTATGGTTTCAGAACTAAATTAATTAAAAAATAGAAATATTTCTAAACAAAATGATAAAAAATAAAATAAAATAGTACATTGCTTGTACTACTTCACTAAAATCAGACGTTATTATTCCAGTTTAAACAAATCAAACTGCCGGATGCCGAACGGAGCGTGAGGCCTACTGCTGTTAGCAACAGAGCTAAGTTAGTTAGCCAAACGCTCTTCGCTCATCACATTAAAGCAAGATAAACTAAATACATACAAATTCACACATACTCTCCTGGCTAGCATTCATCCACGTCATTCTCCTGAGAGTTTTATTTTACGTGTCCCTCGAGAGCACAGGTGTCAAACTCCAGTCCTTAAGAGCCGGTGTCCGGCACGTTTTAGATGTGCTGCAGGTAGAAAACACTGGAATGAAATGACTTAATTTCCTCCTTCTTGTGTAGAGAAGTTCTCCAGAGCCTTCATGATCTAGTTATTCTATTCAGGTGTGATGCAGCAGAGGCACATCTACAAGCTGCAGGACAGTGGCCCTTGGGGACTGCAGTTTGAAACCCCTGATCTAGATCTTATAGGGCCACACAAATAGAACTTTGAAGATAAGAGTCGTTTGCTTAAATAGTTTATCAGTCAAATTAAAGCAGTTTTATCTACATAAACAACAAGATGTTCAATTTTATTTAACTTTAAGAAGTAGTAATCAAATCCAGAGAACGCTGTTTATTTTTATTTCAACCGTTTGTTAACAGGCAGATTTATCAATCCATAAACCGGCCCCTTAAAAGCGTTCACGGTCTTGATTCCTCTCAGGCCTTCACAGAAAAGCTGAATGCATCCTGAGATTAAATTACACAAAGATGGGCTCTGATGTACTAATTAGGTGGCACTGGATAAAATTTAGGGGTGTTGCAGTAAAGGGGGGCTCACTACAGATGGATGAAACACTTCAGATTTTTAGATTGGCAATGCAGCTGCAAAGCCCTGAGTCTGTTAATGGAGGAACTTTCCTTTTAGACCACTTCTACCTAAATATATATATATCTTGAACATATAACTCTAATGTTTTGGACAGAGGTAACATAATATAAGCTGTAAAAAGTGACATTTTTACATTTTCAAGCAAGGATAAAGGTTTGGCATATGAATAGTGGATAGTGGATGCACACTGTGTCGAGAGAAGCACTGGGAGTTGAGCTGGTTGCTGACAGAGGGAGAAATAGATGAGCTCTTGGATGAGAAGCTAAAAAGCAGAGACGTTTGATGAGGGTGGCCTGTCTGGCTCGGGAACGAAGACGGATGGGCGGCGGATCCGCCTTAAGGTCTGCCCTGCAGGTCCAGTGTAAAGTCGGGTGCACGTTGGCATGTGATGTCGGGGCCACTGTGTTGATGATGGCGAGATCAGAGGGTTTTCTTCTGCGTTTCTGCATGAATATGGAATGAATTAATGAAAAAAAAAGTTTCCTCTTACACTGATGCAGCAACTACTTGCCCCACTTTAGAAGGAAGCTTTTTGTTGCTTAATTCATGAGGTGTGGAGTTAACATAGCACTCAACTCTGTATGTAAAAAAAAAAAAGTAAAAAAATACAGGGCTCGAAAAGCAATTTAAACGTGAAAGCTGTGCTTGTAGTCAAGAGAACAGAACTGCAGAAACTCTTTATCGCCACATAATTGCAATTTTTAAAGAGTAGCCAAACCAGAAAGTAATGTGCAGTAAAAAAAAATAGGATTTTGCTTTTTTGTTCATAAATATTTCAGATCGACAAAGAAAACCTGAAAGCAAGATACAAATTTTAAATTAATGTTTCATTTATGTAAGTAAACTCCAAAAACCTACCAGAACAAGTAATCAAAATCATTATATATTCAGAAGTTATATATATATATATTTTACTTTTTATAGGTATATGTTTGAGTAAAATGAACATTGTTCTTTTATTCTATGAACTACTGACAACATGCATCTGAAATTCCAAGCAAAGATTTAGTATTTATTTGCAGAAAATCAGAAATGGTCAAAATAAAGAAAAAAAGATGCAGTGCTTTCAGACCTGAATCTAATGCAAAGAAAAAAAGTTCATACTCATTTAGTAACAACAATTCTAATGTTTTAACTCAAGAAGAGTTCAGAAATCAATATTTAATGGTGGAATAACCATCAAGTTTTCAGTTTGGTTCATTGCAGTGGTCACCTACTTTTTTTCAGAGCTGCAAATAGATATATATAAACTAGAGTTAGAGCTATATAATCAGCATATCATATTGTTCTCAGTCTCCTGCTCTTGCCTCCAGCCCTGTGTTTCCCACAGATCTGGCCACTGCTTCCTGCAGTGTCTCTCTCCCCGTCCATTTATTATCATGCATGTCCTCCTACCACGTTTCTCTTCTCCTGTTATTCTTCTCCCTTCACTCGTTTATTTTTCTCCCCCTTGCTTTGCTCGCTGTGTGTTCAAAAGCAGAGCGCCTCCCCAACCAATCCCCCCGCCCAGGCAGCCAAAGAACAGCACACGATTGCTAGAACAAGGAAGAAAGGAGAGATTTAGGACTTGCATGCTTACCTAAATTTACACTTTAAAATCCTCACATTCTGCCTCCTGATTATGAATTTCATTTAAAAAAAAAAAAACACAACAAAAATGTCAAAATGCTTCTTGAGCCTGTTCTAAAGAAGACGATTACTCCTCTGACGCGCCCATTTCAGGTATTCTGTAAACAGTAATGGCACCGCTGAGACAATCATGGTCAGCAGGGCTGAGGAGGTGATTTAAGGAGACACTTGAAATGCACCACATTTGCATTTTGGGTCTCTCTGCCAGAGATTTAAAAGTAAAATCACCACACCATATGTACAGTTTGCATTATTTATGATTTTCATTTTGTGTTGATGCCTTGTAAGTTTCTCTCTCTCTCTCTCTCTTTTTTTTTTTAAGTTTGTTGTATTTCTGCACGCACCTCTCCATCACCGACTGGGTGAGCAAAAAAAAACCCACCCCCCGAAAAACAAACAAAAAAACCCGAATGTCTTTTAGACTTCCAAAAAGTCTGGAAATGAGAATATCACATGTCCTTTTTCTTTTTTGGCCACAGACATTTGATAGATTACCACGAAGTAGTGTTCTGACACTCAAAGCACTCGGATAATGAATCCTGCAGATGTTGGCGCGGGCCGCAGACTTTTCTTTCAGCGCCACCGTGAGGGTTTACAGTTATTGCTTTCAGTGAGCCTCCTGAAAGGCTATCGCATTTAAAGATACGGAATTAAATTGGCTCACGCTGATTGTGATCGTTGTAGAATCACCAGTGACTATTCTGATAAAAAATTAAGTTGAAAAATGTGGACAAACATCACGTTTTATTGAAGAGGATTTGTTCAGCTGGCGGAAAATATCCAGTGTTAAGCAACATAAAAAACATTTATGTGTTTTTTTTATTATTATATTTTTTTTCTATTTTTTTATATTGATCAGTCGACTTTTTGTCCTTTTTATTTTTCCTTGTGAAAAATGTTTTGGCATTTCTTTTGTTTTGGCAAAAATGTTATGGCATTTCCCTGTAACAATCTTCAAAATTGGAAAAACAAGGGTACATGCCATTTAAGAATGACAAACGTGTTAATCTTTCTATCTTTTAATGGTCAAAAGAGAGCAGCTGAACACCTGGACTTCTCCACATGTACAGCCATCCAGAGGATGGATGAAAAGGTTGGAACAGTGGCAAAAAAGGCCAGCCAGAGACACGAGCTTATATTTTCACATACAGAAGAAAATACATTAAAAAACTCCAAAGTTTAGTACCGCAGCAGATTTCAAAATGTGAGAGTTTTTTTGCGAGAAGAGTCAAATATCAACTTATTTTAAGGATTTTTGCACAAATTTACCAGAGGGTTCTTCATTTAGTGCCCATATCATCACATTAGAATGCTAACGTTAGCATTCAGCTACAGGTATTTGCTTGTGCCCAAGCAAAGTCTCTCAATTCTTTTGCTCGCTACATCCTCTTATATATTTAAGTGTGTCAGTGTGTTGAGGTAGATACATTTTGCAAGGCTTCTATTAATAGGTTGATGAAACCCAGTGCAGCTGCTGCTACTTGGTGTTTAAAATAACAAAGGGGAGACAAATCTGGGCTTGAGGAGCAACAATAAATTGTCATGAGGAAGACGAGCAGCAACGACGAAGAAATAATATTAAAAGGCTCACAGCGTCTACATATTTAATTTGCCCAATGGCTGTCAGTTTAGCCTAATCCCTGCGATGCTGTGGGAGAGAAAGGAAAACAGATAGCAGATGAGTTCGAAGGCAAGATAAATCAAGAAGGTTTAGCGGCATTGCTCAGAGATAAAGCGCTTTTATCACCGAAGATGTTTTAATTTCCTTTTGGGGAACACACAAGTAACCAATTATTGAACCACGATTTAATTTAATAGAGCGATTAGACTATTAGGGTCACGGTAAAGAACAAAAAAACAAAACAAGGGTAAGACGTACAGATGCACTGATCTGAGTTTTGTAAAGCCTTCCCTGCCAATAGCGATTATTATTATCTACCATAATGAAAATATGTCTTATGGCATTTTTTAGTCATTTAAGAATGTACATATTATGCAGTATTAAATCAGAGTTTATGTGAGTATGGATACTTTTAATTGACTAATTACTGAGTTTCGAACGGCTAACAACATTTTCAAATCCAGAACACCCCATGACAGATTCAAGTCGAAGGCTCAAACAATTGCAAAGATCTTGGTTTGGGAAATTCATGTTCCTTTAGGTAGCTTCCTACAGCTTTTGTGCATTGTCACTTGAAAAAAGCTAACTTTTTGTTGTCTTCCCTCCTTACCAACCTCCACACCGAAGAGTGTTATTGTTAATGTGACCTGGTATAATTCTTTCACAAATTAGCTAAAAAAATATGTATTTTCGAGCTATTGACAGGCATGTCAAACTAAAAATCATCCAATTATTATTATTATTTACAGGTTGTCATATGGAAGAAGAGCAGTGACGACAAAAAATAATATTAAAAGGCTCACTGCGTCTACATATTTAATTTGCTGAGTGGCTGTGAGTTTAGCCTAATGCCTGCCATACTGTGAGAGTTTTATGGCAGTGGGAGTTTTGGCAGGCTTGTTTTTCTGCCAAAACAATGTCATAAAACTAGTATCTCGAAAACTTAGATTGCATGCAGTTTCAACTATTTAAAAGTTTCACACATCTGTTGGCACATGGCCACAGGGTCCATCTGCTGTAGTGACGACTCAAGTTTACAATGTGAATGTTGTAGAGTCTGAAAAATAAGATTTAAAAAGGGGGAAAAAAACCACAAACAAGACAAATACCATCTGACAGGGTCACCCCTGCACAGCAGGCCGGCCTTGACATTTAGTGTCTGTGTGTGTTTGTAGGAGTGGCTTTTTTTTTAATCAAGAAAACAGCCTGCATCCATCTGTACTGTCCTCTCCTGCTGACCTTTGTGTTCTTAGTTTCCCAAACTTCTGAATATCACAAAGTCTCAGTCCTTCCACCTTCTGTGTCATGGCTAAACTTCCACCCTCACCTTGTTGTTGCTCTGTCTTTAGCCCTGTTCCAGCTGTCCTGTCCCCTCCCCACCCTTCGGACTCTCCGGTTCAGCGGGACCATGATGCTCAGCAGCTCCGTGGAGGTGCCCAGCCCGGGCGGGATAAGCGGCCTCGGCGGGCTGAGCGCGGCGGCGGCACGGAACGTGGTGCGCCCTCGAGCATCTCGGGGACCATGTACAGCCTGGAAAAGAGCCCCACCAACGGGGGTCCGGACTCGGCGTCGTTGACTGGCAACAAGAAGCGGCGCTCCAGTCTGGGCGCCAAGATGGTGGCCATTGTGGGGTTGTCACAGTGGAGCAGAAGCACACAGCAACTTAACCAGCAAGGTCAGTTTACTGGTGGATTATTTTTTATGAACTAGAGGGTCTGAAGGTTATGCTGTGTGTTTTAAAGGCAAATTTTCCAATGCGCTCCTCTTTGTCATCCTTTGAAATTGGTCTTTCCTTGATTTCTCTATTTATCATATTGGAATTAAGGTAGAGTTAGATATTAATCGATTCTACAGAGGTTAATCACCTGGATAAAGCAGTACAAAACACAACTTGATCATATATCACCATAGTTTATATATATATACATATATTATAGTAAAACTGGTGCTTTAGGAACACCCCAATAGAGGCCTAATGCACTATGAAGTGTATTTATTGGTTCACTGTAATAATAGGAGCATATATCTGACTCAACAAGCTTTCTGTGGCTTTGTAAGAAACTGCAGGTCGACTGTGTGCACTGCTGTGCTCTGATCTCTGCAGTGGGTTTGCATTGGTTGCGGTAAGGACGCATTGTGACCGTGGCTCCATGCTCTAATATGTCCCCTATAGCATGTAACTACAGATCCCGTGAAGCTGCGATAAACGTGCTTCTTGGTTTGTGCGTGTGTGTGGTGGAAACAAAGCCGTTTGTTCCTGCTATGTGAAGGGATAACATGTCACACAGTTGGAGAGACTGGGCTAATAGAGGGAGGGTATCCTGTGGTGTAACATGCTGTTTTGTTTTTGTTTTTTTCTTCCAATGTGTTAATAAAAAAGAAAAAAAAAACAATTTATCTTGCGCTCCTTCCATATTTCTGCTATGAATACAGTGGCCAGCAACCTGAACAGAACAGTGTGTATCTGTCTCTGCTGCTTGTCTGCAAACATTAGCAGACTAACACTCCTTTCAGACACGTACTGCTTTAGTGTTAACTGGCCAGGCTATAAATATGTCTGTGTAAAGGCTGTAGATCAGATCAATTTCTGTTGCAGCGTCATGGTATTTGTACCAAAATGTGAAACAAATGAATAACATAAACAGGAAAGGAGGAACTATTCATCTTAATTACTGCAGCTATTATCACAGCGACATACTTGTTAGATTTTGATACGCAAACTTTAGAAAAAAAAACAAAACAAAAAAACACTTCATACAACCTGAAGATTAATTGATGCAGTTTGTATCCTGCTGTTGGTTTTTATAAATGTACTTCTAGAAAAAACAAACAAAATTCCTTTTATGGTCATTTTCCTTTTTCTGTTTTTAAACACTGTGAATATTCAGAATAAAATGAACTTTCAACGGATGTTTCTCTTCATCGTTCTGCTGATTAAATACCCAAGTTACTGGAGCAGCGAATTGATTTATACATTAGACAGATGTTCTGACTCAAGCTCACTCTCGCTAAAAGTCTTCAAGGACATCTTTAAGTTGTGCCCTACCTTTTTATACATCTATTTTCAAAGTTTTCTCTGTGAGTGGCATGCTAGTTGCTGTCTTGCTAGATAGACATATTACCCCAATGCTGTGCCTTGTGCTTTAAATGGAATTTAATTTTCATTGTGACAACTAAGGAAACAGAAAAAATATATATATTAAAGTGTCATTATAATGTCTTAAGAAAATCTTAACACCCTTGCTACCTTAATAGATTTATGATTTTGTTCATGATATCCAAAAAGAATCCGCTCTACGCAGTGGATCTATCACAGAACTTTACATACTGAAGAGACTCAAGAGCTGCATCCAAACCCTGCCAACTTGTATTAGTCACACTCGTTTGTACCATAAAATTTACTTCAGGTATCTTATGAAACTCTGGAATCAATTGCTCACACCTCTCTTGACACTCAGGCTATTTATTCTCTGACTACAGCATCAAGATTATCTTTCGAAATAGCTTTCACTTGAGTTTTTAATACATTCCTTGCGTTGAGGCACATTTATATAAATCCCATTGCCCTTTATGAACAAGCTATATTGTCTGCTTCTGAAAACGCCATTTCCCAATATAGATTCATGCACACATAGAAAGAACCCGCTCCGCTCAGGCACAGCTAACTCTTGTCTGACGCAGACAGAGCTGTCGATATTTTCACCACAGGGGCTTCCGTGTCTCTGTGTTTGTGGTGCTGAGGAGAGCACATAAGAGGGGAAAGTGTGGAAGAGGAGGCAAGGAGAAGCTAAAGGATGTAGAAAAGAGGAAGGGACGTGTATCTAAATTTAGATGTTCTCAACAGAAGAACACATCAGGCCTGGAACTAAACCACAGCAGCATTCTTCTTTCTTCTCCTGTTGTCAACAGGTTGTTACATAAATGTCAAAAGTTATTTCAGCAATTTGAGAAAATATAATTGTTCCTCTGACCAAAATTACTGCTGATAGTGAATTTGGTTATACAACTAGAGTTTACAAAAAAATGATGCACACTTCTTAGAGTCTTTCACAGTGCCGTTGTATAACCACAATTAAACTTTGGTATGTTTTATTGTTTTATTTATGTTATTTACCTAGGCAAAGTATTGCAGAATTGTGAAGTGGAAGGGAACATATTCATGGGTTTAAAAAAATCATGAGGTCTTGTTTGTAGTTCTCTGCCAGATGGGGAACATAGACATGTGGAAGAAGCTGCTCTGGCCCACTGAGACCCAAATTGAATTATGGAATTATTTGGCCTACAATCAAAATTGCATGAAGCTAGTCAGAGTTAATGGGAAGATACATGGAGCTAGCTGCAACGAAAAGCAAGGCTGTTTTACTGATGCAGCTCATATAAATCATTCAGTGCTTTATATTCGTGATCCCAAAACCTGGTCCTGAAGGCCCACCGTCCTGCACATTTTAGGATTCATTCTTTAATCAAACTCAAATTTGTTTGCCTAAAAAGTCTTATTTCATTTGGGGAGATGTGAAAGCACAATCAGACCAAAAAAAAAAGAACTTTGGTCCTCTTAAAAACCTGGGCGTGGTTCAATTGTAGTGAACTCTGGTGCGGTTCGAATGCATACGTGAATGCCAAACCGACTGAAGACCGCTCCAAACGAACTAAAGTGTAGGACATTCTGGATACATACGACAATAAGAAATGCTATTGTTTAGCAGTAGGAGACATGAC
This sequence comes from Poeciliopsis gracilis, assembly GCA_911649635.1. Lineage (NCBI taxonomy): Eukaryota > Metazoa > Chordata > Actinopteri > Cyprinodontiformes > Poeciliidae > Poeciliopsis > Poeciliopsis gracilis. The sequence goes on along the minus strand of CAJVRI010000435.1, from coordinate 5,174,000 downwards.
TCGACTTGCCAAAAAACAAAAGAAAAAATTCTTACAACCACAAATCCTATAACTACACAATGCAACGAAAACAATGTGTTTGTGCTAGGCGTCTTCCTCAGAAGTTTTTTGCTCTATTTCTCTCAGTGGTTCTTCGTGTAGCACCCCCACAGACAAAGTTGTAAGTATTTGAAAGGTTTTGGACTGATTGACGCAGCACTCTCTGAAAGTGAACGGCACCAGCTGAAATTGTAACAAATGTAGCAGTTCTGGTCCACAACTGAACTGAGTCTACCGGACTATCAGGAGTGAAAACACTCTTAGATATCCCTGTTCCTGGACAACGGATTTATAGAATTAAATCATTGGGCCACTCACTACCTACCTCATTAGCGCCAATGAAAAAAAAAATTCTCGTATTGGTAATTGTTTGCAGGAAATACCCTAAAACCTCTAAAAACAAAGGAATCGGTGTATTGAAAAGAGAATTCTATTGAGGCTTACAAGGTCAACGTCCCAATTGATTTAGCTTCAAATTGAATCAAGTAATAGGGTTTTTGCGTAACATCTGTCCAGCCAGATGATGTCACTGCTCTTCTAGGAATCTTCTCAAGCAAAGTTGCAAGTCTGATACTGATAATCTAGAGGAAAAACAATCTTGTTTACTCAATGAAGGCTGGATTTGGGTCTTGTTTTCCAATTACTGCCTCCTTATTTGGTTTGCATAGATGCCAAGGTAAAGTAAACTACCTATGTGAGCCGCTGACACTGGGTGATAGAGAAGCACTGTGTCTTAAATGCTCGGGCTAGTTGTGTCTCCTTTCAGGTTTTGCCCTGGCAGTCATTAACAGCTCCGTCCAGTCAGCTGCTGGAACTCCATGTTCTGACTGACACGTGCTGATTGGTCAGCGGGTTGGGTCGACCCAGCAGTCTGCTCCTTGCTCCGCTCAGTCGGTCAGCTAATAGCCAATAAGCCTTGGACTGATTTACTCGGGATAGAAGAGCGAGACGGAGGAAATTTGCTCTCCATGTGTAGCAACAGTGGAAGATCTCCAGTAACATTCAGATCTGGTTCAGTTCAATCTTATGTAAAAATCTACAACTTTTTCTCAATAAACAATGAAAAGCATACAATTATATTAATGCTTTAACCAGCAAGGGAGACACTTCGATGTGAAAAAGACAAAGTGGTCAAAAACAATTGGAGAACATGCCACCATGTCGCCATTACACCATAACGAGGTTATTGTGCTGTTATTGTGTCAGTTTCTGGAGGCTATGCGCTAGTCTGGCTCCATTTGTGGAATTGGACTGGGTCAATTTTCAGAAACACTTTATATCATCTTATATAAGCAAGTTCATTGTTTTAGATTTAGAGATGTGTCTTAGATGTGTTCTGAGAGGATTTGTGGAGAAACGTTTGGTTTATTTTGCTAACCCATTCCTGGAGTGACTACAGAGTGATCAACTATGAGGTGGTGCAGCACAACAGAGTTGTTTTATGTATTTGGCCTTGTCTGCTAGGTTAGGCTAGGTTTTCAATTCTGTGACATATGGTAAAGCTCCTTGTGGTATCCTCTACAAGCAACTACATTTCGTTGCTTGTACATGTGACAGTGCAATGACAATAAAGTTGAATTCTATTCTATTCTATTCTATTCTATTCTATTCTATTCTATTCTATTCTATTCTATTCTATTCTAACCTAATAAACTGGGTCACACATTTTGACTTACTGGTTAAAACTGCTCGATGTCTCTCACAAAATAAACAAAACATTTGTCATAAAATATCCTACTTTTCATATAAAATAATCAATACTCCCCCTAAAACATTCAGTTTTGAAGACCAACAGTATGCATTCACGCTTTCAAATTCCCACGAAGCGTACTCGGCTTCCATCAAAAGCCGACTAGGGACACAGCATTTAAGGAACCGAACGCCACCGTTTGGTTGGAAGACATAAATTATTTTAATTGGCTCTTGTGGTCTTTTTGTAGCTGGCAGCATGTCACAGCTATGCTCTGGAATGACAAATGTGCAAATATTTATTATCTCATCTGCTATTGGTCAGTCTTTCTCTAATTCTAGCATTGCTGTGGCCTAATCTTATTATGTGGTAACGCATAATGCCAAGCCGCTAGGACTTTTAAAAGTTAGCAGTAAAACGTTAAACTGAATTCTGGAGTTAGTAGGAAATGAGTGCATGTCACAATTCTGTCTTTTTGGGGGGGAGTGGTTGAAGGGGTTCATTATGTTTGTAGCCTTTATCAGTTTATCCCTTTAGTCTTGTTCTTGATATTATTTCTGCACTGGAGTTTTGATTAGTGATTCCATCTCCAGCTATTAGCTCCAGCTAAAATCTTAATAAACATTAATATGAGTCACAAGCCCAGGTTAGAATTGTGTGTGAAATGCACGTTAAAGTTTGATTTTCATGTTCATGTTCTAAGACTGCACATTTTTTTACTGCAGTGCAGCGAAGCTCAGCAGTTTTGTTGTATAAGCAGATGTTTTATTTATTACTCCTCACCCACTTTTGCCTGTTTTCATACATTCTTACATCCATAAGTTTTTCCTATCAATATATTTCCTTTCATATCTCCATGCTATTCCACACGTCTCTCTAGTTTCCAAAAATGTGTCATACCGGCATCTCATTATTCTCGCCTTTGTAAGTGGCAAGCCACAGTGATGGCATTTTGGTTTTGTCTGTGCTTTTTTTATTACCTGCTATTATTAGGATCGGTAAGGAGAAGGAACACACACGCGCACACACACACACGACACAGTTTCCCAGGTTTAGCGGGTGAGTCACTTCTTTACCGAACAAGCTCTTATCTCCTAAGCAGGTTTTATCCATGACTGAGAGCCAGCAGATCAGCTCTCAGTTCACCGTCGACCCTCACACAGAGGAAGACGCCCCTGATAGGAACCTGTGGAGCGGTCAGATTAAAACCAGCGTACACAGGAAACCAGATGTTTGTATACAACGCTAGCACCGTATATACAGTCGTTCTTTACCTCATCAACATTAAATGAAACCTCTGAACACAAATTGAAGTTGTTCCAACCTGCAGCTCTATCTTAAGACATCTGTATTTGAAAATGTGTGTCTACACTGAAAATAATGACAATTGAAGAAACTCATTCCAACCCAACCGCCCACAAACGTCAGTCAAAATCAGCCATTTTTAATGTAACAGATTGATTGATCCTATACTGGAAGATAAACTAAAACATAAAACAGCGTAAATGCGCTACTTTTGCTGTCCTTCTCAATGAAATAAAGTTCTCTTACAAATAACATCCTTCACAGAAAATAAAATATTTTATTTAACTCAGAGAAAAGTCAACTTTTCTCTTATCTATTTCCTCCATCACAGCCCAACTCTTTTAGCTTCTTCGTTCTCTCTGGTTCTTCTTCCAGCGCCAGAGAACGCAGCAACCCGTTTGGCTGGAGCTGGTCACATGGTCTACACGTCAATGTGACCCTTCAGAATAAGAGATTTTTCTCATACTTGACCGTTTTAGCTGCTGACTAAATAAATCTCTGTTTTATACGGTTTTAAACTAAATAAAATATCATAACATGAAATACAGCATTTATAATGTTAGTAATTATTACTTTTTATATTTTAACAATTTTAAGACCTATTTATTCTCTATTCATTTATTTATTTATTTTCTATTTATCCATTTTATAGCTATTTCTTTATGAAAAGGTTTATACTTAATGAGGGCTATGTTAACCTGGGTTACATGAGGAAAAAAAAAACTGTCATTCCTCCATCAGACTTTTTACATTTTTCTGCAAATACTTTCGACTTGTGCAAATTCCTTTGTGATCGCCTCCCTCTTTCATTTCTTTGTCTCCCTCCCCCCTGCTCATTCAACACCCAAACTCATCTTTTTGTAAACCTCAAGTCCTTTAAATATTCTTTATTTAAATCTTCCGTCTGTGTGTTTGCATTCGCCGCTCTGCTGCTACGGCTGGAAATCCACCAGAGACAAAGACAAGAAGCAGAGACGACAACGGAAGAGTTACTTGAGGATACTTGTTAGCTTTCTTATTAAACTGAGTCCAAGTTTACTCTGAGAACAGCAGCAGGTGTCTCCAGTGCTGGGCATTTGTCACAGAAATAAATGACTTTCAGTCAGTCAGCACAAAATATGTGTGTGCTGACTGACTGGAAGTCCTATTCCAGCTTGAGAATAAAGTGATGGGAAGTAGTTGAGATAATTGCCAGTCAAGTTATTTCTCACTCTCGCAGTGGAATGCTGTCATTTTCAGCATGAGGACAAGACAAAAGAAAATTTCACATTGTGCACCTTCTGCAAATATTTGCCATTTTCCAATACTTTTAGCTTCTTTTTACATTTATGATTAGCATTTAGTGGTGAATGATTGTTAACTGGAGGGAAAATAATGTTTAAACTTAAAAAAAAAAAAATCAATAACATGCACATTTAAGTCCATCTTACCTTGCTTTTGTTAAATCAACTACAGTGCAACTCTGCATCTTCAGAAGTCTTGCAATAGAAAGAGGGTGTGTAATTTAATCTTTGCATAAACAGTTATTGATCTTTCAGGAGCTACGTTTCCATCCACTTGTCATGCAAATTTTCAGTGAACTTTTAAAAACATTGCAAAAAGGAAAAACAAAGAAAATGTTGAGTAGCGTGTGTTTCCCTCCACTGTGTTTCAACCAGGTTATGCAGAACATAATTTTGTTAGACGTAAGCATTGCTTTTTCATACAGCAATGCCGATTAGATTGCTTAAACAAACAGGAAGTGCATGAAGTAGAAGTTTGGTATGTCCGAATATATTTGACAAACGTATTTCCATCTCCCCTCTAGTACATTAACTCTCATTCGGAAAAGCCAAAAACCGAGCGTAAAAATAATTTTTGCAAAACTGAGAAAGGTTGACGTATGCCATTTCCATCAACATTCTCTCAAGTTATATTTCCAAACGTGGATGGAAATGCTAATGTAGCCGATGCTGGAACTATCAGAATAGATAAGAAAAGGAAGCTGGACAAACAACAAAGCCATAATAAGTTAAGTTTTTTGATTGACTGACTCATTCAGTTGATTGATTGACTGTCCAGCTGGAATGTTTGCAGCCTACTTGTTCATAACAGCAATATTCAGACAGGCATATTCAGACTGTTACCTATTACGTAGGCAATAGGTAACAGAAATACCCTTTAAACGTGACATTTCGTCTTTGACCCAAAAGAAATGAATACGTAAAATAAAATAAAAATATCAAACAGAGTAAATCCAACCTGAAAATATCTCTCTTTTTCTTGAAGGAAATCAGTTGACTTATAAATATGTATATTTGTAAATATGTAACTTTAACCGACAATTGTTCGCTGTCCGTTCTAACAGTGAGAACTCCAATGTAAATACAAAATGACAAAGTCCCTGAAATGTTGAGTCAAAAACGTCAAAATTACAAAGTTATCGACACAAACTGTTCCCTCAGGTTCTGTTTGAGGTTTCAGGAACAGATATGACAGCTGCAGACTGTCTTCCTCCTTTTGGTCGACAACTGAAGGAAAAATGTTCCACTCAGCTGAAAAACAAGAACCACAGCTTCATTGTACTGGGATTGTTTTTCCAGACCTGTGGCAGACAAAAAGAAAGAATAAAAAAGAAAAAAAAAAAAAAAAAGGAAAAAATCTCTGTAGATGTTTGAACTTGAAATACAGTTCTCCCCAACACTCAGATGGCTTCGCCTTAGCGGACGTATTTTTCGGTAATCTGAAATCTTTTCCAATGATTATCTTCCTTTTTTTAGTCATTTTTAATCGGTGGTGGTTTCGACTCGACTCGCTCGTGGCCTACTTTTAGCTTCGCCTCTGAGTCACAGTTGGGAAACGCATTTCAAGTCATTTTTGTGGCAACGTTTTGGAACGCCCGCTGTAATCAGATCCTTCCTGAAAAGAGCTACTGGAACTTTGCTGCTGCTTTGAAAAGACCGAGCGAGGCGAGTGGCGCTGAATAAAAAGCAGTGAATTGTCATGATGAGGAAAGTTGTTGTGGTAGCACTCTAACTGCCTTTCTACAATCATAGTAATTTCTCTCGATGAGTGCACACGATTGCTATTCATACTCCGGGTGAGTCACTGAAAAAAAATGATGCTATTTCAGGTGAGACTAATGCTTTGTTGTAGGTACACAGCACCTCCTCCTGTTCTACCACCTCCCTTTTCCTTTCAAGCCTGTTGGGACTTTTTTTTTTTTCTTTTGCTTTGGTGCTGCAGATGCTCTGAAACTTCAGTCATGTCTCTAAAAGCTTTCTCCTCCACACCGAGGCTGTTGGTAGCTACCAGGCCTCTGCCAGGACGGCTGCTGCTGGTCACTTTCCACCGACTCGTCCTGTCTGTCATGTCACCACTCACCATTCTCCCTTGCTGCCCTGTCTGTGTTTGATCTGGCTGCTGAAACCTTCATTTCCCCCCTTTTTCTCCTTCATCTCTCTGCGTCAATCCCCGTCTCTTTAGCTCCCAGTTTCACTCAGACATCTGTCACGTTTTCCTGATCATGCCCACCAGCTCGTCCGTGTTTCTATTCTTAGCCAGACAGTCTGAGCAATTCAACTGTTTTTTTCTTCTTTTTTTTTCCCGGGGGGGTTTCAAGGGTGCTGCTCTGGGATTCGTGTCTAGATTCTGCACGTTGGACCGCTGCATCTCTATAAGGTCCTTTTTTGACGTTGCGTGTCTGGAGCAAAGCCAACTGATGTCTATCGTTTTGCGTATCAACTGTTATAAAAATTGTGACATTTTTGTGTGAATTTGTTTAATCCATGCCATATCAAACCCCCCCCTGGTTGCTTCTGGTCGGGTGCAGTGGCTGAACGCCCCACAAACTCCTGCTCTTTTTTTTTTCCTCTAACAAAATTGAAAATAAAAGGATATGTTGTCAATAGCTATTAAATCCTCTTTCTCCGATCTTGTAATAGTCTTTCCTCTCTGCCGTCATCGCTGTGTTTATTACAATGTTATATACCGCACATATGGCAAAACGCCACAAGGTTTCCTGCATTGGGGATTCGGCCCGGTGTCTTTTTGGACCGAGAAAGGTGTGTGTGTGTGTGTGTGTGTGTGTGTGTGGGTGGTAAAACAGCCTCCCCCAAAGCCCTCGGCCGCGCGTTGACGGTTCAACGTCAGGCAGACCTTGCCTAACCCTTAAATGCGGTGGAGGCACGTCGAGGTGGAGGTCATGGTCATGAGTTCGAGCACAAACAAGGAAGTTGTTGTTTCCGTGCCCGCTCAACATGAAGGCTGGAAATGTTGTAATTTTGTGCCACTTTGCGGTCGTCCCCCAGGTCATTATGTCAGCGAGGACAGCGAGTCCAGGCATTTGGACACACTGTTCTAACTACTTCTCCGAAAAGAAACACACCACAGAGGTCAGGCAAAGGGCAGAAGGAGAACATGAATCCACGCCATGTAAAGGAAATTTTGCTCTAAAGAACAAATAAAGAGAAACTTTGCGGGAAACACATCTCCGACTGAGTTGTCTGCGCTGGTAAGGTTCAAATCGGTGAAGGTATGTGTGGATGTCGAAACTGTGTTGCCTCGCATTTAGTTTTTGAGAAAGATTTTGAATTCCGAGCATCGTTCTTTTATCTTTACATATTGTTCTACCATATTGGAAATGCTCACTTGGTCATCAGGCGTTGAGTTGAGTAATCATGAGGAAATTACATCCAAATTAGATTACTCTTTTCCTCATTGTAATTAATTGGCATTAGATTAGAGCCAGTGGGGCATATTCACGCATCGACAGACATCCTGCCACACATGAAGACTTTCGATTTCAAGAAACCATTTCCTATGGATTATGGCTCTAAACGACTAATTTCTTCTCCCAGACCCAATACCTTCTACTGCATCCTGGTTTATTACCTCACAGAACGGCCTGCTTTACACACAGGGACAGCGCAGGAGATTAGATTTGTTTAATGCCTCTGTATAATCATTAAACAGAAAACAACACTTGGATTATTGGATTATACTTCAGTGTCTGTCACATTGTGCTCTCTCCGTATGCTTCAGGGAGTATAAATAACCAAACGGGAACAGATTTTTGCATTTTTTTTTTGTTTGTTCCCAATGATAATTTGGTCATTGTTATTTAACCATAAGCTCCAAGTTTTTGAGGTTGGAATGTCTCCTACCCATGGCCTTAATCGTTAGCTCCCTGCTAAGCACCTCCATCAGATTCATGTCGACACGCTGGCTGGGCCACCAGGAGGCGCTAATAATCCCTCCAGTCAGAACACACATTGGGATGGCTTTAAATCTACGCCTGACAGACGTATTTCTTCACAAACACTTACTGTAATCTGAAAAGATGGATGCACCCGTTCACCGACATTGTTTTCATTTTCATTTGGATTCGTTACTTTCTTTGAAGTCGACACATCAGAGAAAATTTCACCTTCAACAACTTCTGATGGGTCCATCTGCGTTAGCGTCAATTACAGTCATAGACCACGCACAGTTATAAAGAGCCACAAAAGTTATTGATTCGCACGGAAGTTTGTTTTTACCTGACATGATATAAAGTGAAATAAAAATAACACCCCCCTTGCAGCCAGTTCAGTGAATTGGAAGTTAAAGCTGACTCTTTGACTCTGGCTGTGCGGTGCGTGCATCTGGCTCTGACAGCATCACACACACACACACACACACACACACACCTGCTTTGGCATGCTACTCGGTTTTACTGACATCGTGGGGATTCCTACACACGTCTACGTCCTGGAATAGCACATGACCCAAACTCTTGAAATCTGCCTCTGAAAATATAATCATGAAGCACTTTCACCTTTCACCCCCAAAGTTACCCGAACGACCCAAACCAAGAACTTCTGGGTTCTGGACCTCAATAAAAGGATGTATAAGTTCATACCTAGATCGCTCTCCTGCTTTTGTTTCCTGTTTGGTAAAATAGTCACAGCATTAAATTGTCTGTGAAAATTTAAAAAAAAAAGAAAAAAACATTTAACAAGTCACAGACTATTCCTCGCACTGCGTAATGAATAATACATGAATAATCATGATAAATGAATAATAATTAAAAACAATACTGGATAAATAGCTTAAGACCAAATGTAAAAATTAAATATGTACAAATCTATTAATCTCATGTTAAATAAATAAAAAATATTACTTTTTATTTAAGTATTTCTGTCAGCTTGAGTTATGCAGAACTGATCTGATGGTTGCTATGGAAACGATCAGAAGCAAGACGTTGCGGCTGAAGTCCAGTGAGCTCACTGATGAGTTCCTAGATGACATTATTTACATCACAATAGATCAAAGAGGTTCTGATGCTTAAATGACTGAGTCTGAAAACATCAGCCAGATCAAGACAGTTCATGCAGCATCAGCGTTCTTCAGCAAAGTCATGTTCGGTGTAGCAAAAGCGCTTGTCCCTTTGCTTATCCCCCTCGGCTGGGGCATCGGCTACGCCGTTACAACCGGATTGAAGAAGATTACGGACCATTATTTTGCCGGGAAGGAGGAAGAAGAAAGCAAGGACTCCAAAGGAAACGACTGTCAACGTGGAGAGGAGGATTTGTTCTGGGAGGGTCCAACACCCACTGGCACAAAACAAACCGACCCGGAGGGGGAGGTTTGTTGCGAAGTGGGTGTGAGTGGGACCGCGGCCTCTACCCCCTCAGGGACCGTCCGCACAGAGGACGACACGACTGCCTCTGAGCAAACCTGCCCGGCTGGGGAGGTTTGCTCAGAGGAGGCAACAGGTGTGATGGACTCTGTGCGAGACAGTCCTGAGGGGGTTCCAACTGTCCGTGAACAAACTGACCCAGCGGGGCAAGTTTGTTCAAAGATGGCGGAACAGGAGGGCGAGGACATGGTTGCAGACAAGTCTCCCCCGGCTGGGGAAGACTTGTCTGCGACTGACCTCGCGGCCAAAGCTGTGGCTGAAGCCACTGAACAAGCTTTGGTTTCGCTGGTCCCATCACTGGCCCTTCCCTTGAATACTCCTCTCCACACCACTTATACAAGGACGTTTCCTTTAAGATGTTCCGTGGATGAGGAAGATCATATTCTAACTGCGAAAGTTTCCGTTGGCCTTGAGTTTGATTGTCCCTCGGACAAGAAAGAAGACGGAGTCGGCTCAGACTTCTCAGAGACACAGAGGACGGCATTGGTGGGCCATGGAGTAGCAGAGGATGGACTCCGCTACAGCTGGGTGGACGCTGCTCTCCAGAGCGTCCTGAACCTGAGCGTCACACGGAGGTGTCTCGCTCAGGAAAGGGACTTTCTGGAGGCTTCGTCCATCCCTAGTTGGACGAGGCTCATCCTCTCTGCGATCCATGACCCCAACAAACATTTTTGTCAGGAGGACCTTTCCCCTGTTCTGATGGAGCTGAGGGAGAGGTGTCAGCCATCAGACACGGGGAGGGACTTTGATATAAAATGTTTGTTGGAGTCATCCATGGTCTGGCTGGACGCTTTCGGCTGTGCCACAGACAGAGAGTTGTATAATAACAACTCTTGCTCTGTCTGTGGCACTATGTTTCTGGAGCTACTGAACAACGGCTCCCTGCTCTCCCTACCACCGGTGAGATTCTCAGCCAGTGTTGCAACCCTCTTGTATTACTGGCTGGATGTGCGGGGAAACCTCCGTTGTTCAGTGTGCGGGTCGGCCTTGGAGAGAAAACACTGCCTTACCAACAATAAGGTCCTGGTGTTTTTTGTCCACAGGCTGACCCGGAAACACCGGATAGATTCCAGTCAGGTCGTGGATGTGCCTTCCAAATGCGGTGGTACTGAAAGGTACCACTTGTCCTCTGTTGTTTGTGAGGGATCAGAGCCGACCCTCTTCTACACCTATTTAGTCAAAGGGGGACAAATCACCAAGGCCACAAACCAGAAGGTCTTCAGTGTGGACTTCAGTGTCTGCACTGAAGACATCTCCACGAACGGGTTCATTTTCATTTATGAGAAAATGTAACATCGAAAAGAAGAAAAAGATCCCAGAAGACCTAACATCTACGGGACAGGGAGGACCACTCGGACGGAGGACCACTCGGAGGGAGGACCACTCGGAGGACCACTCGGAGGGAGGACCACTCGGAGGGAGGACCACTCGGACGGAGGGAGGACCACTCGGAGGACCACTCGGAGGGAGGACCACTAGGAGGGAGGACCACTGGGAGGCGAGGACCACTCGAAGGGAGGACCAGTAGGAGGCGAGGACACGGAGGGAGGACATATATATGTATACATATAAATAGCGAACAGCGAACCCTCGTTTAGTTCCTAAAAGAACCTGCAAAAGGCAAAATCCGTGATATTCCTTATGGAGTATTTTATAATGGATATTATGAAACAAAACCTTTTTACAGACGCAAGCATTTGTTTAACAAATAAAAGTACTGAATAAATGTACTATAAAATGATAATCTTAATCATCCATACGAACCGAAGGGTTCAAATTGCAAAGATCAGCACCGAACCACCGCGACCAGAGTCATCGGATTAGAACGGGAGAAAATGAAAAATGATTATGAAAACAAAATACAAAGTGCAGTAGGACAAATAGTGACTCGCGTGTTGCAGCTGCATCGTGTCTCCGCTCTGTCGCGGTTTTTTCTTCCAAAGCTCGCGGTGCAGGTGAGTTATATATTGATTGGTAGTTCTTTTCTTTGCAAACTTAAATTTGGTAAACTGTTTTACATACACGTTCATTTTAAAACGCAACGTTATTGACACACATGTAGAGAAGAAGCGAAGAGACTGTTTAGCCAATCAGAATGCAGAACACATTGAATGATTAAAATCCGTGAAGCAGCGAGACCGAGAAACGCATTATAGGGAGGGTTCACTGTATGTATAAATATGAAATTCATACACACACACATATGTATGTAGGCTATATATATATATATATATATATACACACATATATATGTATATATATATATGTGTATATATATATATATATATATGTGTGTATATATATATATATATATATATATATATATATATATATATATATATATATATATAAATAAATAGATCTATATATATGTATATCTACATATAGAGATCTATATATATAGATATAGATTATGTCTATATATATATTTCTATGAAGCAGCGAGACCGTGAGACGCATTATAGGCAGGGTTCACTGTATGTATAAATATGAAATTCACACACACACACACCCCCACGCACACACAGCCCTGAACACTTTGCTGTCTTTCAGAGACTTCCACTGTCAGTCTCCCAGTGGTCCAAATTTAACAGGACTCGGCGGTAAAGACACCACAGTGGGTCTTTCATGTCCAACACCCTTCCTTGGTTATTGTTGCTATGCATGGCGGCTCGTTGCCGTCACCGGTGCATCCAATAGGCATGTCGGCGCGGTCGGGGGAGTCTAAAAACAGCATTCTATATTACAGCATATAATGAGAGAGGCTTCATCAGTGTTCTCTCCAAATGTCAGAGCAGCTTTAATGATCTGCTAAACACACACACACACACACACACACACACCCCACACACACACACACACGCACACTGAAGCTGTGTGCATGCTATCTCAATGTGTGAGGCTCTGTAATCCCACCCATCTTTATTCCTTATCTATGCTTATATATTTGTTTCTTCATGCAGCATCTGCCTTATCTTGTTACTTTCATGGCTGCCATTAAAAAAAAAAAAAAAAAAATGTTTTTCCACTTGAAAAGAAAGTTCTGCACATCTGTTCACTAGTTAGAAATTAGCAGAGTTTTTTGTTTGTTTGTTTGTTTGTTTTTCTCTCTTTCGGTATTATTATGAAGACCGGACACATTAAGGGTTCTGCTGAACACAGAGACCCAGAAAAATCCCTCCTCCAGATAATCTCAGACACTCGAAAGACATCGAACCTCCGTTCCTCCGGGATGTGTCTGTGCGGGTTTGATATTAATACCAGTGAGTCGGTTCACATGCAGGGCAGGAGAAAATACGTTGAATTATGTACGGCGAGAGACGAGCAGATGACATATAGATCGGAGCCCAGAGGTAAAGATGAATGGAAGCAGAAAAACTAAAAGAAAAAAAAAAAACAGGACACAATGGAGAAGCTGGAAAAAAAAAAGAAGAAAAAAAAAAGAAGCATTTAATGGAAGGAAGCAGAATGAAGAATTTGTTGCTAGGACAGACATAGAAAGCAGAAGGCAGGCTGAAGATTAAGAGTTGTGGAGAGGACAATACAACCTAAGAGAAAGAGACAGAGTAAGAGGAAAGGCTTATGAGTGAACATGCCGGCCAGGGCTCTTGGTGCATTGCAGAAGGCATTGCCATGGAAACGAATGGGGGGAAAGCGCAGGCGAGGAGGAGGGGATTAACTAGGAAGGAAGAGATCACTGCTTCACACTACTGAAGCTGGGAGGGAGGAGGCTCTGATGAGAAAGGAGGGGCATGCAGGCAAATATCGGGATATGAAGTCGAGATGAATAGCCTCTTAATACTTTACCATGAAGAATGTTTCAGAGTGGTGTATAAATTCATATTCAACACTCCTTTGTCCGATCAGAAACACACTTGATGGGTCCATCTGCAATCATAAAACAGACTTTTATGATGACGATGATGACGATGATGGTGACGATGATGACGACGATCAATCAGTAAAATGGTTTGTTTACGACTGAATTCTTCCTTCTTAGCTGTCAGTGATGCAACCATGTTTCGCCAAGATGACGTTAAAGGTTTTATAACATATTTCTGCTTACATTACATGCCCTGAAAGAAGACGAAAGTTGTTGAGTAAAAGTGAAAAGAGAAAGACCGTAAAAAGGAGCAGATTTGCAAATCAGCTCACAGCAGATGGGCAAAGTTAACCCCAAAAGTACTTCAGAGTGAAACTGCTTTCCCCTCAGCAACTGGCTGCTGCCAACAAAGACGAACGTTGATTCTCCCAATAAATTTTACTACTCATCAAGTTCAGAGTCTCCAGCTCCAAGTAAAAGATTAAAACAAAACATAGGTCATAATAAATATTTTGTATTGCAAAAACATGTTGATTTTTGATATATATATTTTTTTGTTTTTACTTTTTTGGAGAAAAGAAAAGAAAAATCTGGAAAAGGTTTCTAATAGGTTCAGTGCCTTGGAAAAGCATTAATATCCCTTGAACTTTTTCACACTTTGACACATTAGTGAAGTTTAGTAGAGTAAAGGTTTTAGGCTAGAGACCAACAGAATGTTTCCCTCCAGAGTTCAATTCAGTTCAAAAATACTTTATGGGACCTAAGGTAAAACAAATGCTGTTGAATTCAATTTTTCTCAGTTTGTTGTTGTAGGTGATGATGGCTGTGGGCAACATGTAGCAGTCGGTATTACAGCAGATCTGAAGAAGCCTCTAATGGAAAACACTCTGCTGTTGTGAGAGATTGCTCAGAGTTGTCCATAATGTTCTTCGTTTTATGAAAAATCGTCCTTTGCACAATCGTCTTCAGAGGAAGAGAACCAGCTTTCCTCATCAGCTTGTTAAACTTTTCCTAAGTCACTAACTGCCCCAACAGATGATGATAGAGGAGATTACACAGCAAAAGAGGTTTATAGAAAATATTCAGCATCTTGCTGCAAACATTGAAAAACGTAAGTACTTCAAAACATACTTATGTCTGAACTTGTGTGGTTAGTCTAAACTGTTGTTCAGGCAATCACTAAGATATTTATACTCCTCCACCACTTCCACCTCCAATGATGGAAACAGTGTTTGACATGTCTACTTTAAGGTCAAATTCAAGAAAAGATGATTGTGAGAGTGCAACCTATCAATCACCCATGGTGCTCCGGTGCTGCTGGCATGCAACCTGTAAGTTTCACAAACGGTGGTCTGTTTGTTAGGTAATCACCAATCAGTGAGCCAGGTGATTGTCGAGACATCCACCTGTGACTTGTGGTGTTTCTCACTAAATAAATCAGACTGAAGACACTTCAACCTTCTCCAGGGTCAGACTGAGGTTGAAGAGGTGCTGCAGAATCCCGTGGAGTCGCATCATTGGTTTTCCTTTGTCTTCCCAGTTCTTCTCGCCGGACTGCATTCACACAGTAAAACATGGCGACAGTAGCATCAGGCGGTGGGATTCTTAACTGTGAGACTCCTGGTTGGTTTGCAGTTGTGCAACATTTCTTTGGTTTTCGGATCATAGAGTGCTCTGTGTAAGGTTGAAATGTTAAGACATGAGTTACCAACAACAGCATTTAGGGTTGCACGTTTTTTTAAAATCTTTATTTAGTAGTAATGAAGTGTCGGGGGCTGAGTACAAATGCATGCCACATTTTTCAGGTTTTTGTTTTGTAAACTACACAGCTCTCCTTGCGCTGTGTGTTGGTCTGTAACATAAAGTGCTAATCAAATTTACGAACGTTTGTTGTCGTAGCTAATACATTTGCAACAATTTGCATGTCGTAGAATAACAAATTGATATCTTATGATGCTCCAACGTTTTTTTTTTGTTGTTTGTTTTTTTATGTCCAGGCTTTCTTTATCAACTCCTATAATTTTCAATTTGAACTACGACTCTTAGCGCTTAATTAAACCTGTGTGATTTGATTGTGAGCCTCGTTGCTGTGAGGAGTCTAGTTAAAGTGCCAGGGAGCTAAATAAGTGTTGTCTCAATAACATAATAATAATAATAATAATAATAATAATAAATAATAATAATAATAATAATAATAATAATAATAATAATAAGTGACATGAGATGAGCCGGTTGTCTCGGGTGGCATTGTCTGGGTCCACATCCGAGGGCGAGGTTGTCATGGCAGCAGAAGTGCGCATGGAGTTTGTCTAGGTGTCATGCTATTAAGACACACACACAAACACACGCACGCTCGCACAGACGTATATACACGTGGCTGTTGGAAATATTCTTGACTGCAGGATTATAAATAGAAAGCATCAGAAGACAGTCGCCCCCCGTGGGACTCCATCCTTCTCATCTTCGTCCTCCCTCCATCGGTGCCACTCCTCGTCGCTGACTCGAGCCCCTTCTACTCTCATCACCCCCCCGATCCCTGAAGTCTCATCGAGGGGGGCTCTGTTTGCCTTTGTTTATCTCCATAGCGATAGTGACGATGCTGGGTGTCGGTGGTTGTCATGGCAATGAGACGGGGATGGCAGGGGTGCTTAATGAGACTGGAGTTGCTCGGGCTAATGAGGTGGGACGGCTGTGGTTGGGTGTGTTCTTCGACTGCGACGACTGGCAAGCGGCTTGTTAAGGGTCCTTCCCTTATTTCCTGCGTTTTCTGAGCCGTCTGGGCTCCTATAGAACACCACGTTCTGCCTGTAGCACGGCTGCAAGCCCTAACGAGCTGCACGGAGCCGGTGTTTGTCCGGTTGATCACATTTTGTTCATGCTGTCATGAGAAGTGGGCTTGACGCGGTATTGGCTCTTTGAGCTAAAACTTGAACTCAGACAGGATATCCCGCAATAAGAGACTTATTCCTCTGCAGCAATCAGTCTTTTGAAAAAAGTAAATATTTCTGCTGCCCGATTCTTTATCAAGAAGTATCCTTCTTGGGATTCCTCTAATCTGAACCATACCTAAATAGAACTGTAAAGGTGTTTTAAGAAGTTCAGGTGTTGGACCGATGCTCCAGCTTTACTGTTCTTTGTAGGTCAAAAGATCAGTGTCTTCAAAGTTGGTTGATACCGTCACCTTCTTGTTGCATAGATTAAGTCTCCTGTGAAAGTTTTCTGATGTAAGAGTATTCACCCCGAGTACTCCTTGGTGTGACTGTGCAAAATGCACGGGAGCAGCGATGTGGAATGTGTGCAAGGGTAAGAGAACTCATATTACTGCCGTTAACCCAATATGCACATTTTTCATCATCAGGTGCAAAAATAGTCCAGGGGAGATTTGAACCGGAAACCTGCTCGCAAGACTAATTAAGATGTATTTACGTGGTATTAACACTAACCCTAAACCTAGATCATTTACTTTCATAGAATGAAACTAAGCCGTAACCACGAGCGTTAAAAATCTGCTGAAACATGGATTGTGTCTGCAAGGTGTTTGAATGCACTTTGCTCATTCCATGTGAGATTGTGATAGAGAGACCAACATCGAAGCCGTCCGCCTCGGACAGCTTCCCTCACTGGGGAGAGGTGCGATCACCTCTAAATTACACAGAGAAGCCGTTTACTGGGAAACGAAAGGAAGTTGTATGTTTTTCATGGTGCAGTTGAAATGCAAATGTGTGATTTCTGTTGTCATCCTTCTCCTTACTCATTCAAAAAAGGCCAGACTTGAGTGCATGAGTAAGGTTTGTTCTATCTCTTGAGGTTTCCACCTGAACTGTGGATATTTACAGTTCCTCTAAAGTCACAGTGGCTCCACTGACTAATGGCCTTTCGGCCCAGCTTGTGGGTTTAGGTGGAAAGCCGTGTTTATGCCACTCACCCCAGACGCTATGTATTGTGCTCGGTTACTAGTGGGACTATCTGTGAAAACCTCTTCACCGCTTGAAAACTTATTGCCTCCAGTCACCAGAGCAGCTGCCAAATGACCTGTGTGTGTGTTTGAAATGGACTGTAGTAATATCTGAAAAGTGGAGAGAACTCTTTTCAACAGAGCAGGGACATCCCAAAGGATATTAGGTAAGATTGGCTCCTCGCCTGAATGAGCTTGCTTGAAAATAAATAGCACAGAAACGGCCGATCTCAAGGTGAATTTAAATTCCTCCACAGTGGAAAGAATTTGGTTTCGAAAAGGCAGAAAATAGAGTTTTATGATCACATATTCACAGTTGGTTTGGGATACGTGTGTGTAAGGGTTTTGTTTTTTGTTTTTTTCCTTCAGATGGTGGAATGAAGAAGCTCCGCAGTACAATCCGAAGGAGCACAGAGACTGGCATAGCAGTGGAGATGAGGAACCGGGTGACACGGCAGGGCAGCAAAGACTCCACCGATGGCAGCACCAACTCCAACAGCTCCGAAGGAACGTATGTGTCCGAGCGGTGATCTCAACATCCGTCCATCTCCGATCGTCTGAGAGTCCATCGTGATCTCTGTTGTTCTCCTTTAGGTTTGTCTTTCCTACCACTCGCCTGGGGCCTGAGAGTCAGTTCAGCGACTTTCTTGACGGTCTTGGCCCTGCCCAGATTGTAGGACGGCAAACACTAGCCACACCCCCCATGGGTAAGGCTCTAGTGAAACCCATATTTTGCAGATGTCCACTGTGGTGGGCTGCACAAATGTTCTGCATGCAATATCTTTATAGTAATGGAGGCATAATCTTGTTTAGGAATGATGGGGTGGAGCTGTTTCACTTGACTTTGTTATTGGACTTAAATGATCCACAGATCTCTATCTTTTATTATCGTTATTATTATTATTGTTTTATTTATTTATTTTTTTTAGAATTTTTGCATGGTGGAAGGAAGAGGCAGCGTAACCTGGTTCTGTTTTGGGTACATCTTAGTTAGATAAAAGTTTTATTATGAAGAAAGTTTACTTTAAACCCAGTTAAAAAAAAAAGGTACTTCCCTATGTTACAGTTCTTTGGAAGAAATAGGTCTTAGTTAAATCTGCAGGTCAGAGATTGAATAAAATGTGAAATTTGACTTTTAAAACATGCATTTTTTTCTCTTCTTGTTTTTTTGAAGACGCAACAGATTACATGTAAATAAATATGTATGTGCTTCTTTATACTCACAAATGTTTTTGATGTACACACACACACACACACACACACACACACCCCCCACACACACACACACACACACACACACACAGCAGGCTGCTCCCTCTAACTTGATGGTTAAAACAATCCATGAGGTCTTTGTCTCCCTCTACTGTTACACCCCATCTTCTGCAGTTTCAAGATGAAATTTTAATTCCATGTCTAAAGTGCATCCATTTATTTGCTGCTGGTTTGTTCCCTCTCTTTAGGGGATGTCCATGTAGGCATGGTAGACAGAGGAGGGCAGCTGGAGGTGGAAGTGAACCAGGCCAGAGGGTTGACCCCAAAACCAGGCTCCAAGAACATACCAGGTACTGACGCCACCGGCTAAATGTGCAACAGGTGACCATACAGAAGGCTCACCACAAATCATCTCTCTTAGCAACCTACGTGAAGGTGTATGTCCTGGAGAACGGCGTGTGCTTGGCCAAGAAGAAAACCAAAGTAGTAAAGAAGACTCTGGATCCCACCTACCAGCAGGCTTTGTTGTTTGATGAAAGTCCTCAGGGCAAAGTCCTACAGGTAACTTCTCTCTAGTTTTCTGATTATACGCAAAGATTCAAGTAAAGCAAATAATGTGTTAAGATCACCTTTGCCCTCCTCCAGGTAATAGTGTGGGGGGATTACGGACGTATGGACCACAAGTGCTTCATGGGAATGGCTCAGATCCTCCTGGAGGACCTGGACCTGTCCGCCACCGTCGGCGGCTGGTACAAGCTGTTCCCTACCTCCTCTCTGGCAGACCCCAGCATCGGACCCCTCACCAGACGCCTCTCCCAGTCTTCCCTGGAGAGCGCCACCAGCCCCACGTGCACCTAGACACCCAGCAGACATCCCGCAGAGCGCAGACACCGGCACGCGTACTGTATATACACGACGACTGTACCTGAAGCGCGTCGCAGATAGGCATACACATCCCAGGTTCCATACGCATCGACGGCCACACTTTCCTCCATCGCCCATCACGACTCACCAGCCAAACCTAACCCGACGTAGACACAAGCGACGTGAACATGTAGCGATTGCCATTTCACCACGCCAGGCGCCACGCCCCGCATTCCGAAGTCGTCAAACCTCCGCGGCGCGTCTCATCCCCGGGGTCCATCCCGATCCAACCCAGTTTCTAATCTCTCTATGCCAAACTAAGAAAAAAAAAACTTTATTTTTTAAAACCAAAGCAATTGTTATTGTTGTTCTTATTATTCCTATAAGTAGTAGGTGAAACTAGTATACAATATAAAGTATGGATATGTAGCAGAGTCAATGACTTAGATGTAATGCAAAAAAAAAGGAAAAAAAAAAAAGAAGATATATTCTACATACACACACAGAGAAGTTAAGAGCAGGATGTCAAACACACAGACCTGGCTCGGATGTTCACATAATGGCTGTTATGTGAGGTAGCAACACTGCTATATTCTATGATTTTCACAGGGCAGAGTTTATACATGAATATCTAAATATATACGAAATAGATAGCTAAATACTTATTTGTCTTTCTATATGTATCGGCTGCATTCTGCATGTTTGCTTGCGAGACATTTTGGAGTGCTTCAAAGTCTTTTTATTTAGCTTGCCTTGACCAACGTAAACAGTGCCGCTGCTTTTGTTTTGCCGATGTGTCCCGACGAAAAGGAGCACCGAGTGAGAGCAAAGGACGTGACTGTCATCGCTGTTTGCAGAAGAGGAAAATGAATTCGCCACACACTCGCTGCTGACTTTACGGCCCCTTCCTTCACCTTAGGTGTTTTCGAACCGCTTCTGCACCGTGGTTCGGGTTGGGGTTGGGGGTTTGGGGTGGAAGTGTTCTCACATGTTTGGTCTGCCTCTTCATTTCCTTTGTTCTGATGTCCTCAATTCTTCTTCCTGCTCAATGAGATGGGAAGCATCAGCAGCAGCCCTTTGCTTGCCATGGCCACTCGTTTGTCCCTCTGAACCTGCTGTAAATATGTAAACCTGTATAGAATTTCAGAGGACTTTTTTTTCCCCTTTTTTTTGGGACATTACAATAGCATTATAGGTGCAGCCACAAATATTAAAATAACATTGATAAGTAAATGTATTTCCTCAGTTCAGTTCAGAGTGAAAGTCATATATTGTGTAAACATTTTTTTTTTTATCACACTTTTTCCTTCCACTAAACCTTTCATTAATATGCAGCTGACTTGACAGTTTTTCACCAGTTGTAACCAAGATAGATTAGTTCATAACATTATATCTCAGATATTAAATTAGGGACATTAATAATACTAAACAATTTTTTTTAATTTATCTTGAAATAGAATAAATTAATTTATATATTTTTGGATTTTCATTAGTTGTAAAGTATTACTGTCATAATTGCTGTAATGAATCGACAGTATCCAATATATGATTTTCACTTTTGAAGTGAATTAATAAAAATCATAAACTTTTTGATGATATTCTAATGTACTGGCACAAACATTTACTTTACTAGCACTTACAGTAACCAGCCTTGTTCTGGTAGTTGAACTTGTTTCAGGTGCAATATGTTACTAACACAACCTTCAGCATTCCGGTTTTGTATTTCCTGTTTGTCAGTATGTTTATGTTTTTTGGATAGCACTTTATTGTCAATTTTTTTGTATTATTTTTCAATTTTAAGTCCAGGCGGTGGTGAACCACCTCTATTTTTCTGTATACTATGATGACAATTATTATTAGTAATATTATTATCAATGTTGTCGCATAAGTACTGGAGTTTAAATACTCGGAAGTTCATTGCACATTTCTAAATCTTTGAATTTCAGAAGAGACATGAAGCCAGAGTGTATTTTTTATTGAAATTATGGAGACGCACTGGAACGACTGAGACTGGTTCTGGTTTTAGACTTGCATCGAAGCACTTATCTATAATATTTAAGACCAAAATAATTTTTTTTGTTATAAAAAAATAATTTAGTACATGACGAAAGTTAGAAGATTTGTTACTAAAGTCATAGACCCTGAAATTGCTTACATTTTTTATTTTTGCAAAAATATATTCCATTTTATGCAACGTGGTACTAGGCAT
The DNA here is from genome assembly GCA_911649635.1 of Poeciliopsis gracilis. Taxonomy (NCBI): domain Eukaryota; kingdom Metazoa; phylum Chordata; class Actinopteri; order Cyprinodontiformes; family Poeciliidae; genus Poeciliopsis; species Poeciliopsis gracilis. The sequence continues at coordinate 5,152,242 of CAJVRI010000435.1, read as the reverse complement.
GGGCCGGGATTAAAAACATAAAGGAAAATCACATAATTAAGTCATTCAAATTTTCTCACTGCATAATCAAGATATTTTCAGCCCATTAGTTTATTTCTTTCTCTCTCTAGTCTTTATAGACAAAAACAAGATATTATTGGAACAGCCTGTGCTGGCCGGATATGCTGCCCGTAGCTTTCTAAATGTCGTTCTCTACAGCATCACCAAAATCAAAAAGAAAATTAGATCATCAAATTGTCTGTTCTGTAAATGTGTAGCAGCCTGTTTCCAGCCATCTGACCAGCAGTGTGCAGCAAAAGGTGGGAGAGGGGCAGAACTACATTACTCTTTGCTCCATCTAGTAACAGAAAACTCTTAATGTTTATTTTTTTTTTTTTAAGTAATCATAGAAGCTCAGTGGCTTCATTTCAGTCAGCTGACCTGCAGCACTAGGTGGGGGAGGGGCAGAGCTTTGCTACTCTGTGTTTCATTCACTCTCTCTGCCATCTCTTTAGAACGACTCCAAACTGTGTAGACAATTTGAGAAATTCACATTTTTTTTCTGTGATTTTGAGTCACTTCCTGTTTAAAAACTCGTCTTGCCTTGGTACCAGAAATCGGCCCTTGCCTACCACCTCATACTACATCGAACTTTATGAATCGGAACAGATTTGGGGGAGGGAAGGGCAAAATGGGACCTATCAGCTGTTCTAGTTGAGCGTGCAATGTTTGAGTTTTCACCATCACTTTGTTGTCACCAGAGTCATTTTATTGGCTTGTTATAATTAATAATATTCTTCAGTCAACCTTGTATATAGAGGTTTCCTGCGTTAACACTGTTAACCTCTAAGGCCTGTATGTTGATAGATGTCACTCTGGTTCCGTTGTTGTCTGTCACCAAAGAGCTTCTTTTTCTCGTCATCTTAAAAGGGGAAAATTGATGAGCTGAGTCTTTTCAGCGCCTATTTTTGCCCTTTTTGAACTTCACATACATTTAGCTCTGATATTTTCAGACCCCATGGATGTTTTAACCCTGCTAGTAATATACTTACACCTCTATTTTAGAAGTAGCTTCAAATCAGGGCTCTATTTTCAAGCTGTTTCTTGTTAGATTGCAACTGGTTACGGTGCCGTTTCTAAGGTAATCTTCTGGATCTTACATTGTCTGTATGTGATTTTCCTGGATAGCTGGCATAATGTGCAAAAACATATGTGAGTACGCTCCATCTGCACACGTGGTTTGAGTGTGACAAAGAAAACCACACCTACAATTGATCTCTCTCTTCCTTATTTATGCTTATGAAGGTCATAATTTTTGCAGTAATTCCATGATTTAAATATGTGTCGAAGTGTTGCTCTGCCATGCCAACTGATTGAAAGCAACTCTGAGTTTTGTAAATGTCTGTCGAAACAGAAAACAATGGGATTTTTGTGCAACCAAAAGAAATGGTTAGCGTGTGCCCTTCCTTTAAAGCGCAGCATCTTTGCGTAAGCTTTATTGAACAAGTGCATTGGATGCACTGCGTGTTGCATTTGATGCACTTCGTGTTGCATCGTGTGTGGCGGGCCATTGAGTGACGTTATCTGGATGATGACTGTTGAATTGTTAGAAATCTGGTTTCTCCAAACTTTTCACAGCTGTCATGGTCCACTTACCAGGGATTTTAAACTGTGTAATACAGATTTCTAATTCAAACGTGAAAAGACAATGTGAGCAAATATAAATGAATTCATTGCAAAAAAAAAAAAAAAAAAAAAGCTATTCAAAGCAATTTGACCCCGTGCACAAAAGTAAGTTTGAATCTAATGAAAAATATATATATATTTTTTTTCCGTGACCAAAAAAATCTAAATTGGGGGAAATTACCTTTTTATATGTACTGTCTTTGAAAAGTGTCAGTGAAGCTGAAACCTGGGGGAGTTTTGTGGAGCTAAAATCTAGAAAGGCCTTTCTGTTTGCTGTAGAGGTAGAGTCATAGAAGCGCGTCGCTCTGGGTCCGGTTTGGTTCCTCTGGCTTGAATTTCACATTGATTGTACATCCGTGGATGTTCAGAATGTCGGATCCACTTGCTTCATGTGCGTAAGCGCGTCATGCTAATCCTCTCCCGTGTCGAGTGCTGCGTTTAAATCTTATTTTATTTTTGTAAGGACAGAGATTTTATTGAGAGCAGGAGTTGGGAAGGTGAGGTCGGGCAAAACCTGCCTTTGGGTTTTTGCAAAAAAAAAGACAAAAAAAAAACAAAAAAACAAAACGAGGGCTTGATCAGTTTACAATGGCCTTATTTTGTGTGGGAGACGTTGCTTTGCTGTTGTAGCACACACAACTGAAAGTTTTTTGTAAAAAAAAAAGAAAAAGAAAGAAAGAAATAAAAAAAAGTATTTTGCTTGAAATAATGTACTGAAGTTCTATATGTGTATAGTTTTATGAATGTATTTCTAATTTGTGCACTTTTTTTGTCATCCTGTTTGCTATATTCTCTATCCGAAGAACTTTACAGACCCCTCTCTTCTACTGTACTGTATTATCTACGTCTTATTATTTGTATCACGAGAAAGGAGCATGAATTCTGTCTGGCAAAAGGCATTTTGATTCATATAAGTCGCCACAATGACTGTTGAGCTGAAACGATTGCTCCCCTTACACCTTCTGCATTCCTGTCCCTGCAATGTCCCCCACTTTATCAACGTCATACTTTTGAATGAGGTGATGTATGCTGCACGGTGTTTATGACAGTTTCTTTTTTTTTTTTTCTTTGGTTTGATTCTGCAAGGCGCAGTGAAGGGGTTTCCATTAGGCAACTTACACATATGCAAGAGAGTTGTCTAAACGCTGTACCTTTACGTAGCAAGGCTTCGGCCTGATGTTTTCCTCGACACGTCTCCAGGCAATAACCATTTAGCTGTAGCCTGTTCCTCAGCTATCAGAGCTGGTCCCGCGGTTTCTGCGCCACCACCAATAAAATACATTTGAACCACTTTCCGAGCACTAAAAAGTTAAGTATACTCAACCTAGCATGCTCTGCATTGTGAATACACGTTAGGACGGCTTTTGTGAAAAACGAGGTTCGTTTTGTCTTCGAGCAAGTACGCATTGCACGTACCGCTGACGCCTAATGGCACCACTGGTGGAGATGTGGTAAAATGCCTCAATTCATTCATTAAAATCCTGTTATATGGCAGACCCAAGATACCACAGTAGACATTTTTAAGCTGGTCAGAGTTAGTAGTCTTTGTTGTCATGGGGTATAAATATCCCAGGACATTGAGGCCATTTCATAGTATAGCCAATAGATTTGACAAGGACGTAAAGAAGGCAAAACTACCACAAAGAATTGCACTTTGGGGCCAAAAAGCCTCCATATTAGCTACAAAGTCTTGTCTTTCCCACCATCACATTCAGAAACTCGTGTAGTTTGTGTTCACGCTCACATTTTTGCCATTTCGTAATTATTTCATGTTGAGACGGAGCTCTTCCAAAAGACAGGTATTTCGCACATCTTCAGCAGGAGTCCTATTATGTGTTTAAGGTGCCTGAGTCGCAACTATCAACATGAACAGGGCAGACATCACAGCTGAGCTTTTTTTTTTTTTTTTTTTATGGGCAGGTTTAAGAGTTTGTGCTGGATCCTTTTCATCTGTTGCCTATAACTATCAGCTATCACAGCACAAGCTTTATAGTCACTTTTTTTTTTTGTCTGTCAGGCTATTACAAGGCCCAGGTGTCTCTCAACCTCTTCATCTCGCCAAGCCCCTAGAAGCACAGAACGCAACCTGAACTTACAGCTCCAAGAGTCAAAACTACACCCGTGTTCAGATTTATTTTTGCCGGAATCTGTAATATTCCTAGCAGATCTAGACGTAAAACATATAAAGACTGAACAACTCTTTCGTGGTTGTCTTCAGCGTTCCCGTCCCGAGGAGTGCTGGCAGCGCAACAGGGCCGCGATGACGTGTGTGTTGAGGGTTTGCGGGTTGAGAGGAACAAAAAAGGGAGCTGTAATTTTATACCTGTGCTTTGTAAATGTTTTCTATGTGCAGTATTTGATAATGTAAAACTGGTATTTTTGTGGTTTGTACGCTGCAAAATTGATTACTTAAGGTGCACGTAGTTTTGTAATAAAAAAAAGGAAAAAAAAAACAAAAACAATAGAGCCAAACCGAGGGGGAAAAAATTGAAAACAATTTGGGATTCTGTAGCCTGTATTTGCATGCCCTTTGACATCTGGACGCTGAAATAAATAAAGTTCATTTGAATCACTGTCTGTGTACGTCATTGCTGTGAAGATTGTTGTTGGCGTTTCTGGCCACTAGAGGGCAGCAAAAACCTCCACAACAAGTTTGTGGTCATAATGTTTCTTTCACAAAACATGTTTTAATTTTATGCATGTTTTCTTTACGCAAAAGTTTAACAAACCTTTTTTGAAAAGAGAATTTATTTAGGCAATGTTATTTTTCTCTCAATAGCAGGGACAACATGTTTTTAATCAAACTTTTATTGATTGATTTTATGAAGACATAAAACTAAAGGAGGCAAAGCATGTGAAAAAAAAAAGCGGAGCTAATATACAGAACGTCTCCATTGATCTTGTTTATGAATGTAATGTACAGATATCCTAATAAAGAATGAAACCTCACTACATATTGACATGACAAAAAGGTACATTCCTTCATTTTCTTTCATTTCCCAAGAAATGTAACAGAGACAAAAGATAAAGGACTGGACACAAAGGAACGTTTTCCATCAGTCCTTAGCGTTCTCCAACAAAATTCAATATTACAGTGTACAATCTTAGCAGATAAATGTCGGTTTCTGCTGAGTCAGCAATTTTAGTCATGTGGCTCCCAAATTTAGCCAACTGGAAAGAGAAGAATATACCTTTAAAGAACAGAGCTGTGAAAGTTGCGGTGTGTGCAGATATTACTGTGAGCCTCCCACTTTAAGCATCAAAAGCAGTGACTTAATAACCAAAACCGGTTAAACAGAAGATAACCAAGTGTGGAAAAACCAAGAGTTTTCAGCAAAGGCTTCATGCATTTCAAAGGAAGAGCGACTGCAAACGGCAAAGATGGAGACGAGGTTCTCTGATGTTTCTGCGAGGCGGTAGATTTGTGTATGCACATTCTCTTTTCCACTTCACATGATATGTTGGCCAGACTGTAAGTGTTCCTGAATCACCTGGAAAAAAAACAACAACAACAACAAAAAAAGACTAAATCAGTCTGATCACAGTATGCTCCCAACATGGCGGCCGAATGACGACGGAATAGAACCTGACGGAAAGGCGTTTCACCACAGGACATTCGAAAGACAAATGCGCACCGTTGGACGCATTCGAATCATAGTGAAATAAAAAAACCACAACAATGGCAGCAATAGTCAAGTCTGTGTACCCATTACAATCAGGAGAACATTCATGACACACATTCATTGATAGTTTTGTTAGTCTTGGTCACAGACTGATTAGGATATACAGTAGATAGAAACATCTGGTAATCTGAAAACGTACAGTACGCACAGTCGATGGTGGATAAGCATTCTTTTCATGCAGTTCTGTGGAAGTATCTGAAACGTGACCGAGAATCACGTGACCTGGTTTCACGCTCGCTTTTGGGACATTCAACGTTGTTTGAGGCCACGATTGTACAAGGTGGACAGTCAGCTTAAAGTGTTTGAGCAGTTACAGGACGACAAAAACATGCAATCTTTTGAGAGCGTCCCACCCTTTCCGAGGCAATAGCACAGTGAAGTGTAACAGCAGGTATTCCCGATGACACAGCTCAAATGCTGCGGTCATTTTCATACTAGTCACTAGCTAGGTGGCAATTTGAGAAAAGAAAAAAAAATAAAATAAAATACTGTACAGTTTTAGTAAAGCTAGTGCTAATCTTTGGTCTGCAAAAATCCAGTATAGGACTTTTTTTTGACACTTTATTAATAATTTAAATGAAGCCCTCAGTATTTTGAAAAGCCGACATCATATAGAAATGTTATTTAGGTAGGCTTTGTTGCAGTTCTAGGTTTCGAAACAATGTTGCTCTAGGAAATCAAGACGCTTAAAGGGATTTTTTTTTTTTAGCAAAAAAAAAAAAAAATTTCACTTGGGACCCTTTTTACAGAAGCAAAAGAAATAAAGAGCATTAAATCCATCCAAATGATTTTAAACTTTTATATATAATTGCTCATATATAGCTCATTTTAGTATACTAACTGGAAAAGGAATAATTATCCTAGCCTGCTTTAAATCACGGATGGACATTGGAAACGAGATTAGAAAATACACTTTAAATATGACTCTCTCCTCAAAATGAGTAGCCACGAGTCACCACATTCTAGTTCTTTATTTCACTGCATTGTGCATGTCATCAGATATATTGAGCGAATTTTAGCGGCCCACTGGCACAAAGCTTGATTCAGCTCAGTTTTAGGAGAATGTGCTTTTTTGCTTAAAGCATTTGGCAATTTGTGGTAAACTGGACATCATAATATTCTATACCATTTGTTTAAGAGAGGATATTTGCCAAACATTTGGAAAATCGATTTCTTTTGGTGTTTTTTTCTATCCTATGCTCCTATGCACAAAAAAAGGAGAAATCCTAAGCACATGTTAGTATCCTAATCCTAAAAAAGGATCAGCATAATTTGTTTTAACGTTACTTTTAGTTGATCATATAAAACAGTTAGCAGCAGCCTCTTTCACTATTGACAAAAAGTCATTTGTGACCGTTTGGACATATTATTCTTATTTATTTGCTATCCTGCACACTAAAAAAAAGCTAAATTTTAGTATCCTAATGGAAAAGGAGGATTAGCCTAGCATATTTTAGCTTTATTTCTGTCTGTTCCCATAAAATATATTCTATTTCTCTTGTAAGGGTAATACCCTGTAAATAGGAAATGAACTTTTCAGCCGTCTATGTTATTCTGGAAGTTACGTGAATATATTGTGTGGCCTTATGCACCTAAAAACACATTTCGAGCAAACCTTAGCATACCACTAAAAAATGGGAAATTAGCCTCATTATTTTTACATGGATTCTCAGGTGGAGTAATTCTTCTACTTGCCAGCAAGCACACATTAAATGGACATGGGTTTCCATGTAATTTGTGATAGTTAAAAAATCTCGACTAAGAATATTTTTGCTAGCTACAAGAATGGGGAAAATTAGCCTAGCTTGAATTAGCTCGTTTAACCATTGACAATAGGGTGGATGTTACATCACTGTTCATTTTAGCCTAGTCAATTTTTGTTATTTTATGTATTTATAACTAACTGTTTACTAACACCTGTAAAAAAATGTACTTTTAGCTGGATTCTGCACTCAGTTTTAGTATTGATAACAAACCGTTTGCTATTGTAGCCACTGCTTTACACAGTGGTTACTGATATGCAGCAACTGTCCATTTGAATGAGCTTGCATCAGGAAACCCTGACGGTGCATAGATTACAAACAAATCCCACAAGGTGCCTAATATTTTCTTTGTCTTGTCTCAATAAATTTGACTTTTATGATAGGCGAATCTCTGTGCTCAACCTCAGGGTAATAAAAAACAAACAAAAAAGAAGAAGAAATTTTCCAAAAGCAAAAGCAGCTTCTTCACACCTACTGAATACACATGTGGGGATATGGAGATATTCTCATATAACGATTAGATACAAATAAAGATGTGAATGCCTAAGCAACGGTCTCCGAACCCTGTCGTCTTGGTACCAAAATGTCCTGAAGGCAAACATGGAAATTTGCAGAACATGGCTATGAATGGGACAGCGAGAGGAGGCTTAGGTAAAGAGGAGAGAGAGAGAGACAGAGGTAGTAATAATTTCCCAAAATCTTCTTCACGCCCGTCTTCTCCTCCTCCTGTTGTCTTGGGTTTCACAATGTTTCACGTTGTTCCCAATCCGTCCGTTGCTCTCATCTTGAAGATGTTCCTTCAGCTTTTAGGTGTATAAAATCACTTCCAGACGTGGGTCGTCATGTGTGCCGAGCTCGGAGCTGCTGAGCTTCCTGTGTGTTGGCTCCCGTATCCTGCCATGCCGTTGGTGCTGTAGAGATTCATGCCAGCTACTTGCTGAGTCATCTAAAAGAAAGCGAAACGCACTTTAGAAACGACAAGGATTTTTACTTTTTTTTTTCTACTGAAAACGCTCCAAAACGATTACACACACCTGAGCCATGTTCCACTGAAGCTGCTGGCCTTGTTGCACTCCGTACATTTGCTGGTGAGGTAACGGGGCCATGCCTCCAACCTGCTGCTGTCCCATCATCCCACTCTGCTGCGGAGCCAACACTCCACTCTGCTGCTGTCCCATCATCCCACTCTGCTGCGGAGCCAACACTCCACTCTGCTGCTGTCCCATCATTCCCTGGCCCACTCCTGTCATGTAAGGTGTTGACACAACGCCGCTCGGCTGAGCCATGACGCCCTGACCGCCCATCAATCCGTTCTGCTGCCCCATCATGCAATTCTGCTGTTGGGCTCCGATCATGCTGTTCTGGTGAACCCCCATTAAGCCACTCTGCTGCTGACCCATCATGGCCATTTGTGACGTCATCATGGCTCCTCCCATCCCCCCAACCTGGGCTAAAGAATGGTACGGGCCGTAAGGATGCGTCGGGAATCCCATTCTGTTCATATATAAGCCTAGTGAAAACAAACAGGAAGGACAAACAATACTCATTAAAATAAGCTAACCATGAAGGTGTTATAAGACCTGAGAGAAATCTACGCAGATTTCACCGTGTGTGGCCATCCCACTGGCGTGCAGCGAAGGCGTGGAGGCGTAGAGGGACAGGATGGAGTCCTTGGACAGCTTCTTGACGGCGCCTTCCTCTGCTTTGGGTTTTGGATCCATGAACAAGCTGAGGTTTTCAGGCACTGAGGCGGTCACTCTGCTTTGAGGCAAGGAGCTGGACGCAGGCTGGACAGAGAGAAACGCCATCAGAATGCACAAGTCCAAATAGAAGGACTGACATTTTGTACGCCGCAATGCAGAAACATTCACGTATTTGGATTTAGGGTTTGAGCATTTTTTTTTATTTTGATTTTAGCACAAACCCTACATACACCGAGCACACAAGCAACTTAATAGGTAAAAAAAGAAAAAAAAAAGAAAAGTTGATTTTTAATTGATGAACGTTTTCCAATATGACTTGAAATTCCACATTTGAAATCGGAATAATGTTCAAGTTCTGTCACCGGGATGGTTGTCAAATTCCAGTGGATGTTTCTGAGAACTGATTATGCATATCATGGAATAATAATAATAATAATAATAATAATAATAATAAAGATGTTTAAATCTGTGCATTACTAAATATGCCTTTATTTATAAAGCACATTTAAACTGGCGTGGCTCATTTTGCCCTCTTGTTTTCAATAAGGTGGATGTATTTCAGAGCTCTTTAAATCAGTGCCAGACACATGGCAGACTTGTTTTTCTTCTACAACAATTGACTACATTTTAGAGATTCAAGATTATTTTCAAGGTTTTGGATCAAACATTGATCACACACTGAGGTGAAATAGATCTACTTGAAAGAGAAGGTTTAGCTTCATAAAGTTAATGCACTGGACTATTACACGGTTATAGGAGAATTTACGACACGGTATCCTAATCATGACTTTTAGCTTATTCCATTCACTTTTGAGATATAATACAGACTCTTTTAGATTAACCTTTTGATCTCTTATCTTTATGCCTAGCTACCAAGTGCAAGCTTTTTCCTTCTTTCTTTCTTACATATTTCTCCACTTTGCACATTGAATTTAGCAAAACAATTGTATGCAAATAAAATACAGTTGAAAAAACATAAGGTATGTGCCCTTCAATTTGATCTCTTCAACATGTGGGGAAATGCGGGAAAACCATACTTTTTTTTTTTTTTAAATAACAAAAACTAAGTTAATAAATCATCTGCATGCTGCAAAAAATACAGCATGGAGAATGGCGGAGAGTGTTTTTAAGCTACCGTAGTTTTCGTAGAGGACACTGAGGATGGGGCTGGAAGAGAACCAAAGAGATCCAGAGCAGATTGTGCCTGAGCTGGATTAGAGGCGGCCGGGCTCTCGTTACCGTCTGGAACACATCCTCCCCCATTAGACACCGCAGGACTGGGAGTAGGTGCATCTAATGGAGGGCAGATGGAAAAAGGGAGACCGTTAGAGCTCCTCAAGATACGAGTCAGCCGTTTTTAAATCAATTTATCCAATAAAATGTTCATTCTAAACCTCAAAGTGGTGATCATTTTTTGCCTAACAGAGCCCTCCGGGTGAAAGAGAAGCATATGCAGAGCGGCGTGGAAAGTCCACTGTACACACTGTAAAGCGTGAGGAGTGCAAGTGAGGAAGTCCAAAAGATACAATACCGAGTCCAAGTAGATCTGTGACGGCCTGGGAGTCTGTCTTCGGGCTCACGTCTTTTTTCTAAGAAAATCAATACAATCAATGCAGCTTTGTTGCAAATTGAGAAATGGGCATGAATCCAATGGTCTTCTCAGTCAATGACCTTCTCGCTCAATGCAGACTTAGAACTGGTCCGCTTTTAAAGATTTTACCTTTCATCTGACTACACTTAACTATGCTGCACTTAAAATGTTCAAAAACACTAAAGGAAAGGGAAACCTACCAGTTTCATTTTCTCAAACACAACGGGCTCCTTCGGGATGTTGTCGCAGCTTTTTTCTTTCTGTCAACAGAAAACACATTTGGACAAGATGTTTAGCAGAGTTCTTTATCGTGAAGATTCGGCCTGAGGCAAAAGCCCGATTCATTTTCTTTGCTTGGCTCACCCTGAGCATCTGGATGTCAATAACCTTATCCATATACTTCTTTTTCTCATACTTGTCCCTGATGAAGATCTCTGCAGCCTGGTCTGTCTCGGGCCTCTGGAAGCATTCAGGTAAAAAGGCCTCGTAGAGACGCTTGGCCTTGGCGTTTCCCATCTCTTGAACGCACTGGGGTCGCCAGAGCACAACAAACACAATTACTGGACTGGATCAAACAGAACAGCAGAATTTTCAAGGTCTGACACACTTATGTAGAGATACTAATGGCGAGCGGAGCCAACAGAGTATTGGAGCTTGCTTAGGCCCTGGCTATCCCGTCCAAGACATATTTTGTTTGATTAAAAAAAAAAAAAAGTGTTTTTGTTTATCACTATAGATAAATGCAACGCGCCTAAAAAGTTGACTAGCTTTTGTTGAAATGTACTTAAAATGTTCAGTTGTTTTTTTTTTTTTTTTAATCAACGGTATATTAATTAGGGCTGTTGTATTTTAGTAATTGCGTAATCTATCGATTATTCTTATGATTAATCGAGTAATCGGATAAAAAAAAGATAAAATAAATAAGTTATTATGAATCAATAATATCCTCCGAGGGCGAACTTGAAAACTGGACGTTATGCCGCTAACACTTAGCTTTCGTCGACAACTAAGACCGCAATGAGAGTGCTGTGCAACGCAAGTAATAACCCTGCCGGAACGCGATGCATTAAATAATAAAAAAAAGATAATGAAGCAGATAAATTTCTCTCAAGGAATTTTAAGAATCGAGATACTTGAATCACTCGGGGAATCGTTTCAGCCCTAGTCTTAATAATTAAGTGCATTTAGTATTTGTCATTGAGAAATGTCACACATGGCAACCTTCATAACCTTTATTGTTATTGTTTTAAAACACTGTTTAGAATGGGGATGCTTCTTTTTGGTTCCCAAACTAAACTGTCTGCATTTACTGCAGCTGGTTAAGTTGTTCAAAACTAATGTTTTTGAATTGTGCCGGCAAATCAGTCTGCACAAACTGATGATTTGTGTTCTCCTTATTGAGAGCACGAAAGCATCAATGATAGCTCATGAATTAACAATTAAGATGTATCCGGTATGTAGCCAGGGAGTCAACTGAATACCGGTGACTATCAAAGAGACAAAAGCTATTTTATTGATCTTCAAAGCAAGCTATGACATGACTATGCTTGTGTATTTTGAAGCCTTTGTCAATCTATCACTTTAGCATACGGAGAGTTCGGGCCTCTGACCTGGACCTGCTCCTGTGTCCACTGATCCAAGTTGACAGACTTGACCTTTGAGATGTGGACCCCGAGGTTTCGATGAATCCCAGCACAGCGGATGCAAATGAAGATGCCTAAATTCCAGGAAGCCCATCTTGGACCTGGGACAGACGGAGGGGGAGAGGATGAAGAACACAGAGCATCGTCTCCAGGAACGAGGGTAATGAGTCTATCTAGTGGGATAGCAGAGTGCCAGATCGTGTGGGAGTGAGTTCAATAATACATGCCGAGTCTGAAAGCTCAATTATGAGTTTGAATTCAGCAGGGAACACAACAAGTAATCTTCTGCAAGTCATCTGGTTTGCTAATAGATAACAGCGTTGAATAGATGCGCTTGTCTGCATGACTGAGAAGACAGGGAGAGCACAAAAAACAACTAACACACACACACACACACACACATAAACACTCTCCGTCTGGATACCTGCAGGGATGATTACTCATTTGGTCATGAGCCTGCGTGTGTGGGAGCAATGTTATCTGAACACGGCATTATGTTCACAACACTGCCATATGCATCTAAACTGATCCATCTGATGTTTAAACCGCCCTCTTTGCGCTGCGTACACGTGCAGAAGATGATATTCCAGGTTTGGTGCCTCCACTTAAATTTCGGTAATTACATTTTATTTGTATCTACATCAAGCTTTACATTTTTCTATTTTCTTGTTCTCTTAATGCCTTTAATATACTTTCACACCTGCTTTTCATGACAGTGACGCATTCTAACCACATAAGGACACTTTACAAGGCAATAAAGCTACGGAGCAAAAATGACACAAAATAAACCAGGAAAATGTGACCATAGAGATGATGCTGCCTATAGCAGGGGGAGTTTTGAGTCTGGATCTGAACGGAGGGAGAGAATCAATATTTGGACTGTCTGGTGGGAGTGAATGCCCGAGTCGGGCAGCGTAGGAGCTGAAAGCTCTGCTCCCCAGGGTGCTAAGGTGGGTGCAGGTTGTAGCGAGTCGGGAAGTCTGTGGATGGCGTTGAACGTGTGCACGACGAGATCTATGCCTGTTGTGAATTTGATACGCAGTGCAATTGCTGTAAAACTTTAATGACGTGGTGATAAAATGAAGCTGCATTCCTTGACCATTCGAAGCTTATGGAGAGATTTTGAGAGAGACCACAGAGGAGAGAGTTACTATAGTCGATCGGTGAAGTGATGAGGACAGATAAAAATAAAGCACGGCAGACATAATGCCAGAATAGAAACTGGCCACTTTAATAAATTTAGATTCAGTTCCAAGAAGAACAACTTCTGTTTCATCACAGGCCGACCTTACAAAGTCGGACCAAGACTTTATTTCAGATAAGCGGGTGATATGAACGGAGAGGGAGAGAAATTGATTTATTTCAATAGAAAAGTGGAGTTGGGTGTTATCAGGAAAAATAACATCAAGTTGGATGAAAATATCTTTAATGGCAAATAGGTAAGTGATAGAGAAAAGGGTGACCTATAGGAAACGTGGAAAAGGTCAGATCTGAGTTCAGAGTGAAATCAGCCAACAGGGACATTTAGGATGCCAATTTAGAACAGAATCTATTAAGAAAATGGCACGAGAAATTGTATTAAAGGCTGCCTTCTGACCAAGGAGGATGAAAAATAATGAGACCACAATTAGTTGTCATGAGGAAATCCTCGTTTTAGCTTTTATCATGAATTGATGTGTGATTTACGGCTGCATCTAACGATTATTTTAGTAATCCGACTACTCTCTCGATTATTCTGATGATTCATCGATTAATCGGATATATAAATGACACATTTTGCAGATGTTTTATTTAACCACTTAAGCTTTTTTTCCATATAGAGCCTGTGTACTCCAGTTAATTATTTAAAAAACGACTAAATTAGTTGTTGATTATTTCAATAATAGATTAATTGCACAAAAAAATGTATTAATCATTTCAGCCCTGGTGTATTTTTTATTTATTCTCCATTTTTTTCTTATCTTGTGGTTAAGATTGACACATATTTTTGTTCTCTTCTTAAAAAAAAGAGAAAAATGTGCACAATTTCCATTATTTGACACAGTTTATGTCCGTCTCTGATCTTTTCTCAGTACAGCCTGAACGACGTTTTCTTCCAGTTCTACAATATTTATCATCATTCCTTTGGAACTAAAGCATTTTCAATATTCATTGTTTCCTGTGCTCTATAAATAAAGCCTGACGGGTTGAATTTTGACACTCCTGCTACAAGTCGATGCACTGTGGCCCCTTCCCACTAGGTGGCGGAACAGCTTTGGGTTTGGATCCTTATCTCCTGTCAGATGAGAAGTCACTGTGCAGAGTGGAGGAAAGGGCCATTCTATGCAAATGAAAGTAGATGCTGATTTTCAGGACGAAAATCCTGCAAAGCCTTCCTCTTTGTGGCAGCCGCGGAAACCGAGTGTCAGGGTCCAAGAATAGCCTTTTGTCTCCATATTCTTTTACCCAGACTAATCAGGAGAATCACTTTTAAAAACAAAAAGCCGAGCAACAATGAATGTTTAACATCAGCACGGAGAGGAAACCAGTAAATGCAAACCACGGGATCATCAGCTGGACGGCCTATCTGTCAACCTGACAGCGAAGCTGCAGCATTAGCTCTCATGCCGGCTAATAATAGTAGAATTACTCCGCAAAGCCTGCTTAACCGCTGTAAACACCGGCACTGACACAGAGGCACTGTCAATTGTATTGAGCTTCCTGTAAAAGAGGAATTTGGTAATCCTTCATTCTCGTTCACAACCCCCTCAGTTTCTGGCCACGGCTTTATCTTAATTTTATCACATTTGTTCTCCGCTGCCTCTTCGTACATCGACATCTCTCTCACACAATCAAATTGATGATTTTCTATAAATATCTGCACCCTTTTTCTTTTTCCCCCCAGAGTTGTACTCGTTTTACAACATTTTCCAAAATTGCAGTGACAATGGCACTGTTACTGCCATTGTGTCAACAGCAGTAACAGTGATATCATCCTGGACTGTCCAAAAAACACTGCTGACGATTATGTGTTCAGACTTATGCAATAAGCAGGAGGAGAGCGTTAAATTAAGAAGTATTCTCCAGAAGAGACTTAGCGAGAAGGCAAATGTAAACGATTGCAGAAAAATTTGCAGCAAACTGAAGATGACACATGACTACTGAACTCTGGACAACAGTGTCAACATCTTGTGGCATTTTATCTTGGAATGCTAAAAGATCTTGATATTTTGGGTCTAACTAAAGTGCGTGTATCTTACAATGCACAAGAAGGGAGCAGTTCTTGAACTGGATCCTCCTGTGGACGGAGAGGTCTGACATGTGTCGGTTTGACCGTTCGCTAACTGGACTATCTCAAACTGCCACCCTTGACACAATGAAACGTTGCCATTTTCACTCAAGGCGACATGCATATCACATCGCTTTGTCATGTTTGTCAAATCTGTTTCTCAGCAGATATCGCTCTATCTAGACTTGGGTAGGGTAGGCCCGACACAGTTGTTCTGGATAAGAAAAAAATAATAACAAAATAGATTACAAGCTAACAGTTGCAAACTGCCCTTTGTGTCAGCGTGCTACAGTGACAGAGTAATCAGTTTTCATTTGTGGCATAAAACCTTGTTGTTTTCAGTCAAGGTTAGGCTATGCTAACATGTTGATGAATGCTTATATGGATTTGCTAACAGCTAGCATAGCTACTGCATTTGGTTTTTGGAACTGTAGCCTAATGGATGTTATGATTTATACTTCAGGTATTTACAAGAATCAATTGAGCCCAGGAGGATTTAAAGAAAAGAAACAACCACAGGCATTTTAAAGTGAACTATGGCCACACACAGGGTTGCAGCACCTGGTTTAGCTCGAATCAGTGCAGCGGTTGAGTAAGAACTCATGATAAAGTATGTTCAGCAAACACACACCTCCAGGTACTTCTAACAGCTATGGCTGAAAGAGTGTAGGAGGAACAGATATCTAAAAAAAGGAAGGAGAGACTGAGCAAACACTTCAAAAGGAGCGAAGCGGCGATGCTGAGCGCGCGGCAGTTTTCTGTATAAGCAAAGGTCATGAGTACTGGAGTGGTGAGGGTGTGACAATTAAATTAAATGCGACTAAAGTTTTGAAAAGGTGAGGTGCCCAAAAGCAGAGAGGGTTTGAAATTACTGGTGGATGAATCATCCTGGCAAAAAAGAAAAGTGAACGTGGTCGTGTGTGTCAAACATCTAAGCTGGAGCACATGAGGAGCGGAGAAGGCGAAGGCAAACAGGACAAGATTATCTTAGTCATCAAACGGTGGACTTTGGTTGTTTGATGATGTGCCTGAATGTGTACAGGGAGTTTGGACCAAAGTGAACACGAACCGAGATTTAAAATCAAAGCCACGACACAACAAGTTCTAAATAATTCAATTTTGAGAGCAGACATGTTCGGCTAGTTTCTATTTAAAATACAGAATAGATAATGAGGTGTTTAAATGTTTTATGCTGTTCTGAGTGTGCTTTAGAAAGTACCTTTGGACACACATCATTTAGCTTGCAGGTAAACTGCTAGAGCAGGTGCACATAGCTCATTAGCCTACATCCCACAAGGATAAATGGTGCTCTCTGCAAGCACCGAGTTAATCCTGCAGAGCCTCGGTTATCAGGGGGTAGAGCACCCTCCTCCTCCTCCTCTTCCTTCTCATCGTTCTCCTTCTTCTCCTTCGCCTCCATGCAAACATAGACGCGCTTGTTTCATCCTCCTGTCCTCTAGCGTGAAACCCCAACCGGAAACCCTTAAGCCATCCTTCAGCCCGATCTCAATCTGAGCGAGGCAGATGGGCTCGCATTTAAAATTGACCAACTCACACCCACCATCTGTGTTAAGTTTTGTTACTGTGTCTGAACAGGGCCGCACTCAACGACGCAAGAAAAAAAAACCAAAACCTTCTAGCTTGTTTTATTTAAAAATCTCTTCTGGTTTTCATCCAGCCGGTTGTAAATAGCTAACGAGAACTGATTTTAAGTGCAATAAAGTCGATTAGAGATGTCCCCAGAAACGGGTCGTTGGCTGGAATCGTTTGATATTATTGCCTGTCAGCATAGGCAACACATGGAGTGCCACCAGGCTGTGCTGACAAAATCAATAGAAGAATATCTTTGGTGTGGGTCTTGTGACTGAGTGAGGAACACTTGAAACTTTCCATTTCTGGGAAGGAGTTCAAAGGAAGACAGAGGAGGCAGATGTAAGAAACCATCTGTTTTCTATAAAAACGTTGAGACGCGATCGCCGTTCTTTCAGAGAGCAAGAGAGAACAAGATTTTTATAGATAACACAAAGTGCAAAATGAGGAACGGGTGATTGCGCGCTCTTTCCGTCTCATAGTTTAGTTGATAGGGAACAGTTTTGAACTTTAAGATATGGATAAAAAAAAAGGTAACCATTGCCTCCATGGTGACATATGGCACCCTAAAACATGTTTAATTATTTAGTATTTTACCCGTAATGAAAACAGCAAACTGAAAGCCTGGGGCGGAACATGAAAGGCAGGAATGCTAATTAACAAACTTCAAACTGAATACAAGGATCTCGGCTGATTTGGAGTCTTTGCATACACATTTGTATACAACGTTCTTTGCAACGGTGCCGACGCAGACTCTCCTTGGTGCTATACCTCTGCGTCTTCCAGAGGGCATAGGTAACCTTCTTGTTTGACTGGAAATTCCCTGCTGGCTTTTGATTGGATGGGATTAAAGGCTGCAAAGGGTGGGGGTGGAGGTGGGGGTGCTAAGAGCTTGTGGCGGAGGTGGTGACGGCGGTGGGGGAGCATGACATAGCCAGGTGATATCGCCACAGCAACCTGGGCCTCGCCTGCGTGTGAACACGAGCACGTTGGAGAGAGAGAGAGAGAGAGAGAGAGAGAGAGAGAGAGAGAGAGAGAGAGAGAGAGAGAGAGAGAGAGAAAAAACCCCAACACTCTTGAGACTGGAGCCAGAAATATTGACTACGTTAAACACCTGCAGCTTTCCTTTGCCACTATTTCCTGGCGGCGCTGGAGGTTTTACAGTATCTGTGTCACTTTGTGTGGAAGTGGTTTTGAAAAAAAATAAATAAATAAAAAAATGAACTTACATAATGTCAGGGAGAAGAGAGCATGGGACTGGCAGGAAGTTGGCTTGCACAGCGATACGACTCAACAAACAGAGGTCTTGTTTTTATGACTGCCGTGTTTGTATAGTAAGACTGCATGGGGGGGGGGGCGGCTGGGCAGGAGAGTTGTTTTGCTTTTTCACACCACTTCCTGTACAATCACACACAAGGGTGGGAGGTAAATCTGTCCACGTCGATGCAAACGAGATTACATCAAACGTCATTGTGAGCCATATGGCGAAAACCGCGACTTTACAGCTCATGCTTGGGGAGTTGCGGGGGGTCGAAGGCAAACTGCAACCAGGATTATATCACCAGCACACTCATTAGGAGCTTCATCCCACAAAGTGGGGAATTAGCCTAATGTGTGACCTTTTAAATCAGTGTGCAGCCATAAATGCATGCAAGACTAATGAGTGCAAAGGAGAAAATCTGCTTTAAGTTGTTGCTGAGAAATGCATTTTCACATTGTGTCCTGTCACAAACACAAACTTAAGTGTGTTTTTTATTTGGATTTGATTTTAAAATCCAAATTAGGGCATCGTTCTGAAGTGGGAAGAAAACCAAATGTGGTTTTCAAATAAAAACCCTGAAAAGCAGTTGAATCTCCAGAGACTTACATCTTTTGTCCATCCTCCTTCACAAAGCAGCTCCAGCTCAGTCTGACTGAACAAAGAGCGGCTGTGAACACTTGGTTTGGATTCTTTCCACAAGTTCTCATTTTCAGATTTAGGCCTGGACTTTGACTGGACTGTTCTGACGCATGTGATTTGTATTAGGGGCACGCCGATAAATAAGCCGTGAATTCCTCAATTTAGGAAATCGGTTGGTACTCACACGAGGAGCCGACCTTATCCACCGATCTTATCTACCGCCGCGGAGGACCGAAAATCAGTCACTGTTCGCTTCTCTGCTCTGCCGACAGGGACGCTACCAGGCCACGTGCGCGGTTAACAATAGTTGGGAACTTAGCGACTTTGTTGCTATAATTAGCAACCTGTCAGACAAAAAAAAAACATCTGCATCGGCAAACCGGGTTTTTTAAAGACGGTCAGCCAGAAAACTGCAATTGGAGCGCCCTCAAATTCATATCACTTCATCTCATTTTAGCTCCATTTGTCTGTTCAGCGACACGAGGTGCAAGGTGAACCTGTGCCTCAGTCTCGAGCCTTTTGCAGTCCGGTATGTTGCAAAACAATCAATGTCCAACTTATCTGACAGGGAAATCTTTATCTACAAAATTGCTGTGTCCCCATAATGAAATATGGCAAACAATAAACGGAGCTTCTTATAAGCTTCTTCTCATGAGAAATATATCTGTTATAGGCAGGCAAAGTTGTGGTCATGACAGGCAAAAAAAGTTCCAATTGACACAAATACTTTTTCAAGCACTTCCTTCGTAAACTAGAAAAAAACAACTTGCATTTAAGTTTTAAATCGGAGCCTGATAATCCTCTGTGTGTCCACGTATGTGTTCCTGCTGCTGCTCTTGCCTTACAGCCTAATCTCATCCACAGTCTAATTATACCGGTCTGCTGCAAATTGTGACCAGTCACGTCAATCAAAAGGGCAAGAGCACAAGCACGCTTCATGAACGTGAAATCAAGCATGCAAAAAAAGTAAAACAACAAGAGCGAGAGATGGCCTTAAAAGGCCTTTCTCTTCCAGGAAGGGCTGACTGCAAGCCTCATTATTATTTTAAAAGCTGCACCTTCTTATTTGTCTTTGATCGAGTCTCGGAGGAGCCAACTCTTCAGATGAACCAGAAGAGTCTGATCACAGCTTGGGTTATGTAACCAACTTCGCCTGAAGCGTCTCGACATCTGCATCAGCTCTGATTACTGTGGGTTTTGTTAAGAGACCGGGTCGCCATGACTTCTTTACTGCTGATTCATGAAGCCCAACAACCAGAGGGATAACTTAAAAAGCATGTACTCTTATGCTTCCTAGTTTTAAGGGTGGATGAGGGGCTGGGCCACAGGAAGTCGCCGATTACAGGATGAAACTAAATGCACCTTCAGTGATTTTGATCATTTCTCCTCTGGGACCGTCACAAATAGATGGAACTAAGTTACAAGGTTGCTCTAGTTTTATATATCGGATGATTCTATCTAAGTTTTTTCATGTCCTTGGCGGATGTTTAGAGCGTACATTTGACAGCTACAAACGATGAGCTCTGTCCCAATGCATCCCGTTTGAAATGCATGTTTTGCAGCATTAGGTGTCCCGGAGCAATGATCGGAGTCGTTCAGAACGTTTTCCTGAACAATCACTCAGTGGCTCTGTCTAAAAGCCCGCGGTAATTTACCGACTTGTGGGTGCGCGGTGTAGGCGTCTCCATTAAATGACAAAACCTCTCCTCCGCCGCCGAGGCATTTCTCTGACAAGACGCAGCCTCGCCAGGCCGTCTCAGACAACTCAACGCCAAGAGTGAGCTCCGATGACGCTCGCGATGACGGAGGTGGCAGAGTACACACCTTTTCTAATAACACCCAACTATCCTGCAGGCTAAGCTTAATTACAGTCAGATGTTACTGCTCCTCCACGCCATCAGCAAGTCTGGCTTGCGTTGCTCTTGCAGAAGTGTTCACACAGTTTAAATCTTTCCACATTTCGTAAGCAGCAAACACAGACTTTGATGGATTTCATGGGGATTTTATGATGCGTCGAGCTACAAGTAGAGCACAATTGGTACATGGAAGAAAAGTTGTTGCCTTTTATGTCTCATATAAAATCTACTATACTTAGTATCCGTTGTGGCTGCTGTCCGGCTGGAAGCCAGCAACTGTGTAGCCTCAAACAGGTTTTCTTCCAGTTTTGCTCTTTATTTAGCTTCATCCAGCTTCTCATCAACTCTTAACCAGCACCACAAAGTTCTTGGTATCCTTCATTTCCTTTTACAAATAAAAATTGAAAAATGCGCTGTGCATTATTCAGGCCCGTTCACTGGGATGATCTTTGTTTGTTAAATCTAAAAATCTACCGTCTCTTAAGAGAGCCATTAAGGAAGGAACTTCATCAGCCATTTAGGGTCAAATAGCAAACAAGTGGAAGAGGACACCAAATTTGGCCAAACGTTTTGGTCTGTGTTCAGTGCTATCTGTGGCTCATCATCACACCATTCGTGCAATGAAGCATGGTGGTTGCGGCGTCATGATGTGAAGATCCTTTTCTTTAGCAGAGACATGGAAGCTTGGTCAGAGTTCACGAGAAGATCGACTGAACCTCTTAGAGTAGAGGCTCTAACAGGTCCTGAACTTTTCTAGAAATGTAGACATGTAGACAGTCCGTGACTCTGACTCGTGGTTGATCACATAAGCGTTTACGCTTAGTCAGCTAAAAGGCGGTACGACGTAAACGCCATCGACATCATCAGCCAATATGCCGACCAAAACATTGTCATGTTCGTCTTAAGTCCTTAAGATCACAAGCGTATATTTACGGTATGACTCTGGCAGGACGCTATACGTTTTAGAGAATTCAACGATGATTTGGTCCTCGGAGTTGCATGTTTGCAACCTCAACATCCATGTTTACCCAACAGGGTGGCAAAACAGGTTCAGCAAACAGCCGATGACATGCGGCTCAAGGCCTCCTGGAGGACACACGCCTTGCAGGGTTAGGAGACAAACACGACCGGCCGCATGTCCCGATGTGTTTACAAAAATCATACACCGGTTCGGTGGAAATTAGGTGCCGTGATCAGGAATCACAGCAGGCAGTCAACATGAGAGGAACTGCAACACTGCACAAGTAATCTGAGAGGAGCAGCCTCACTTTGTCAGGGCAGTAAAATAAATAAATAAGTAAATAAATAAAAGTGCCATTTTAATGGCAGAAAGGGTTTCCTGTGTGCTCCCAGCCTGCAGGAACAATCTGTTCAGGGGTGATCCAGAGTCAGCACAGGTGTTTCCCCAACAAGGTCTCAGTTTCTCCCAATGTGCCTCACTCTATTTGACGCTCTGGTTTGTCACTGTGACTCGCGGATAATTAGAGGTTTTTATGTGTGCATGAAAACTCTAATCGAACTGGGAATGTCTTGAGGTATTCTGACATGATGTAACTGCATCCTGCACTTGGGAGGATGTGGCAGAATCTCTTGCGCCATGCCACAACGTACTTGGCCAATGGGGGGGCAGATACATGCAATGCCGCATTTATCGCCCGGTGTAGCATAAATAGGATAAATTGGAGAGAGATTCGTGCGCATGGGCCGCCTGCAGGCGTGATCAGACACAGGACGAGGTAGAAGGGAAATATGATCCAGGCGATGATGATGATGATGGTGATGGTGATGATGACCCACCTTTAGAGTCGCAGTCGGCGCAGTATTTGTTCTCCTCCAGCGCCAGCAGAGAGTTGAGCACCGCCTGGTATCTGTCAACGTCTTTCACAGATTTGCCCGTCATCGCTGCGCTCCGAGTCTCGGTCCACTCCTCCTTCCACACAAGAGCCCCCCGATGTTTCTCCCCGTCCGCGCCGGCTCTCGTCAGGGGGTTTGGGGGGGGGGTGGGAAGCTCGAGGAAAATGAAACGCGGTCCAGGCGGTCGGATTTTCGGGCGATGCGCTCAGTTCGTCCTCCTCCTCCTCCACCTCCTCCTCCTCCTCCCCGGTCTTCCTCCTAAATGTGTGCAGCGCAGTGAGTTCGCTTCGGCGCGATCGCAGGATGAGAGGTAGCCTCTCCCCCGGAGCCCAGCGCAACAGGAAGAAACAGCCACGTGATTTCCAGGACTGAAAACGAGCAGCTCACTTTGAAGCACATCTGTAACCTATCAGAGAGAGACCGCTGCTCGCTCCTCCGAGTGCCAGTCTCTGGAGCCTAAAGGAACGCAGGCCTATGCCGCCATCTAGTGGTTACACCAAGGCACTACTGTTGAGGCAAAAATAACTCCATCCGATATTCGCGTAGGAGGAGTCCCGCTCCAGTCTTCAAGGACCGGTGTGCTGCAGTTTTTAGTCGTGCCGCAGGTACAAAACGCTGGAATTAAATGGCTTAATTTCCTCCTTCTTGTGTAGAGAATTTCTACAGAGTCTTGCTATTGACCTAATTATTAAATTCAGGTGTGGTGCAGCAGAGGCACATCTTAAAGTTGCAGGACAGTGGAACCTTTGGGACTGGAGTTTGACACGGTCGCCATGTTGTGACTGGCAATTTGCTTTTAAAAGGTTGTATTTTCCCCATTACAACAACACCCACCACTTTTAATTATTACTTTTTTGATGAAATAACAGTTAGGAATAGCTATTTTGTGTTGGGGTATTTTTTTTGTTGTTGCCCGGTATATGATATGAATCCTTTTCTAAATCTGAGTATTCTATCATTTGAAAATGTACAAAATAATTTATAGTGTAATATTTTTTTATAGTGATAAAAAGGTATTGTTTTAAGTTTCCATAGAATCTATTTGGTTGCCCACTTCAACAATTTTATGTTTCCATCGTGTATTTTTATTTTTCTCAAAAACTTAATTTTTGTTTATAATTAAGTGCCGATCATAGTCATGACTGACATCGGCAGAAATAAACTCTTAATAATGAATGTGATTTTCAGTTAGTTACGTGTCAGAATAATTATTGAATTATTTGAATGTATTCTAATTTATACGCCTGTATGTAGATTGGAATCTGAGGAGAGCTGTTATCCTCTTGGTCACTAGAGGGCGGTAACTCTACATACTATCGGGAAAAAAATTTGACGAAATACAGACGCGTTACCTTCAAAATAAATGTCCCCGTGTGTCTTTTCCCAAATTCTGAAAACCACATACTGTGCAGCGTTCTGAAACATAGGCTGTGTCGCTCTCTTATTTAGTGAAAAATCCTCCTTTAACTTTTTAACGCTTTATGTTGCCTTTCTATTTTACATCCTCGCTCTTTTAAGCTGTTAAATAAACCGGAAGCTGATGCTTTTATTTGGCTAACTTTGCACAACAGGAAGTGTGTGACTGAACTTTGTGATTACGGAACTAGGTGCTTAGCCAGAATCAAATAAATAAAGGATTAATCTCGAATTACCTCCCGTGTAATCCTGTAACTCTTTCCACGATGTCTCGGCAATCCAACCGAACGACAGACAGCAAGAAAATGGTAGGATTTACGCCATAGGAGCTAGCTAGCTCAATTGAAAGATGCTAACTTTTGAATAAATATATACTTTAGAACAAACTATTTCATAGCTTCGTCAAAAGAAATGATTGACAGTCGTGATTTTTCGTTCATGTACTTGTGACAAAACGTATTAAAAACACGAAAACCTGCTACGTTTATGTATCATTTATTGCTGGCTTCTGGGGGAAGTGTAGCTCATGTAGCATGTAAGCTAAAAATATAGAGGCTTACATGCAGACATAGTCGGGTGCATTAGTTTTGGGGTGTTTATGTTAATGTTAATTTGCATTTTTTTTTTTAAAGCAAGTATCTTTATAATATATCTTTTCTTAGTGTTTTACCATTGTTGCCTACCAGGTATTTATATTTCTATGTAACTACTATGTAACTACAAAAGAAATATTGATACCAATATTTCTTTTGGTATCAAAAGAAATATTGAATCAAGCTATTAAAAAGTAAAAATCTACATGAAAGCAATATGTAGCTGCCAGTCACATTATTACGGTTAATGGTTTATAATTTCATCTTGTGACAGGTTAGGAGTTTGCTATATATTTTTTAAATTTAACAATATATTTCTTGATACTTTTATTAAGCACTAAAATGTCCTGATTTGTTATTTTAGAAATTTGGATTATTTATTTCTTCCTGTCAAAATTCCTGTCACAAAATAATTTCAGTTTCATACAATCTTGGATCTTTTTTCGTGTAAATGTTTCATTTTACCTTTTTGTAGCTATGTTGGTGTACATTAGTTTACTAACCCCTGAGCATTGAAACAGCAAAAACTAAATACATTGCTGTGCTTTTTCCTTTAGAACTCTGAGCTGTTCACATTGACATATGGGGCCCTGGTGACCCAGCTTTGTAAAGACTATGAAAATGATGAGGAAGTCAATAAACAGCTGGACAAAATGTAAGTACACTTTAAGAAGCATTTGTCACATCCACTGCAGGTTGTAAATGGTGTGAATATTTGCAGTTAATTGGTATGTTTAGCTTCTATTGTTTGAAGAAAATCTATTTCATTGTTGTTTCTGTTCTGGTATAGCAGAATGTGTGCATTGCTTTAATTTTCTGCACCATGACCATATAACCACCAGTTATTTGAATGCTATACTGAAACTATTACAGTCATTATATTATGTCTCGGTGCTACATTATTGACCATTATTACATTGGCAATTGCTACAAACGTGTTTGAACCGGTAAATGAAAGCGAAGGCATTTCTGGACCAGAAAGAACAAAACTGTATATTTGAGTGTCTTTGGGAAAGATTGTGAACACACTTTCTACTTAAATGTCACCTATGGACAGGATGCTCGACTATCAAATTATGCATATTCATTATTAAGTTAATCTCTGTGTTCTAGTAACACTGCAGTACATTGCCTTTCACGTATTTAATAGTATAACACTAAGATTAGCACTTTACAATATTGATTTTGTTATTCCATAACAACGCTTTCTGTTAGATAAACTATGTAGATAAACTACATTGCCTGTCATGTGAAAATGTATCTCTGAATATGTGAAAAAGAAACTGTCTGAACTTTGTGCGCTGTTGGTTGCCAGTTCCAAAAGCTTATGTTAAGATTTAATTTCTCACACATATCCATGTGTTGTTAGTCTTTTTTTTTCTAGGGAAAAACACTTTAGAAGTAGCTAATGTTGAGACTAGTTTTAAAGACAGACCAAACATCTCTTGATGGCCAAGCTGGACACAGTAATCCTGCAGCAAAATAGTTTGGACAAAACCATGGATTTGTAGCCCCCAAAAATTCAAAACATCCCTTCAAGCCGGCAGATCTTTGGACTGAGTGTGCTTTGTTTCTCCGGTTGTATGGCAACCCCGAGC
Source organism: Poeciliopsis gracilis (assembly GCA_911649635.1). Lineage (NCBI taxonomy): Eukaryota > Metazoa > Chordata > Actinopteri > Cyprinodontiformes > Poeciliidae > Poeciliopsis > Poeciliopsis gracilis. Next base: position 5,126,119 of record CAJVRI010000435.1, on the reverse strand, counting down.
TTAGAGCAGGATTAGACATGTCTCAGCTGCCCAAAGAAGGTAGTAAATGTTCTCTGTCCGCTCTCAAGTTTTCCACCCAACTGGTCAGAGATGGGCTATGTTAGGATAGTGACGCATTAATTGGCTTCCAACTGCAGTCAGGATAAGTTTTCTCGACTTAAGTCACAATTGGCAGCAAGTTCAAGGCTTCAAGTGTGTGAAGCAAAAATGTCTTGAAGGGTAGTATTTCGTATAATTTCTGCCTTTTACACCTCTCTCCTACTGTGGATGCGAGCATTGATATCCGTTGCCTTTCTGTCTGGCTTCCTCTCACTCACAGGGGATACAACATCGGAGTGCGTCTGATTGAGGACTTCTTGGCGCGTTCCAGCATCGGCAGGTGTCAGGATTTCCGAGAAACAGCCGACATTATCGCTAAGGTAAGTGGAAGGTTCCAGACCAATTGGAGCGTGACTGTGGACGTCTCCCAAGATTGGGGGTGGGAGAAGGTCTTAAAAATTCAGATTAGAGAGATCAAAATAGCCCAACACATGATGGGTGAAAGAGCAACAGTACAGATGGGAGATTATATGTTTTAGGCCAAGTGGAGGATAAAACCATAAAGTTTACAGGATAAAGTTATTGGCATTGATTCTAAATGCTAAACTAAGATCACCTGCTGTAGTCATGGCCTTTTCTGACCCAAAATTCTGTATTTAAAACTGTTAAGGTTCAATAGGCGGCATATCAGGTGGAAGAGTTTTGCACATGAATTTGGTGCATGTGCCGCTGGAAGTTTATAAGTGTATTCAAATGTTCTTGAAAGTCCTTATGAGTTAATAAAGTCACTGTGTTCCTAATTTGATTTGCATTCCTCCTGCTTCTCTTCTTTGGTAACACGTTGTGGCTTTTTTGGACTGAAACCCGATTTTCTTGATGACTTCCCTGACAAGAAAACAGAAGAGCAGCTTTTAGATGTCAGCTGGTCCAGATGTTATAGTTTCATGCTTGAAGAGATTCAGTGCACAGATGGAACAACGCTTATTCAGAAAACAGTAGTTTGGACTCGGCAATTAATGATTGCCTTGCCTTGGGATATCACTTGGCCCCTCAAATATCATAGAAGTGATTTATTCAGTCAGTTATGCAAGTCGCCATACTTGGTAATAACATTATTCAAGTAGAAGTAAAAAGTACACTCTAGTAGAACTTCCCCTAAAAATAGTTCTTCTCCAAAAATACTACTCTTGTAATACTAACTAATGTAACTAGTTAGTATTACATCGACCTCATGGCTGATCTATTGAATGCTTCATCGTGCTTTTAAAAAGGCACCAATAGTTAGATGGGTTTGTTCAACAACGTTTGACGTTGAAAGGAACTAAAGACAAAACATGTCCAGCTAAACTTACTGAATAAATGTGCAACAAATAAAAGATTTTCTTTCCTATCCTGACCCTGACTTGTTTCCCTTTTCTCCCCCCCCTCACCCTTCTCTTCAACATTGTTGTGATCTGTTAGGTTGCATTTAAGACGTACCTGGGAATTACCCCCAGTGTGACCAACTGGAGTCCAGGAGGAGATGAATTTTCTCTCATTCTGGAGAACAACCCGCTGGCTGACTTTGTGGAGCTGCCAGATAACCACAACACGCTCATTTACTCCAATCTGCTGTGTGGTGTCCTCCGAGGAGCCCTGGAGATGGTAAATTTGACCGCTTCGTTTTCCCTGTGTTGAAAGACTTGGTCACATTTCTTAAAATAACATGGTTGCCATGGTTTAAGATCTTGAATTTGATGCATGTGCAGCTGGAAGTTCAAGAGTGTCTTTGAAAATCCAAATGAGTTAATAAGGTCACTGTGTTTAACAGAAGGATATAGACAAAGACAGAGTTCATTGTCATTCAATTGTATGTTTAAAAATGTACAAATTGAAAAAGATTTTATTGCAAGGCTCCTATAATAATAAATGAATAAATAGTAAAAGTATTAATGTAAATATATCTAGTAAAAGATTAAACTAATGGCAGTGTCATAGTCTTTTAGCATGAGGAATGCAGCTGTACACAAACAGCAAAATAAATTATATGCAAAATAAATATTAAAATTATATATTACAAGTGTATGGTAAATAAATCATTTATATGCAAAATATATAATATTTTTTCTTGCATGTATATAATCTGCAGCTTTCTTTCTTAGACTCATTTAAAGTATTTTGAAGCTTCATAAAATACTTAACACTTTTAGTTTATTTAAAACTTGTCTGTTAAAAGAAGAGTATTTTCTTGGAAGTGTTTTGAGTCTCGTTTGGACCTAATCGTCTGACATTCTGAATCTGATTTAGGTCCAGATGGCAGTGGATGTGAAGTTTGCCCAGGACAGCCTCAGAGGGGACAATGTCACAGAAATCCGCATGAAGTTCATCAAGAGGATTGAAGAAAACCTCCCAGCCGGAGAGGAGTGACAGAAAAAAACAAAGACACTTTTATTTTGTTTAGGTGTATTTTTTTGAGTTGCGTGGCATGTTTCTAAATTTATGTCTATAGTTTTTTTTCTCAATTAAATCGACATTGATCAGTGTATGTTATGTGATCCTTTTCTCACTGGGAAATTTCAGAACATTTTTACCACAGTTTAATTTGGGACTGGATTATATGAATAGGCTGTTCCAGCAGATTTGTATGCTTTGATTTAAGCCATTAAAATTTAACTAGGCTGTATATTTAGTGTTGTTTTGCTGAAAGGCGTTCTTCTACTCCACTCTTATGGAGCTTTAAAGGTCTTTAATACCAGGATTTCCCTGTATTTCTCTCCACCCATTTCTCATCCACTCTGACTAGGTTTAATGTCCCCGCAGAGGGGAAAACATTCCTGCAGCATGATGCAGTCACCACATTTCATGGTGGGCTATGTTTTAAGTGTGATATGCAATCTTAGGTTTCCAAAACACGTAGCGTTTAGCATGTCCACTGATGGGCTTTGGTGTCTTCTGACCAGAGTACAATCATCCAAATATCTGCAGCTGCTCCAGAGTTACCACGGTCTTCTAAAGACCTGCCTTCACAGTCGTGGCTTTAACCGGTTCTTCCCAGTCAGCCCGGCCAGTTTCTTATCCATTCGCTAATTCAGTGCGGTTCCTTCCTGCTGTTTGGAACCTTCTCAAGGGTGGTACAAGCCAGACCAATCTGAGTATTGCAATTCGAGTGCATTTGTTGATTGGTCTGTGGATTTACGTCACTGGAGAAGTGAAGGTGTTGTGAAAGAACGCATACAGCACCACGTAATGAACAGAAACATAATGAGAGAAACTGGTTGTCCAAAGGTACATGTTTAAAATGACGTGATCAGAGTGTCGACCACGTTCCCACATTCCTGCTCGCGTTCTTATGCATATTCATGCCCGCAAAGAGAAGATCAGACACCCAACTTGCTAGAGCTGAAACAGACTTTAACCGGCTGGAGAAAGACTTAGCAAAGGAGAAGAGACATGACAGTTCAGAGGCTGAATATTGAGAATATATTCTGATGAAATATGAAAAGGTTTAAGCCTCATGTTTGTACTTGAGGTCATTTCTTTGACGCACCATAGGTGCTTTGCGAAGTCCAACAGTCCTGGATTTTGTTACCAGGCCTGTGTTTGTGCACAGCACACTGAATGAGTCTTGAGTGTGCGTGTCCAGTAAAGCTTGCAAGTGCTCACTTGTGGTTTTCACACCTATGAATGGTTTTACATCACCCAGAAGTAACGAGCAGAACCCCCCAGTTTGTCCCAACACGCACCTCGTCAATAACCCAAGAAACACAGATGGCTTTTCAGCTGCCAATGTGCTCACACATACACAAATCATTTCTCCCTTCACATTTAAAGAAAGAGGGAAAGAGAATCTGGTATGGCTTCCATAAAAACATTAGACATGTTTTTCCTATTGTTCTTCATTGTAACAGAGCAATACTTGTACCAAACTCATGAGACGGCTGAAAGCACTTACGAGGATGAGATTGTCAGATAGGGATTTCCTCTTGGAAAAAACTCTGTCAGCTAATAGCTGCTGGAAACCTCAAGGCTCTACACATCCTATTTTATAGCTGCTGTTACATAAAGCCATGCCTTCTTGTTGCTGGAGCATGGAGCTGATGTGGACTTCCTCCAACAGCCACCAGAGGTTGCTGTTTACATTACGTTCCCTTCCTGAGACCTTCGTCGCTCCGGAGTGTGAGGATAAAACTGACTGTTTTTGCCCAAAGCTAGGTATTGTTGCAAAAAAACATTCCGTTATTTGCAAGAGGAACGCCTGGAGCTGCCAGAAAACATAAATAAACAGGCCCTTTTTTTAAAAAATTTTTTTTATTGTATTTTATTTGATGAGGAATATGGAAATACGATCCACTATGGCGGAGCAGAGTGGCCAATGCCAATACAGACTCTGGCTTTGATTTGGCTCAGGATCAGAGAGTGAATGACATCATGCCACCTTTGATCTTTGCAAGATGTATTAGGGATAGGGCGTCTGATTATTGCCTCTGTCTGCCCTGCTGATTATTTAAAGTGATCACCGCTGAAAAGTGGAAGCACCAAGAGGGCCGGCACTGTGCAATAAACTCTTTGTGTCATTAGGCAAGCTCTCAAAACATTACGAACATATCAATGCACCCTGAATGCCTGGAATGTGTATGTTGGACCTGAACGGGGGCAGGTATCTCCGTTTTTTTCATGATGTAGATTGCTTGGCAGGCGTATAGCTGTCTACCTGGAAATGGATGGACAGCTCAGTTTGTGTGCTTGAGAAAAACCCGAATCCCTTCACCATATGCTCGCAAGAGCTTGACAAATGCAGACAAATACACATGCTGTGCGCGGAGGCCAAAACAAGGATGAATTTATTACCATTCCTACACTCACACTCAGGTGTTAATGCACACTGAAATGACCTTTTCCAAGCACGCAATCTTGCTTTGGAGCCCTCAGAGCCATAACTGGGATTTTCACATATTCTATAACAAGTACCACCTAAGTAAATAGAGCTAGCCAACCAACACCGTCTCTGTGGAGCTTTTCAAACAAGACTCAGGGGTTCTAAGTGGGTACTTTACTGCTTGTTGTTTTCGTGAAATTTTTAAAACGGTCATCACCATTTTAAAAATGGTGATATATCACGATGGTCGACACCATTGTGATATATTGTGACAGTAAATTGCAGTTCGTGTTGAAAATTAGTAGGGTCCTATTTTGGAGAAGCGGGCCTGTTCGCCTTTAACCAGCAGCAATGACTTCTTAGTTCAATGGCGGATCACAAGTGAATGGTGACCCGCCATTCACTTGCTAACATTCTGGAACAAACTCCCAGAAAACTGCAAAACTGCTGAAACACTGCATGCCTTTAAATCTAGACTAAAATCCCACCTGTTTGGAGTCGCCTGTAATGTTTCAATTGCAAACATAACTACCTTATGTTTTGCATTTACCTTACAATTAATTAAAAAAAAAAAAATCACTAAAGTCAGGACAAGTACCACCAGCGGTAGGTGAACCCCACTTTGAGAACCAGGGTTCTACTGTGGGACTCGTGAGAGTTTTTGTTGATGGTTTTAGCAGTTTTTGCCCATTAAACAAAAGGTATGAAGACTTCAAGCTAATGCTCCATTATGACTTCACTCCTCATAAGCGGGCAGATGGGATTTCTATTCCCTTTCCCGAGACTGCAGATGTTGTCGCAGAATAAAAACACTCAAGGGTTGGAAAAAAAGGACTTTTCGAGACACCTAAGTCTTGCTGAGCCGCAGGGAACAACTTGAAGATACTGTTATCATATTTTCCCCCCCTTTCCTTCTCTCTTTCACGTTTGTTTAAATCAGTCTAAGACAGCTTGTTCAGTGCCTGAACTCAGCAGTCCTGCTGTTCTCTATTGAAATATCTAATTTTATTAATATTCTTCATAAACGCTGCCTATATTTTTCAGAAAACTTTATTAGGACAGATCTGGAAAACAAGTAGCAAATGTTAAAGGCCCGAGACAGCGCGCGCTGATCTGCTTTAAGCCAGATAAACGTTTCCATGTGCTGTTTATGGAAAACAAATGGTGAAAGGCACGCTGTGACAGCGAAAGCCGAGCACGCAGAGTCAGATTTGACCTGTGCTTATTAAATAAATACCCCATCCCTTTCTTCTACCTCCACCTCATCTATTTTCACCCACCATTACTCACAGTGTCCCTTTCGTTTTCTCAGATCTCCTCATTGGATAAATCACTTTATTTCCCCATTTGCTTTCTTTTAATATTTGTCTGAAGGTTGGGAAATGTCCTGCGTCTGATGGGAAATGCGCTCTAGTCTTCTGAGTGGATGACTGGAGATTCAGTCATCTAGGACTTCCGTCGGTTTTCCGCAATGTATGTTTTTGCATCTGGTCAGCGGAAAAAGCAGCCGTGGCAGCGGGGCACTTGGCCTGGATGAATAAAGGGAGGGAAACAAGCCAATAAACAAGTGTGTGTCTGTGGTAAAAATGTTGTGCAGCAACACGAAGCGAAGGTAATTGAACAAGTGTTAAATCGGCCAACGTCGCACACCTAAAATATGCAAACTCAAGCGCCAGAGTCGTCTACTTAAACACACTGTTTGATTTCAGTGGTTTGACTAGATGCACTTCTTAGATTTATGTTCACGAGCACCTCAGTGAGCAAATGTGGATGTGGTTTTGAGAGATAATTACGAGTTTATTTGGTATTCAGTCACAGCGTCTGCAAGCCATTTGGATTGTGAGTCATTATTCACTTCCTATAAATCTAATTTGTCATGCTTTGCTCTTCTGTTTATGATCGCTCTGACATCTACAGTGTGTGAAGAAGTTTTATTCATATTTTGTCACATTACAACCAATATCTTGTATGTCGTTCATCAGAATTTTATGAAATTGCCTTCAGAAACCTTAGATCTCAGTGTAAATTCAGCTGTTGTGTGAAGGCTTTTGAACAGTAACTCAATTATAAGTTCAGCAAACTTTGCACACAGGTCAGGGATAATGTGGAGAAGCTTAAAGTACGGATATTATTTTAAGCTGCAAAATAATATCCAAACCATCAACAACTCATAAGCTGTCAGTTGGTTTTATTTAGCTTAGAGGTTCATCTCTGAAGCCATTTCATATTTTGTAAGTTCAGGAGCAGCCAAGAGGAGACGTGAAAAGGAGAGGTTGTTGTTGTTTTGTCCAAATGAAAGAGGTTTTAAAGTTTATGTGACCTTTGACTTGAAAGAGGAGCAGAGTTGCATGCCACGCCTAACTTGTAAGTTGAAGATTGCTTTTCTTCATGCCTAAATTCTGGGCAACTCTAAATAAAAATGATCTTTATGTCTGTGATCAGGTAAAGAAACATTGTAGATCATTTTAAGAATTTTTTTTGGTCATCATTTATACGCTAAAACTCTGTTTTTGTTTGCTGCCTCAGGGCGACAAACCCAAATCTTGTTCAGATTGTACAACTGATGTGTAATTAGAGACACCAAGCTACCAAATAATGTGGGAAAATATGTTTTTCCCCCCAAATATAAAAAGTCATGGAGTTGCCATGGTTACCTGCCGTTGTCTTGCTGTCTTAACATTAGCTAGCATTCTGTCAAATATTTATCACCAGCCTGCATTTAAACTGTCACTGGTTGCCATGGTGACCCGCCATTCACTTGCTAACATCCTGAAACAAACTTCCAGAAAACTGCAACACTGCTGAAACACTGCATGCCTTTAAATCTAGACTAAAATCCCACCTGTTTGGAGTCGCCTGTAATGTTTCGATTGTTGATTCCATGTTGCATGACTGTGTTTTTTTGTGGTTTTATGAAGTAAAGCACTTTGAGATGCCTTGTTGCTGAAATGTACTATACAAATAAAATTTGATTTATTGATTGTACAGTCGATAATCCAAAAATCCAACTTTATGACACTGAATACAGCAGAGGATCTTTTAAGCAAGAGGTTACTTATTATTGGAAAAAAGAAGTAAGACGATAAGGAGTTCAATTTAGTTCGCCAGATGCCATTCGGAATCAATAAACTTGGAAAAAAAAGTGTCAAACTTGTTTGGGCCGCATGCAAACAAAGCACAAGAGAGTATAAACTTCCCATATTTCCCGAAATGTGGGTTTCTGCAGGTGTGGAATACACGGAAACACAGAAAAACAAAACATGGGCCAGAGTCAGGTGACACAAACAATGTGCGGCTAATCTTGGATCAACTGTTTGTTGTCAGGGTAAAAGTGGTCCAAAGGCCGAGTCGGTCTTCTGCTCCAGCAGTTATCTGTCTGGTCCCATGAGGGGTTCAGACATCCAGACACCGGCTGGGTGATGCAGAGCCATTTAATGCCTTGTTTTCAGTTTTCTGTCTCCCTTTTCTTCCAGGCCTTTTGGAAAGGGAGCTGCTAAGCTGCTTTCGCTCTGCTTTCAATTTCCTCCCGGTCTTTTGTTCTTCCTACTTTCCAAGATCTGATCAGGAGGAGGTTTGCAGACGCTCCTTTTCAAGAACCTTATTTTTCGGGCCTTTTTATCTCACGGTTTTGTGTTTTCTTGCCTTGCTTTCCTCTCTTCTTTTTGCACCCCCCCTTTTTTTATTTTTTATTTTTTTACCCTACAGCTGCTCAAGTTGGATTTTATGTAACACTGAGAGAACCTTCCAGCTTGGAACGGCCTCACATGAAGACAGAGTGAGGCGAGTGAGTGGGAAACAGAGGAAGAGAGAGAAAAAGTGTTACGCAGAATTTTTGCACAGGCTTACCAAGACTGCTCTTGACTTCAGATTTATTGTGTGAGAGTATTTATCCCTAACATTAAAACTTGTAAACCCACAGGTTTTTTTTAAAGTTGAGTATTTCTTAGCTTTTGTGTTCACATGTTAACCTCTACCAAAAAGTAAACTCTCTGGATACCCTGGAGGAAAATCAAACCTGGCCTCCTTCAGAGCAGCCAGATTTGCTTGATGGCTGCACAGCAGCGGCTCTCTGCTGGGAACGGCTGCTCACCACCGACATGCCTGAACTGACCGTGTGTACGTCTGCGTATGTACTACAATAAAAGTTTGGAGTGACAAAACGCACACATCACACAATGACTGGAGCAGCTTGCCTCTCGTGATGCATGTCTCCCCAGCAGGCCATCTATCAAACTTGAAAAGCACAATATCCGACCTAATATCAAGGCATAAATCTAAACACCAGGTCTGAGGCTTTATGTCTTCAACAACTCGTTTATTATACGCCCACCTGAAGCACCTCTCATACAACTCAGTGTGGCTATTGCAGCACTGAATGTTCTTTTATATGGACTAAACATGTCATTTCTGCAAGTGTGGCTTTTCAGTTTAATGCCCTGGAGCTTTTACACCAGAGGGAAAGGCTACACTAACTGAGAGAAGATATTAGGTAATATTTTGGTGGGGATTGTTGTCATGTAACCCTGTAAGGATTCAAAGACCCAAACTCACAGTTATTTTTACATTTATATAATGCTTGCCGGTCTTAAATTAGGATGTTGCATTTGGGAGAAAAAGTTGTCAAAAAAGGACCTTGAACACATCATCCTGACAATGGAACATGACTTTGGCGAGATCATGCTACGCACTGGAGAGGACTGCAAGGGTGCTAATTTGAGACAAGGTTGAAGATTCACCTCCTCATTTATTCATGCAGCTTCTTTATTTTCTAGCTTCCCCCCTTCTCAGTCACATTTGAGAGAAAAGCTCTTGAAATAATAATTTTATGAATACGAATCATTTGCCGAGGAGTTCTGAGACACCGTCATTGCATCTCAGTGTGGTTTATTTCAGGACTGGGACTAAATGGGAGACAGGTAAAGTCAAATATATTTGAATAGCACATTTCAGCAACAAGCTCAAAGTGCTTTGTATAACGGAAACATAATCAGTTATGAAGCAAGCAACAAGGATTACATTTTATTTAATGCCACCATCAAGCAAATACACTTCAAATATGTTGATCAGTTTTCCACTTACGACTAATCAAAGGCAGTTCTGAACAGGTGAGTGTTTATTCTTGATCTAAAGGATCTCACAATATTGATAAGACGAAGCTTAGCTGCCACTGTTCTATATTTGAGCATCTTTGCAATGTATTTTCTTTCTGACACGTAAGCTTGGACATGACAGTACCTCTATGAACCACCAGACTTAGTGAGATTATTGGCTAACTACTCTGCTTTTTCTTGCAAGTTTTTTTCCCCCAACAAAACTGTATCTCAGGTGTATGTTGATTGGATAGTCTGAGACTCAGTCGCAGTGACTTGCTTGAATGTGTTGAAATTGCTGGGCACATCGTCCAACAAGATCTTCTGTCAGATCACATGCAGAAAACAGATCTGATGTGATTTCATCCTGAACTCATCCACTCCACTTTGAGACATGGAAGCTGGACAAGATTGATGGGTGAAGCTAAATATTGGTTGTCCCAGAAGTTAGCATATCCACTTTTTTACACCAGCTTGAATGTACTCGGTTTTAGGGTTCTTCCGTTGAGGCCGGTATTTGGTACCAGGTCCTTATTTAGTAATCGAGGTTCCAAGCAATCCAAATCAAGCTGAGGGTGCGACGCCAGAGGATTGCCCTTCGGCAGTACTGGTTGAGTTACAAGAGTTACTCCGAAACGAGAATCAAACATGGCATTTTTAAAAACTCACAGCGATGCATGAGCGTTTTCTAAGCTAAGGTTTGACATACAAATCCTTTGACATTACTTTTCGACCACCTTGCTATGACAGCCCAGCACACAAGAAAGGGGTACTCAATCGTACATTAATATGGGAGTCAACTTGAGCTGAGTGGGCGCCAATGGAAAAGAACCATAAATTAAAAGCTACAAAATTTCTTGAGACTGGGGTGGAGGTTCAACTCGCATTTCTTTATGGGGATGTCATACTCTGCCTCTGAAGTTAGAACAAATTCTTTGCTTTAGAAGGAGGCGGGGGGCTTTCTTTTAATCTTTTAAGCCAGATCTGAGACACTTGTGATTTATGTTAGGATTGAGGGAGCTTTGGAGGTGGAAGCTAAGATATATATTTCTATGTTCAGTTTAACATGAAGGTCCTGTCATTTATAAAGCAATAAACATTCTTCAAATCAAAGTCCTGCACATAGGAGTTTAATACATAGAGCGAATTCCCAAACTCGAAGGCCTGTTGCCAAACTTTTCTAGCTGAACATTCAAATGTCCCATTTCCTGATTGAAGTCATTTAGTAACCAGAGCACTGCACAAAAACTGCTTAGTTTTATTAGCCTTAAGAGCATAATATTTTCTTGTGCTTGGGCATGTATGCTTTAGATAATTTATCCCTCAACACTTGTACGTGTGTGCATCGGCTTCACCTGTGCGCCTCCCTTGGCGTGTTCTTCACTTACTCTGCGCGGAGGTGCTGAAAGCTTTCTCTGTGGGCTTCATAAACCTTTTCGTTTTAGCGCGCCTGGTCGGGTTCAGCTGCGCATTAAAAGCACACCGTGCTCTGCTCCAGAGGAGGCGAAGAGGGAGAACGTTCAGGAAGCTGTGTTCCAGTTTGCTCAATGAACTCCCGGGTTCATCCGCTGGCTGGGCTCTGACCTGTTGAATGTCAGCGCCACCAGCGGGTAGCTAATTAAAAGGAAATGAACGGCGTTCAGTGACAGATACAACACGGATGATCTGGATATTGATTTGTCAGCGGACACGTTACTCTCACGCACACACCGCTGCTTACATTGACTGTAGTCACATTGAAAACAGCTTTTCTTTGTGTACAAACCAGAAGCCTGCTTTGAGGCACAATAGAGGGCTATTGTTGCCAGTCTGATTGTCACAAATAAAGATTGTCCAAATGTTAGTATTTCCAGGAGTCTGATTTCACAGCTGTATTGTGTTTCACGGCTATTAACTGATTTAGTTGTCAATTTATTGTACGAGTGTGTAATTTTTTTCCCCCTGTTTTCCTTCTTTGTATTCCATCAAAGTGCTTCTTTTATTCAGAAATATGTAGCCACGCTAATTTAAACCAACAACGTCTCCCATAGAAACAAAGGAAAGTGAAACATCATGACTGAAAGCAATCTGTTCTCAGAAGACCACATTTGGTTTTTCTTGCAGTCGGTATGCTGCAAATACCATCGGGACGTTTTCAGCCGACATAAAAGCCAGTAAAGTTAAGTAAATGAGACCTGGATGTCCTTTGAGATGTGATCTGGAAGACAAACGCATAGCTGGAGATTTGAGGGAACATCCAACGATCCATCTTTCCCTCCTCTCTTCCCTGCGTGTTTTACCTTTTTCTTGGCACAAATAAACACGTGCAAATATAAAATGCTGAGAAAAACGCAAAGATATGCATTGGCTGAGGTCAACATGTTGACAATTCCTTTTAAGCAGCTCACTTTTTTGGCCTGAGTAGACGAAGACATTAGAAACACGACTGTCTTATTTGTCTGAGGAGTAAAGTTACAGTACTATATACAGATGAAACCAAATGTTTTTTTATTGGACATAAATGAGGGTGATGTTAATTCCTAAGCATCATTTTTGTTGCCCTAAAGCCACTTTATAACCTTTTTTTGGTATAAATACACCAACCTTGTTGAGTGGTGATTTGAGTCAAATGTGTGACAGTTGTTCATAGAGGTTAAAGACCCTGAGCTTAATGGCTAAAGTTTTGTCATGTTGCTTTAGTACTTTCCTGTCACCTCTGCTTTTTTACGCGCACCAGTCCCACCTGGAGGAAAGCCCTTCTCCAACATACTGTCAAAGTCCTGCTTTTTTCAGTCGGGGTGGTGTAATAAGATTTAGAAGTCATAGTTTTACTCCAGATGTATATCTGAACATTGTGACTAAACATCTCAGTTGTAGTTTAATAATACTAGGACATGTGAGTGTAAAGGAGGTTGTTTATAACCTGAATACTGCTGTTTTCCCCCGTTTTCCCTTCCGTGCAACACACGATTTCCACTTCCGAGACCCGATCAAGTGGTGACACCAAGTGAAGCAAAGATTGTAGTGCGAGTTCTAGTTTGATCTTTTCCATAATTGGGCACATTTATGCTGTAATGCATCGAATGATCAGCTTACTGTGCATCCAAACTGATCAAATACTGTAATCCCCAAGAGCATATTTCTATTTTCCGATTTTTCTATTTTCCCTTCTCTAAAAATAAGTGTCGTTCAAGCATAGCATAATAGGAAATTCCAAAACTGAAATTACATATACTTTGAATCCTTTTGGTTAACTGACCAGTAAAATAGATTCGTTTCAAAGCACAAAAGCAGCAGCTTTAATGGAAACCGTTTTCAGCGAACATAGTTAGTCACACATCCAAAAATAGAAAGTTAATCTCTATTCTGGACAGGAAGACGTGCATAAACATGATTAAATAATGGACGTGCTTATGAAAGAGATAAAGTGATTTTAAAAACCCAAAATTGCTCTAATTACACAAGAATTACTTAAACCCCAGAGACCACAGGCACCAGTCTGGCTGATGGAAACACCTCCTTCTTAAATGCCCGATCAGTTGGAATAAAAGTGTCAATAGGACCTAAATGAGGCAACTGTTCATAGTCAAATAACCCCGTATTCACGCCCAGCTCTGGTGGAGCATGGTCTGGTAAGCATTTACACTGTAAGGTGGAGGAGGGTGGTTAAAAAACACTCCCTATTGCTAAATGGCCTTCATTAAGTGTCACTGATTACCACGCGTGCAAACTCGCGCCCCACCCCTCACCCACCTGTGAAAAATCCCTCAACTGGGATCTGGATGGGAAATGGTGACATCATCCAGGCCTTTAGACGGAGCGCGGCGTCTGCCGTTTGGTTTTCCACCGCTAAAAACAACAGGTCAGAGAATCATTGTCAGTAGAGCTTTCACTTAGAGTGGCCCATAAACTGTGCGGAGAGACAAAATAATAATCCAGGAGTTAGTGGAGTCAAAGGAAAACCAGAGTCAAACGTAACGACATATTTATACAGCAACAAAATCACCATAGATCACTGTAACTTCTTCTCCATTACACCTCTGTGACCCCTGACCTACCTTACCACCCCAAACACTGCCGGCTTTACGACCCGTAACGTCCCTTTTCATGAACTTTTGAGCAATTTTGTCATATTAAACTTCACATTTAATAGTTACAGATTTTATGATAGAGCAATAAAGTAGCAGATAATGAAGTAAAATTAAAGCAATGCATAGTTTTTAAAAGGTTTCACATTCAAATACAATCATGTGGAGAGCTTTCACAATACATGGGCATCAGTAAAACAGATTCATTTCAAAGCATTTTCCCTGTTCTTTGAAAAAACCCGTGTTCTATCAAATGATTTGGAGAAAATCTGTGAACACCTTGAAGTGGATCTGGGTCTCCACTTTGACTGGGTCATTCTAACGTCGTAATATTTTTGCATCACCTTCTAGGTGGTGGGTACAGGATGATGAGCAATGCTGATTTTTCACCACACATAGAGATTAGGCTCTACGCCAAAAAGCTATGCAGCTTGTTGAATAGCTGCAGCAGCTTGTTGTAAACATTACTCCTAAACTTTTCTTTCAACACAGTCGTCTTCTTGCCACTCTTTGGTAGGTGTTAGAAAACGATTGATCGTAGTTCATTCCTTTTAGAGGTGTCAAAACGTTGAAATGTTTTGCACTACTTTATTGCTCTATGCAGCATAATACAATGAAGCTTTTCGTTGTGGCATGACGAAATGTTCAAATTTCAGGTCTCGATAATGACCCATAAATAATTCATAAAGCTCCGTTTTACTGCTGATTCATTGCATCAGTGAAACGGAAAAAACAAACTGTAGATTCCAGTTAATGTTCAAATTATCTCTAACAGGCCCATGTCAGTGATAGACAGCTGAATAAGCAGAAGTCAGAAAAATAACCAAAAGGCGAAAGTGTTAGTGTGTTGATTGATGCTAGAATGTGCTATCGCTCCAAATAAAACATACGTCTAAACCATTACAAGATCGCCATTTACGAATTAAGATCCAAACCTGAGTGAGCAAACATGACGTCGGAAACCGTGGAAAGAAAATAACACAATCCCTGTAGTCAAAGGACGTTGGTGCAAGGTGTGGACACGGCAAGGAAAAACTGACAGTCGTCATGGAGAGCTCTGTGAAGTGTGAGTCACATACAAGCACCTTGCTGCACTTACCAGTAGACCTCAAGGCTCTTTCTGAAAAACAGCAAAAAGCAGCTAAAAATAGAGGTGAAAATGTCGTGCTTGGAAAAAAGCATTTGATATTTCCATTTTCACATTTCGGTGACTTGTGTGAAGCTTTAAACGTTGCTGTTTTGATATGTTAAGACCACACCACCCAGGGGCCAGGCTTTGCCTGTGGAACTGGGATCTCAGACAACCAGTTACTGGCAATTATGAAATAACTGTTTTCTGCAATTCTGAGAATGTAACTCCAGACACAACGATGTTTGTGGTATGATTTTATTTTTTCTTATTTTGACTTTATTACCGTTTAAAGGGGCAGTTTCATGTAAAACTGACTTTTATGAGCTTTACATCATGTTATTCCCTCATCAAAAACATACTCAGAGAGTGGCCTTGATTCTTTCATGCATGTTTGAGAGATGCTTTTGGCAACTATTCAGCTGTCCAAAACGCCCGATTGGCCCTAGCACCGCCTTCTAGGTGTATTACCCCTTTAAAACTGACAACATAGTGAAATCTCTGGGGTTTTTTTTACTTAAGGTTAGATTTGAACAACTGTATAAATCCGATCCTGTGTGCTTTAAAGTTCGAGATATGGTTGCCTGTGTACAGACATTATTCTGTCACTTGATGAATTTAAGATGGAGTCATTTAAACTTTTCACTGATTCTCCAATCTCCAATTTCTGATGACATACTTGGCTGCCCTGCACCGAATTTTAAGTATTTTGAACATAAGTTCAAAATATGCCTTAAAACCGTGAGTGATGTCAATTATCAGACACGTGTTAAATCGATAATGACAAGCTAAATGACAGGAGAATTGGACATCAGAAAACACATGTATGAAAACGCATAATAGCGAGTGCAGTTTTAAAACATGGTGCCGGTTTTCACATCTCAAAAACAAGGAAAACCCTGAAAACAGCCTTCATTTACAAAATAGCCATTTTCACAGCTGTTTAAAGCAATTATTAAGAAATTTTATAAAATAAATTTTTCCTTTTTAATCAACTGCACACATGACCCATTATGTTCCCCTTTCCTTCAAATGGCAAATTCGACAAATTTTAACGTTACAAAATGAAATGCATCAATTTACCTCCTAACAATCAATCTTCAATCGGCTACTTTGTGTTGGATGGATGGTGCAAAGGGGAAAGTGTTGTCAGTTACTCCTTTCATGGTACCACAGGAGGGAGGAGGGCTGTGGGTGTCACAGACGAGGCTGCTGTAGGAAAGGGAAGCCGGATGCACTTGAAACATGTGAACGGATGCAGGAAAATCCAACTGCAGGCAGTAGGATACTTCCAGGGCAGGTCCTCAGAGTAACCCCATAGGAGTATCATCCGATCCGCGAAGCACATCAATCGGCTTTAGTTCGAATTGATCGTGGAATATGCCATGGATCGATACAAAGGACTATAAAATCATTGAAGCAAGAGAGTTGCCATCTTGGACAAGTGAGGACAGATGGCATGTCTTCAATTAAAGATGCGTGGATTAAACCTAAATATTGAGATTACAGGAGTTAGAAGTCAGACTTAGGGATCAAACAACTATTTTATGTGTTTTATGTGCAAATCTGTGTACTATTAGATTTCAGGGTATGGCTTTTTATCGATGAAAATAAACTCAAAATGAGTTACATCTAAAGCAAGCCATCGACAATCTCCTGTTTTTCTAAACCTCACACAGTGCATCGTAAAAGTACTCATTCCCGCATTAACTTTGCCGCATCTTGTCAGGTTACGACCATAAACTTCAGGGCTTATTGAACTTTTACGTTACAGATCGAATAAAGCAGTTTCTAATTATAAAGCAGAACGAAAACAGCACATTGGTTTTTAAACTTTTATTACAAACGTAAATCTCGACAAGGTAGAGTGCATTTGCTTTCACACTTGTTCTCCCCGATATCCCTTAATAAAATCCGATCAATTGTTTTGAGAACTCCCCTAAATAGTAAATTAAGGCCACACGTGTGTAATTTAATTTTATTTTAAAGAGTGCGGTTTTGTGAACAACTTAGAGGACATGAGAGAACAAACAATATTATGAATAACAAGAAGTACCTCAGACAGGTCAGGGGTTAAGATGTGGAGAAAGTTAGAGTTGTGCTATAAAAACAGTATCAGACTCTGTGCGCGGCTTATATTGGACAGTTTTTTGCAGGACAGCCATTACTTGTGTAGTCCATAAACGTGGCCTTTGCACAGGCGTGTCCAAAAGAAAGTCTATGTTTAAAGTTATATGGAATCTGTTCACAATTTGCCAAAGGAGAGAAAAGAGATAAAAGCAAACATGGAGACAAGATGCTCTGGTCACATGAAAGCAACATTTGCTGTTACTTAAAGTATTCTCTCTCAATTGATCTGTATGAGTATTTTGATTGCGCTTTAATTTTTCTCTACGGTACTCTTGTGAATTTTAGATGATGTAATTGTAGTTGAGTCTTTGCTGACTTGATCGTTTCACATTACCTTAATGGGATATCTATCAGAATGTGCATTTGGGCCAGGCCTGTTCTGTTGAAACTTTGTAGGCCCATCCCAGGTACATTTTCCTTCCTAAAACTCCTGATCCCATTTCCCAGGCTAATAGGTTTGTACATTTCAATCGGCACGGAGGTTAGGTTAGGCCTGGAGAAGGACTGCAGAGAGGCTAGGTGGAGAGAATAGGAATGAAAAACAAGAGGAGGCCAGCGAGACACACATTTCTTTCTGTCACACCATGTGTTACCGTAAGATATTCATTTCCTCTGAAATTCTGCTCCCTCTGGCTTTTCTTTGTTTTTCTTTTTCATCACTGTCAGTGTGGCAGTTGTTAAAGCCACTGAATCCCATCTTTACCTTGGATCTGTCTTTTCAAATTGGTTTCCTGAACTGAGCCACGCACAGAGCGGCTGTAACCTGAGAGCCGTCTGCTGGAGTTCTGCGCTGCCAGAGTCCATTAAGAATGAACATGTTTGACTTCTAAAAAGCCTGTTGTTGTGACTGAGGAAATTGAATAATTTTATTTCTAAGGTTAAATGCTGAGAAAGATGTGTTGACATGTGAAATTTATAGTTGACTCTTAATCGCAGCAAAGAACACTGTGAATGCCTTTAATCTGACACTAATGTTATATTTTGTAAGATAAGTTCACTTAATTATTTATAGTTTGTTTAAAGGTTAAGGAACATTAGTCTGAATAAAGATAAAACCCCCGTCCCTCATCTATCACTTCTTTTCCTTTCAACAAATCTACATCTGTCCTTCTCTCCATCTAAAGTAGCAAAATTATGAACTGATGATGGAGTTTCCATTTGGATTTGCAGCAGTTCATCATGCAGTTACAAAATCACAACTTTGATTGTATTACCACTTGCAAAGCAACCTCTTTCAGTTTGTGGGTCTGGTTGATTTGCCGTGTCAGTAGCAACGCAAAATACTGAAGCAACAGACACCTCTTGCTGCAAAGGACAACTGGATCTACAACAGTTTCCCTCTGCAGCTCTTTGCAGAAACTGCACTAAAATCTGCTTCTGATTGGCCGTTAAAGTCTCTTACCATCCAGGTACAATCTGGATTAAAAATGAAGGCTTCAGTTGATCGGAGGCTTGTTTTGAATGTGAAACTCTCAGAAACTTTTGCCCGGATGCTGGAGGCCAGATTAGTAACATCTCAGTCCGCATTCTGAGCTACGTTTGTGTTTTGTGTGTAAAATATCAGGGTTGTCTTGTATTTCTTTTTGTCACGCCATCACAGTGGAGCTCAGGCTAACTTAGAACTGGTTTAATCTCTGCGTCGTTAGCATCGGGATTTCGGTTCCACGGTGGACACTTATAGAGCTGCAAAGCTTTTGTGCAAGAAAAGAAAGTCAGATGCAGACTGCGTGCCTGCTGGAGTAGAACCAGAAGAGCTGACGGAGACTGATACATTGGTCCACTTCATTGGGAGTTCAACAGCTGTCTGCCAATCTTTCTTTGCAGATAGGCAAATATTAAAGCTTAAGATCTCTTTTAGTTGCTATTCCCCTTGCACTGATAAGTAGTTTGAAGAACAAGTTTGCGTTTTGCTTTAATTTGTTTTAACCCTGTTTCGGGGTCAACTGGTTGCGGAGGAATTACATTGAGCCCCAGTTCCCTTTTACAAAGTTGTGTTGATTGGTTTCGGGAATTGATGGTCTGGTGGGATACCCTCACGCTTCCCTGCTGCCTGACCGCGACATTTGCTGCCATTCTCCTGAGCGATCTGCTAAATCCACAGGAGGGTCAAGTTAATCAGATGCAAGAAAACAGCATTTCAGTTAAGGCTGTGTTTTGTCTTACGACAAATCGCCTCTCCACCCTCCGTACCCTTTGTCACCTCGCACTATAAGTGAATCCAGCGGTTTTGTGAGTAACTTCCTTGAGGCTCACAGGACCAACACAGAGCCAGCCACGGCAGGGAATCATGTCCACACACTTGTACCTCAAGTTAGTTCAGAATTAAATTGTTGGACTGTGGGTGGAAACCGGAGTACCCAATGAAAACCCACATGGAAAAGTTGCCAAATCCACACAGAAAGACCCTGGCAGAGACATAGACCCGAAACCAACTTCTTTGCTTCTGGGAACATATTTACAGTCAGGGTTAACTCGTGAGGCTAATAACCGTACAGTAGTCCCATGCCGGCCTGTAACTACCATAAGAGAAGTGTGTGCATTTGTCCAGCAGCCCTTGGCTCAAAGAGGCTCTTTGAAATGGGTGAAAGTGAAGAATGAGCGGGAGTCTAAGAAAGCACAGTATCTTTAATGATCTCTCGAGTGCGGACTTGTGATCAGTCAAAATACTTTTTCCTGATTGGTTGATATCCTAAAGGGAGGAGGGAAAGAGGGAACGATGGAAGAATAGACAGATGGATGGCGAAACAAAGTTATACTTTGTTTTCAGAAAATCTGACAGCCATGCCAGCGACTGAATGTCTCTGATCGAGTAACACTTTCATGAGTGTATCATCATCGTAGATCAATCTAAAGTGTAAAGGCAGCCAAGGAGTCAGCACAAGACGCACTCTCGGTCAGAACATAAATTCTTTGTGACAACAAGCTTTGTTTTCTCAGGATACCAAATCAAATCTCTAGAATCGTTTATTTCCTTTTCTTGGAAATATCACCAGATATTTACCTGCAAGCCGTCCCCCAATGGGAGTAACATATGGAGAGAGAGAAAGACTGAATGGGAGTCAGAGATGTGGAGAGCAAAATGAAAATGGAAACCAGTGATGAGAGAGACAAACATTTCTGTCTGACAGTCACAGCTAAATCTAAAAGTCTGCAGTTCAGCAGATTGAGCCTTCTGCTCTTGCTTGCCTAAACAATTTGGAAGATTGATAATCGTGTTTTGGACTGTGAGAAGTCCATGCCGAAGGGAAGCAAAGCCAAAGAGCTCAACTTAATTCCCTTATTTTGAATTCGGATTCCTGTGTTTGGGGTCATGAGCTGCACGAGTCTGGACAGGAGTTTATTTTCCCAACTAGAAAATCTACAGGTATGTAACGTTAAGTGTGGTCAAACAGAGAGAGACCTTGGCAAGGCTTGTGTTCCACCCAACCAACCAACCGACGTCCACACATAATGCCTCACCCCATGTTTTCAGCCTGCTTGTAAGCGTCTGTGAGTGAGAGGGCCTGGAGATTCAAAAAGGAGGATTGTGGGATTTGGGCCCGACCAGAAGGCCACCTCGATGGCTAGGGTTACCTCCACTCATTCTCCCCTTCTCCTTCCCTCCTTTTTTCCACATGAAAAGGAAAACCCTGGCTCTGTCCCGTCTCAGAGAAGTGGTCTGTGTCTGTGAGAACGAGCTAGGCTAGGCCGGGACTACTTCGTCTCAGGAAAACCACAAACAAGAGTGTGTTGAGGCTCCGCTTTCACATCGAGAAACACTCATCGCAAACGTCCACGCCGCTCTCATAAAACACTTTCATCTTCCTGATGCATGTCTGTGTTTCTCCATGTTTTTCCCACTGATTCCTTATTTGTTTTCTTTTGGTGTAGCTCAGTGTTGCTCCCCGGCCCCCCCTTTTTTTTAAATGTACAAACATGTCAGTGGTAATTCATGTTGATAGCAGCTATTGTCCAAATATTTCCACTGTAACCTTAGCTGAGAAATCAATGGTAAATCTTTTTAATTGAGCTGTTTGCTGAGGTGGCTACAGCGTCCTGCTTTCCTTGGCCTGTGGGCTGAGACGGGCTTAAATGCACGCCCCTTTTGTGTTTACAGTGAAGTTTCAGATTTAGCCTCTCAGCCCTGCAGTCCAGCACACCTGATGGGAACAGATAGACTGACTGAATCTGCTAAAGCTGTCAGTCAGAGTTATTCTTGGCTGCAAGTGCGACTCGTGTGGGAGGTGTGTATGTGCAATGAATCTACGGTGTGTCAGCATGTGTTTAATTTGACCGTATGGGGTTTTCTTTGTGTACAATGTAGCGCAAACTTGGAGTCCGAGCGCAGAATGTGTTTTCAGGCACACTTGGCACTTTGCACAAAATTAGAGCTGACAAGCATGTTAATGAGAGCATTTTAAAACTGAGAATCTGTCTAGAACATTCTTTATTTGGAGAAGAAACGGGACCGAGGTGGAATCGTCTCGGACAATAAATGGGCACATATTCAGCAACAGCTGAATATGATGTTGAAGTGAGACCTGGTGCTTCTTGTGCAAAGATTGCATCAAATTCATATGAGGAAAATAACACCGCAAATGCCCTTAGATGAGTAACACATCCCGAGTCAATGTATCAGGAGAGAAAGCATTTCAAAGTGAACAATACTTTTCAGAGTTACGGTTTTCCATTATCCTGCTCCTACTGTTTAAAGTGGCGAAATGTCTTGATTCTTTTCCAGCTGCATGCAGCACAGAGCAGCACAGAGCTTCCTTTCCTCTGTCTGTCGCTGAACACCGCTGTTCAGTTTGCTGAAAAAGATATTCTCATATTTACACGACAAAGAACAAACTATCAGTCAAAGTGTGGAAACTAGAAGAGCTTCGACTGCCAGCTTGTTTAAATCCTTGTGTTGACACCTTAACATGTTAAAACTGCAGTATTTTGTTTGTTAAGGCTATCAAACCGTGACAATCTTGCTTTAGTCTGTAGTGTCTCTACACAAACACTCAAGATTGTATTTTTACCCATGTTAAGACTTTGTATTGACGTTTTCCTTAACCCTAACCATTACTCGTGGGTTCCTTACCTTATCCTAATTGAAACCCAATTCCCAACTTGCGTCTAAACCAAACCTCTAAACAAAGGGGCTACACTACATTAGAACTGGGCTTTGACTCATCAGTATTCAGAAGGGTAGTAAATATACCACAAATTGTTCTCAATAGGATAGCTAATCTAGCACATGCTTGCACACGAATGCAGGCAGACAGGTACACACACATCCTGCTCCGGCCAGCAGATGTTCCCTCTCAGTGTGATCTCCAGGATTCGGCCAGTGTTTTGAAGCATGTGACCAACAAGGTGCTGCAAAGCCCTGGAGATTTTATTGGCAGGGCCTTAAAGGCAATCCTCACTACCTGCTGAACTCCTCGGTAATGCTGAGCTAGCGCTGACTGCAGCATCTCAAAGAGGCACAACATGCATTATGTGCAAGCGCACGCAGATTTCACACTGTATGTGTAGCATGGCCGGGGTGTAAGCTTCTATTGACGAAAACGTTTTTTAAAGGCATGTTCGCCAGATTTGTCTCATCGGCAAACTAGATCTGCTCAGATTTTGTTATCTGGGCAGATCTAGTTTGAAACTATTCACATATTTTTCCCTAATTGCTGATGTACTTTATAGGTTCTGGCTGTCAAACCTGTCAAGCACATTATGTAGATATTAATTCACTGTTTTGTTTTGATGAAGACTTTTCATTTAAAGACACATTCTTGCTTGACAACTTCCTGGCAAATAACAGTGACAAAACGCATGCACATGACTAATAACAACGGGTTTTTGTAGAGTTTCTCATTAATCACTCACAGGTGGATGAAAACTGGCACGAAAGCAAATTTGCACCACATTAAAGTTAATGCTCATTGCACTTTTACGCACATTCTTGAATGATGGCTAAACACGATTTAGCTTCGTAGATCAAAGAAAACGATAAGCAAAACCATCAAAACCAAGTCAGAATTATTCGTAACATAGTATTTGAATAATGGTAGAAACTTTTGCCAAAATTATTGTGGTTGATTCTGAGGGAATTATCTGCACCAAAGTTATTTGAACACGAGTGTTCTGATATTTGATCACACGTGTCTCTGCATCGCACCGAGGGAAATAACCGAGAAGCGTTTCAGGAGACTGACGGTGATGAATCTTCACAAAAAGTCATGAGATTATCAAGGACAAAGCTTGGGAAATAATTAGTCATGCACATTGCAGAACTCAGTTAGTTACTACAGAGACAGTAAAGATTAGAGACTGGAAAGCCACTTCTGCTAGTTTAACATGAAATTCCCAAATTTTGAAATGAAAGATTCAGAGAGTAAAATAATCCGTATTACCAAGTTATAACAGAAACAGGAATGAAGAGTGTGAACGTGCATGAAAATTAAAGAAATAAATAAAAAATGGATGTTTTGATTTTCGGCACAATCAGTATAAACTATTTTGCAGCCCTGCTTTGTGGTCCATACGGGTTTCTGGTCCGTTTGACCTCCTTACCTTGTGATTGGAAATTGAATCAGATTGTAACTGCGGATCACATTAATGATAGTCATTCCCACCAGTCTCACACAGAGCCACACTGGCGGCGCTGGGCTTTTCCAGATCGACATGATATGCCATCGCCAAAATAAAGTTTTACAGAGGACAATATCATTTCAGTGTTTAAATTATCTGACGATCTTCTCGCAGCTGAAGGGAGCAGAATATCCAGACGTTTCTGGTCTTCAAGGTGACGCTGAAACCCAATTGGGACAACAAGGAGTATTTTGTTGCCTTCAGATTTCTGGTTTCGCAACGCTGTGTTACGTAACTTCTTCTGATTCAGCAGCACCACTCAGGGCCGGCGAAGAATGTACACAGCAGAAGGAGAGCTGGATCGGTGCAGGCCCATCAATGTGTTTCCATTTTCATCCTCGGAACCAACATTGGAAACACACGGCTTCAGCCAAGACTTCTTTTGAAACAAGCACACATGACTGAATGTTACATCCTGCAAACACAGTTTCCTTTTTTTTTTTTTTTTTTTTTTTTCATTTGTGAAATGGGAAAGGAAAGATCAGAGGATATCTGGATGCGCCCAAGTGAGCAGAGCACAAACGCAACCGCTGCAAACTTTTGGTGCAGTTTATTTTTGTCTAAACTGCAACAAATTGATTTCTTATTTATTTTTGTATTTTTGCATTTTTTTTTTTTAATATAACATGTTGACTCAAATCAAGTCACTGGACTTTTGTCGTAATTTATATTTGCATCAAAAAGCATTGAGTGGAAAAGTCACTCAACGTGACTCAAGTCACTTTATTCCGTTTATTTATTTGGCTCTTTGCTGCTCCAGGACACCAAAATACCTCTGCATGAGACGTATTTGTTCAAATACAAATGACTTACAACCCAAAGGTCCTGTTCACAAGTCATCCAAATGGATTCATTTCCGTGGTTCTGAAATTTTCCACTGAGTTGACACACACACACACACACACACACACACGCGGCAAGCATGCCCTAACCCTCTCCGGAGGCCACGGTGTGTGAGCGCCTGTGTGCTTTTAAGGGATAGGATTCTGTGAGGTTTGAAATGGGAACCAGACTAGAGGAGAGTCTTCATGCAGGGATGATTATATCTGTGGGATGGTGGGGTCCATCCCAATGTGTGTGGAGTATTTGTCTGAGTCCATAATACTCCTCAGGTGTGGATGCAAGCTGCAGACTGGAGGGATGAGCTTTTGGAGGCTTTTCTGAACTCCAGAGGGAAACGACACTGCCGTGCAAAAGTGTTCAGGAACACAAATCGAGGTGTTGTAGAGGGGAAGTGAACACATTTTTTAGAGTATTTTGTGGAGTTGCATTCATTTATTATTCACTTCCTCTGAGGCAATAATAAATGCTACCACCTCTGGACGTGGTTTGGGCTATGCCCATCTAGAGACAGAAACTCTTCCTGCCTTTTCTCTCTCGGATGATTCCTCCCGTTCGTTTGACATTCTCTGTTCTTTTTGTTTTGTTTACTTCGAAATCAGAAACAGACTCTTTAATAGCCTTCACGCATCCCCCGGTCCCAGTTAAGCAAACATTCAAAAGCTGCTTCACTTTGAATTGGTTCAAGATGAGAGCTGTGGCCTAATTTTTGCTACCTGTTTATCGTGCCTGGCGTAAAAGGAGGCATAAAAAAAACAAAAACAAAAACAAAAAAAACGTGAATTATTTGTTCAACAAGATGTGAGTCTAAGCTAAATATGAAAAGAAAAAAAAAAAACCCTGAAAGGAACAAAACTTTTCCAAAACCTCACAGAACTCCCACCCCACTTGATTAATGATGATTAGGATGTTGAAACTACAAATAATTTCAGACTGATTTGCTTACTGCGTTTTCTAATGACAGCCAGAAATTGCATTTTCCTTTAAGTCACATCCATGCTTTCCTCACGCAACACAATCAAAGAAAAACGAATGATGCTTTGAGAACTCGGCTCTTTTCTTAGCTGAACAGAACTGAGGTCACAGTGAGGAGATAAGGTATAAAATAAATCCAATGACTTGATTACATTCACTGGTGAAGATTTGTTAAAACAAAAAAAATGTCAGGATGAATTTTATCGCAGCAGCAAAAACTTGCTTTCAATCCAACTTTTGATTTCAGTGTCTAAAGCGGCATATTAAACCATGTTTTTAACAAAATCACCTAATTATTGTTACCACTAAAATTCCCTTTCACTTAAATGTAACTTCCAAAAATTAACACACACAAAAAAAACATCAATGCTTTTATTTAGGTTGCCTGAAACTAAATGAAGATCTTGCAAACTCAATGTTAGCAAATTCCACCGAGGTGAATTCGTCATCTAAGAGTCGCGAATTCTCCAAAACGACATTCAGACGACAGCTTCACTGTTTGCCAGCCGATGGTTTGGAATCATGCTGAGCAAAAGCCATTTGTGTTTTGCTGTTTCAAATGTAAATGAGTTGTTTTCTAAACGGCTCCCAGAATGTGAATGCCATTCTGGTCAGATGGAGGTTTTCAGGAGAAAAGAAAAAAATCATTTATTTATTTATTTTTTTTTTTTATGAAAAGAAAAAAGAAAATAAACTAAATATATGGAAAAGCTCATGTTAAGCCTGGTGGAGGATTCCTTCTCTTACAAAGCGCCTTGGATCTTCATGAGAGTCATAACCTCTTTGGAATATCAGGAGCCACATTTTGCCAGCTTTCTTGAAGCGATAAGTGGTTGGTGCCAAGATTTTCATTGTTGTGCATCGCTGTCTGAATCCAGCGTGCTTCCTTTCGTACGCTGCCGTTCTGCTTTCATTCTAACTCCCCTTGTTTCTGTCTCGTTTTGACCCAGGAGTGTCATTTTTCTTCTTCAGCGAAGAATTTCCCTGGATTTTAACCTTCCCTGCGCACCGACCGCCTACCTTTAATATCTCTGTCGTCTGAAGCCTCCAGGTTCATCTCTGCGGTCAAAAACGTGTGTGTGAATATTTTCACGTGTGTAAGTTGTACTTTGTCTAGTCTCACTAGTCAACACATCTGCGCTCCAGCTGAGCAATCCTTCAGGCGATGTCTGCACTGTTTAGTTTTCAGCATTTTGCATGTGTGTGTGCATGTGCGTATGTGTGTGTGTGTGTGCGTATGTGTGTGTGTGCGTATGTGGGTGTGTGCGTATGTGTGTGTGTGTGTGTGTGTGTGTGTGTGGGGGGTGTGTGTGTGTGTGTGTGTGTGTGTGTGTGTGTGTGGGTCCTATAGGAGATAAGATGACCCTGAACAGGATAAACCATTTAGAAACGAATAGATGGATGCCTTTCATCTCCTTCCATCTGTGCTTTCAGCTTTGCAAAATGTCAGCGAGTATATTTTGCATGCAAGAGCAGGTGGATGCTTTTATACCCCTGTGCAAACGCCAGGCTCTCCCGACAATTTGCAGGGCTGAAATTTTACCGAGCAATCGACCATATCCAGCGCAACGGGCGCATTTTAAACACCGACTTCTCTTTTTTATTTTTAGCACAAGAACCAGACCTTGTGCTGATTACAAGCTCAAGCCTCTCATGCGAGCTTTGAGTCTTTGGCAGTCGTGAAGACCTGTAAGAGCCGAGCCAGGTGATTGACTTTTTGCCTGTGTGATGGTATAAATATTTATGATGCGGGAGAGACACAAGAAAAGCGTTTGCTCTCTCAGGTCCCAGATGATTTGCTTTGTTCATGTGTTATTCATGATCGTCCAGATTTGTTGACATAACTTTAAAATTGCGGTAGCACAATATGTATAAAGTGATCGTCTGTTGCCCAAAAATTTAAACTCGGGGGGCCTGATTTGGTGTTTAGTTAAAAATATTGGCCATTTCATCCGTGTGCGTACACAAATAGCCTGGTTGCTAGGGTTGATTTTAGATGTTTAAACTTCCTGGCTGAATTAGTGACATGTTTTGCACAACCGGTGCGTGATTTGATGTGATTTGTCTTTAACTTTCCCACTTCGCTGTTTGCCTTTGAATGCGTTTCTCAGCCTCCCGCTCAGACCTTTAGTGCTGAAAGCACAAATGGGGAACAAAAACAAAGCTGCAGCAGGTTTATACTAGTAAATGTCCATGTGGGAATGTTTTCAGCTTGTGGGAAAGTCGGGAAAGAGTATTTCCGATGTACTTCGACTTGCATCTGACTTCTCTAGTTCCTTTTTTTCTATTTTTTTTTTTGTCATCCAATCAAAACTGAGCTATATTTGTGTCTTCATTCGTGTTTGTGAGACTGATATGGCCGCCTGGGAATATGTTCCTGATTCAGAAAAAAATCTAGAGATTTAGATTTGTGGTAATATTTTGATTTTTTTGCGCATGTTTCTTTAAGGAATGTGTTTTAAACGACACAACTTAAACCTGTGCTGCGACGTGAAGATGAGAAGAATATAAATGATGAAAATACCAGTAGAGACATGCATGAAGCATGAAGCTCGTCAACAATTATAGGAAGTGTTTCCTGTGATGCAAGTACTTATTTTCCCTCTGATTATTTCGCAGGGCGTAACACATGTTAGATGCTTTTTCAAAATGAAAGTGAAGTTGAAAGTTAGTGCTTTCACATCCTTTTGTCATTTTTTGAGAAACGCTTTTCTCATTTCAGAGGGAGACTTAGTTGAATTTTAAATTTCAATTCGAACATAGCTGCGATGTCATATTGTTCCATCGCTGTTTTTTGAATTCATACTCAGAATTTTCTTGACTTGGGGAAAAATAAAGAATGCACTCACCACTGGGATTAATTAGGAGAGAATGCACCAAACTAAGCAGAAATGAAAGCAAATATTCCAGACTCAGAGGCTTTCTACTTAGGAGAGCATATAATACCAAGTATTCACAAAGTTTATGTTTGCAGCTGCGTTTCAGCGAGATCTGTCTTGTTTCTAACGTGTCAGGTTGCCTGTTATTCCAGGATCTAGCATTTCTTGCTCTTTTTGGCTAAACAAACAATCGGGCAAAGGATACGAAGGAAGCAGACAAAGGTCAGCGGAAACAACACTGTGAATTCCCTGAAATTATCCCTTCTGTTTTATGCCAGAGAAACTGGTGATTAATGACGGGGGGAGCAGAGCGATGTGCGGTTTTTAAGATGGCAGGAATGCGTATTCTGCACCCTTGCAGCATATAATGGTGAGAATTTCACACACAGTGTCCTGGAAAACGATAAAGAGAGGAGGGATCTTGAGCCAAAACAATTGTGGATACTGTATCTTGAGAAACACACTTGGTTCAGCTTCCCTGTTCATCACACTGGTTCTCGCGAGTCAATTTTGCTTTTATGGAAAAAGCCCTTAAACTGTATTGCTTCTTTTCAATATATATATATATATATATATATATATATATATATATATATATATATATATATATATATATATATATATATATATATATATATATATATATTTGCAGAACCTTCAACACATACGCCTACATCTGGAGCTTTCTCACATTTTGTCATGTTACCAGGCCATTTTATATAGCTGCTATGTGATTGGCCAGCACAAATGTATAGTTTTAAAGTCTAAAAAAATACAATAAGATTCAAATTTGCTAAGAGTGGCAAGAGGGAAGCAATTGTGGACACAGTGGTCGTGTCAACGGTTGTGACTGGGATTAAGATTGACCTTCCAGCAGGATGTCTAACTTACAACTCGATCAACAGTGAAAAGGTTCAGATCAAAACATTCAAGTGGCAGAATGACTAAGTCAAAGTCCAGACCTGTAAAAAGTTCAGTATTTATGCTAAGACACACTCTTCATCCAATCAAGCTTGTTTTGCAAAGGAGAACGGTGGAAAATATTCGCTCCCGAGAGACTTTAAGACCCTCGCAGCTGTAGCTGCAGCTAAAGGTCGGCCTATGATATATCGTATAACAAACAAATATGTTTTATTTTAACTTGTAAAAAGTTCAATATGTGTGAATATTGTACTCGAGTTATTTTAATCCTCCGGATTCATTCTTCTGATTACGTTTAATCTCTAACCTCTAACCTAAAATTGCACATATCTTCTAAATGGCCCATGCTCGAGATTTTTTTTTTTTTCTCTATGCAAAACAATTTTCTATATTTGTTTCATGTCTAATCTGAAGGTTGATGAGGTAAACGTTTGCGTTGTTGTTGTTAACATACTTCTGGCCTCAGAAACACTCGCCATTAAGCTCCGTCACAGGTCAGAGCAGCATTTAAAGGGCAGTGAATTTTACATTTCATTATGTCGCTCCCTCCCAGGTGCTGGGGCATTCATCACAATGAATGTCACGAACTGTCTCGCAAGCGCACACAAAACTTTCAGCACAGCGAGGGGTCACGGCACAGGAATGCGAAACCGAATGAACTGGGAAAACTCTGGGAACAACAAGGAAAATACGCGCACAAAGCAGTAAACTGTAAATCAAGACTGTGCTCTGACCACTGGATGACGGATGCAGGCTGTCATGTTTGTATTTACCGAGGTATCGGATGCTGTTTTCGAGCGCGATGAGATCAGAGCGAGTGGGTTGCCATGGAAGCAGACAGTCCATTCAGGGGTTGTATGACAACGTCCCAGGGCAACCTGTCATCACCAAGCGAGGCTCTCTGCTTTGATTTCCTTTATTAGCTCCCTTACGCTTTCGGTCTTTGTGCGTTTGTGTGCGTACGCTGTCAGGGTCGATCCGCTTCAGGGGCGCTCGCTGCTCTTGATGATAAATTTAACGGTGGAACTTTAGCCGCAAAGTTGAAGGACATGTGAGAATGTTGTCGAGGCTGATGCGCGCGTTGCTGGTTTTCCCCTGCAAACCTTCTGCTTTCAGTCAAAAGCTCAATTGAAATTGAAAACACCTCAGTTGCTTTAAGAGTATTAGAGAACAGAATTGAGTTTCTTTCATTTACGTCTCCATTAACAACATTTTGGGGACATAGTGGTTGACATTAGACTCCGTTGTAGGGTGACCATCTCTGCCTTTTCTTTTGGTGTTCGCCTCTGCAAGGAGTCAAACTAAAGATTTAACCAAAATGTGGGTTAAAGGTATCTGTAGGTAAGCATTTGGTACAGTGCTGACTATTCTAGTTTTCCCACTTACAGAGGCTGGAGAGGTCTGGAATCGTCATCATCAAGCACATCTCAATTGTGAGAGACAAAACATTACAGCTGAACGGATGGGGAATACAGCTTCCCATCGTGTCATGTTCCAACCTCCAGATGGCCGTGCGCCTTTCCAGAAGGAACCGAAAGTGGCTGTTGATAAGTTTTGTTGTGAGCCAGAAAATTCACTTCATTAGCAGTTTCTCAGGATTCGCACTGAACGTCCTCAGTGAGCGTATAACTAGTGTCTTAGGCACTTTTTCCCGGTCAATCTGTTCATCCGAACTATTATGTCGAAATAGTTTAAGTCACAGTCTTGTGCATGTGAACGATTTCCACTCCTGCACTTGTGGAGCAATGTTTTTTGGACGGGTGATTGAGAACAATTGATATTTTCAGAACGGAGGTTATATTTGACATAAATTAAATACAACATTCCAGTGGAGCAACTCTTGAGTATCTAGGCGACAAGTTTTGTTGGCTGCTGTGTGTGAACCGGACGACCGGCTGCATGCAAGAGCAGTATCATAACTGTATTACCTTCTTGCTTTTTGATGTTTTCATCCATCATTTTGCTAATATGATAAAAGCAAACCACATTTGTTTCTGAAGTTACACTATTCAATGTCTTCTTTGCATAAATGTGATAAACTGTCCTGCAAATAAAATGAATTTCTTTGATTTTTCTTCATTACTAGGTTTATTTTTCTTAATTCTTGTTCTGCAGTCACACCTTATCTCAACCCTCACTAACAAATGCATTTGGCTTCCCGTTTCTCACCCGAGGGCCTTTTTCCCTCTCAGATGTTGGTGTAATTAAAAGGCCAATTTGCTGTTTGCGCCTGTTCCACAGCAGGATATTATGATAACCGCACTTTCAAAAACAGGAAGCACTCTGGCCCAAGCGACTGTACAGTTTATTTTGACAGGGGTTTGTTTAGACCTCAGCCCAAAAGTATTGTATGTAAATGCAGGAATTATCGGGACGCTGCCGCTTTCTTCTCCGGGTGATGAAACGCGGATTCTGGAAACAAGTTCATGTGTTGAAACCAATTTTTCAAACACCTTTATCAAACATTATCTGGGTGTTTGTTGCTGATTTTGAATGTTAAGACTTCATTGTTCTGCTAATTGGGACCAACCTCTTTGGAGCTTTTCTTTTTTTTTTTTGATCTTCTGACATAGTTTTGGAATTTCATAGTAAATTGCGTTTTTCAAAATAAGCTGTCAACAGCAGTGAAGTTTTTTTTGTTGTTGTTGCAAAACTCATTGTTTTTGCGGTGCCTTGACTAAAGATTCATATCCTCTGAAATTCTTCACAGTTTTTGATGTTACAAGCAAAACCTTCACTCTGTTTCATTGTGATTTTATGTAGTAAACCAAATCAAAGTAGTGCATCATTGTAAACTGAGCATCGTTGTTTTAAATTGTTTTACAAATAAAAATCTGAAGTCTAGTGTACACTAGACCCACCGGTCACATTTCTGACCAAGAACTTTATTCACTTTCAAGGACTCCAAAAAGCTTCCTGATTCAATTTTCAGTTAATGTTCAGCAAATATTGAATGTTTGGAGTGTTTGGATAATACTGATGCAGTGTCACATGTTTAGAGTAAATTATCACATGAACAAAGCTGCTTATATCTTGGTTGCACCTTGGCGAGAGGAAGTCTGCCACAAACCTCCCAAAGAAGAGATCAGTAGAAACGTATGTTTAAATAAACATACAACAAAGATTTTTGGTGCCCATCATCTTTAAAGTGTCCGGTTATGATATTCTCCTTTGCATTGACAAAAATTGGTTTGGTGTGTGAGCAGGATGTGTGTTTTCCAAATTATGAACTAAAATTATTGCCAGTTTTCTTGATGAAGTTGCTCAATCAGGCTGATTGGAATGAATGTGACGATCCATTTTAAGAGTTTTGGTGGAGATTCTCATTTGTATGTAGGTATGGCCTTTGACTATGCCATTCTACAACATTATTATGAGCTGACCTTTCCGTAGGGTCAGTTTTTCCCAGGGAGTGAAATTATATACTGTTATCTATACATAATTTATATACTGATTTCACACCTTACAGGTCTTGTGTCACTTGAATTATGAATTTAGCTGAGTTACAGGATTTTATTGAGGGGTGTCAGAGTTGATGCATAACGTTCTGTTCTGCTTTTCTTTGAATCTAAATTTGAATCTTTGTGTTGGACAATCAGATTAAAGGTCCATAAAATATACCGTAGTTTAGAAACGAATCATGACGAAATAAAAAAAAAAAAAAAACCCCGAAACAAAACAAAAAACTCCAAATTAAATTATTTTGCGCGAAGCTCCACATGGCTCAATACTTCATGCAACTGCAGCTCTTTCACGTGTGTCTATTTTTCAGCATTGCTGCAAACTTCATTTCCAGATATTGTCTCATCCCACTGCGATACAAGAGGCAGGAAGCACTCGTTCCTATGATGCAGTGTGAATGTTATGCTCCGAAAAATACAGCCTGGTGACACTTGACAGGGAAGAGAAACTCTGGACCGCCCAGCGAATTTTCAGACACGTGTGTCAGAGCGAGTGCAAGCTTTTTTTTTGTGCCTTTCTAATGCTCTGCTTCCTTTCTCTACTTGTCTTCCCACAGACGGGCGGCTGACGCTACAGACGGAGTTCATAAAGCATCTCCTCTAATTGACCGACTTGCCCGGCTCTGACTCTGTTTTCTAAACCCCCTCTGAAACCTTCTCCATCATCCCAGCATCTTTGCCGTTGTTAATAAAAAAAGCTGATAACTGTCAGGCAAATGGTAGGAAATAGTAAAATTTATCACATCGCTGGCTTGGACGAGCGTGATCGCTCATGCCAAGTCAGTAGTAAGGATTTGCGCCTCGCCTCAACTGCCAAGCGAGATTTGTGTTCTGCAGCATTACACATCCAGCTGGATCTAGACTGAGGAGGCTACTGGTGGGAGTTACAGTTGTCTAAAGAGAGATGAAGTGTACCCCCCCCCCCCACAACCCTCATCTCCGCCTTTCTCCTGTCAGAGTCACCCCCCGCTGGAGGCCCCATTTGTCCTAATCCCATTTCTCTTTGACCAAATTGCAATAGCAATGACGAGGAGCACGATGAGAGCTATGCTCCTTCTGCACGCCACGCGCACGT
This sequence comes from Poeciliopsis gracilis, assembly GCA_911649635.1. Classification (NCBI taxonomy): domain Eukaryota; kingdom Metazoa; phylum Chordata; class Actinopteri; order Cyprinodontiformes; family Poeciliidae; genus Poeciliopsis; species Poeciliopsis gracilis. Next base: position 5,092,043 of record CAJVRI010000435.1, on the reverse strand, counting down.
GAGCGCACAAAAACTCACACACTGTCAAGAGGTACCTTTAATCACACCAAGGCTGGAGAATGCAGAGCGACAATCATCTCACTCCCTCTGTCATATAAAAGCAAGCCGACGCTAGTCAAGAGGGCGGCGTTCAAACAGAATAAACCCAAATTATCTTGAAGGAAAATGGATGAGGAGGATTAGCTTCAAGTGCGCCGTTTCCTCAGACTGTGGATTGTGCAGTAAGTGAGCGTCTCTGAAAGGATTTGGAATGTAAAACAAATGTTTCAGTCAAAGTGTTTCCACATTCCAGACACACAGTGATGAGGGTCATTTGTCTTATGTGGCCATTTGTGCGAGTGCACGTCTTTGTGCCTAAATGTGCGCGAGTCCAAACAAACGAGCGCGGGAGGAGCGCACGGGATGGGGAAGCGAAGCGAACTTGGCACCGGGGGACCGGGTATGAACGGGTGTACCATAAGAGAGAGAAATAACAAAGTGCAGATAGATAAAGGAAGAGGGTGGAGAAAATTACAGGAAAATAAATGGGAGGGCAGAGAGGAAGGCAGAAGTAGCAAAAATGAAACAGGGTTGGGAAGGAGTGGAAAAAAAACATTCTGAGGGCTGAGGGCCTTGGGGAGTGGCAGCGAGGACCGTTTGAGTTGGAACGAGCGGAGACGGGGATTTGGGAAGGGAAGTGGGGAGAGGGACACTGTGAAATGTTGAAAAACCTCACAATTGATGGTGTTTGATTTCCACAGTAATTACCATTCCTCTGGCTCCAAGCATTCCCAATCTGGCCCTATCTTATATCCACGCCACATTCCGCAAATGATTAGCTGGCCCACTGTTTCTCCCCGCTACCTACGGGCCGAGTCGGCGAGGAAAGGCGGGGAGGATTCGAGCACAGCTGAGTCAAGAAACTCTCCGAAAACCGACATTTGACTCGACACGCACCCCTCCACTTAATGAACGCCGATAAAATTCTGACATGGAAAGGAAATGAAGGATTGAAGGGAGGACTAGTTTATTGATTAGAGCAACTTGAAATTCGTCAAGAAGAAAGCCATAGGATGTGCTCCTTCCATTTGATCATAAACCAGTTTGATCATATCACTAGACTCAAACTTGCAAGAGGCTGAAGAGGTTTTGAGACAAGGCAACAATGAGACCCTTCAAAGAGTTACAGTGAGATAGTTCATTAGATTAAACTAAAATCCAACCAAGAATCTGTGGGGAAATTTTACAATTTATCTCATAGTGAAGTAAGAAAGTAAGGAAGCCCAAAAAAGACGAAACAGCAGCGAGAAATGTTTTGACGTGTTAGGGGGACTTTGGACCAGTGAACACTAAAGCCCATCACTCTTTTAAATTTTTTAAAATTATGTATAAACATGTTTTTTCACCACATAAAATCCTGCTTACAGCAGGACAACATTTAAAATCGAAAGAAAGTGAATATATTTACTGCTGCTGGATTACCTGCTTCCTTTGTGCGCTACTGTTCGGTTTATCGTTGCAACACACACATGCACTTGCACTATTTCAAGTGTTTGTAAGGCTGCAGGTTTTGGGAGAGATTTAAGAGCGCCACATGCAGAGGAGCAGACTGTGGACTTGTAGGGCCCCAGACCTGAGAGCCCCTGGAGGTCTCCGGGTCCTGCCACTACTCCGTCAGCCTTGTCATCAATCACTGTCCAGTTACACAGCGTGAGGCGGGACTGTATATCCTTCACTGCAGGCTAGCAGGGCTGTAAAGTCACCCTCATACTTTCCAATAATACCCAGGGCAGTATGAGAACAGGCATACGGCGTGTTAAAAGTTTTATGTACATAACGGAGGCCGAGAGGAGACGTGCATACGCAGACATATGCGTCAAGGACTTACAGAGCAGCCAGGTGGAAACACGACGACCTTCTGGAGCAGCAGAGTTGCAGGCCCATGGGTGAATCTCTGCTGGCAGAAGAACCTCACAACTTATTCTCCTTGTTGATTTACTGACTGTAAGAAGCTCTTATGATAAAGCCTTGAATATGTGTGTGTTTTTTTTTAACTGTCCAAGTTTTTGAAAAGTGTCACACACACACATGTTCTCTGTTTCCCTTTACATCTTGTCAGATACAAAGTCTTGGCCTGGAAACTCCCATCAAACTAAAATTTGGTGCTTCGTCGTTGCGCTGATGAGACGGGACAAGAAAAACGTCGTCTTTTTGGAGCTGAACTGCTAAACGTTTGTGTTATCTTGGAAACTCACTCGTTTTGTCTCAGTATCGCAACTCATTCTTGCTTTGGAAATGAGCAAAGTCTCTCCACTGTCATTGTGAGGACTTGCTGAAGACAAACGATTTCGGGAAATAGGACGACTCTCTAGAACGTCCTTTGATTTCTTACATCAGTATCCTACCAGTTCTGGACGTGCCCCAATCGTTTAAATCAGTTTTCACTAACTTTAAACTGTCGTTCTACTCAATCTCACTGTATTTTGTGGAGACCAGATAAACCAGATTCCAGAGTGAACCGATTTGACTGTATTCTGTAGAAACACTGTGGTCTCTAACCATCATAAAGTCCTGGGATCCACTGAGTACATCTTCCTCACCCAACCATAGTTAAAAGCTGCAGCGATATTAAAGCTCAGTTTGTCATGAAAGGCATCGACAATAAAAACTGCAGGCCAACTGATGGAGATTTTCTCCTCTGTGCAGTCCAATCCATCTGTGCTAGCATGATGCACGCTGACACGGCATGTTTGATGAAGGTGGTTCGACACCATTCAAGATCATTTTCACAAAAATGTTTGTTTTCTGACACATGGAGATATAGCATCTCCTGTCTCCAGTGGAAATAAATGCAACTTCCAACACGTCGGCTTTTGGAGTCTCGTGTAAAAACCGTGAGGATAAAATAACGACATGATGCAGAACTTGTTTATTAGCTCAGTTCATGTTCCCAGCACTATACATGCATTTGGCAGCACATTGTAGTTCATTCATCAAAATAGATGCAGTATTTATTTGTTCCCAGTGCTGATTTTAAAGTCATTTGGGTTCTGCCAACCAGTACATTGCACATGGATGGAAAAGGCCGAAAGTAAACGCGAGCGTGCAATGGGTGTATGATATTAACTTGATCATTTTATAAGAATATTTTCATTTCTTTTGTTCGGATATTGGATTTTAATAGCTCTTTTTCTGAAGACATACACAAAGGATCACATAAAAACCCCAACAGAGTATCTTATGATAGAAATATTATTCCCTTGGAAAGCTGAGTAAATAATATTGAGATACTACAATGTTTGTCTTTGAGAGAAAAAAGGCTCATTATTTTCTCCATTAAACCACAACGCAAACACATTTCCTGAATAAATAACAATTCCCCATCTTTAGCAAAGTGTTTCCTGATGTAGCCATATTCCATTTTCCTCCCCTTCTCCCCTGCCAACCAAAGCACACCTAACCTACATTACATTGTTATTTTACATGTTTGCTGTAATTGCCTCCACGGCTACATGGAAACTTGATCCCGGATTATTTCTCGCTCGATCCTGGAAACGTCTCTTTACTTTCTGGTCCAAAAAAAAAAAAAAAAAGGGAGAAACAAACAAAGGACTGTGAAAAAAATAACCACTTAAATGTTTCTTCTGTTCTTATTTTTTGTCACACTTCAGGGTTTAACAACAAATTTCAATATTGGAAAAAGGTATAGAGCCTATGAAAGGACTTTTTTATTGCGTCTAATGAATCGTGATCAACATGATTTGGGTTTTTTGACAGAAAACTCCCGCTAACGTCGAAGTGAAGGCCGCCTTCTACAAAATAATCATAAGTAAATAAAAGTATGTAACATATATAAGTAACTGTATAAATATTCAACCCCTTCAAGTCGATATTTAGTAGATGCACCTTTGTCTTCAATCATGGCTCGGCTTTTCTGTGGACGGATCGCAATCAGATTTGCATATCTGGACGCTGCAGCATGTGGATCAGCGGTGGACAGCGCTTTTCAAGTCCGGTCATAAATCCTCCATGACTGAGGTCTGGGGTTTGGACCGGGTCGCTCCAGATCATCCACCTTGTTGTCAACAAACTATTTCTGTGTGGCTTTCTCCAGATGCTTCAGGTCATTGTCTTGCTGGACATCTGGCTGTCTTTCTCCTGCAGATGAAAACAAATTGTCCAAATTGAGAGATGAAAATCTCTCTCTCCTATTAGACATTATGGCAGTGAAACACAGACGATTGTTCTGTCTGACCACGAAACCTGTCCAATGTCTGTTCCTTTTAAAACGCAAACACCGCAATCAACCTCTTTTTAATGTTTATTCACTCGTCGTCACGTATTCTCGCCCCCCTGATCTCGGGATCCATCACAGACTTTCGGCTCTCCTTGCCCTTCCCCAAAATATGTCAGAAATGTGTCTGTACCTTCTTATTCCCTTTTTAGGAGTGGGACAAAAGGCTGCCGCCACTGTTTCCATCACCTTTTCTTTGCAAAAAGAATCTGCCGTGGTGAGATGCATGTCTAGGCTTCTGTTCTGAGAGAGTTGTCAAAATATAGAACAGGACGAACTGGGGAGAAACACTGCTGGTTGTCTGCGATACGGCCAGTTATGAAAGAAAACAAGTAAGGCAGCTGGTTGGACTGACGCACGGTAATTCTCACTGCTTCTCTGTCTGCTTCTGGTTTGGGGGAAAAAATGTGATTAGTTAAGAGCCGTTCACTGGGCTGGCTGCGCATGTGGATTAATAAAAAGGTTAGGAGAACAAAAATGATACAAAGATATGAAAAAAGGTCAAGGTGAAAGAAAAAGGAGGCTCTCAGAGTGTTTGTTTTAGTCCTTTGGAGATGTAAAACAAAACAAAAATTGCCAGTGCGACAAAAAATATTTAACAACTGTATTTCAGTGAAACAGACACAGTAAAGCCTTCCAATGCAATAATTCCATTTTACTCTATTTTCCATTTTGTCTCTTTAAAACCATTAAAAAAAGAAAAGAGCTCAAGTTAAAGAGCCTGAATATTTGCCCACACTTTGTTTTTGTAAAATTGCCTGGTTACTTTTAGAGCATCTGTGACAGTGACTTCTCCGCTGACTTTACGTCTGAACTTTGACTGGGCCATTCTAACACACGGATTTTCTTTGTAAATGATTCCAATTCCACTCTGATTGTTGCTCCCTCTGAAAGGCATTTCACATTTCCAAAAACTCCCACCAATCCCCCGGCTATAACTCAAGAATGGATTCCCCACAGCATGATGCTACCACCACTGTGTCTGACAGCAGCAGTACGGTCGTCAGGGCGATGCTCAGGGCCGGTTTTCCTTCAGCGTTGGGACTTTGAGCAAAATGTTAACTTTCTGGGCAGCAACTGTGCTGAGCTCCTTGTGTTCCTCCAACAAACCTCTGTGGCTTTCACAGAACATTTGGTTTTATGTTGAGATTAGATTGCACACACATGTCCTTTATTTACCAATTAGTAATGCCTGACGATATTTTATCGTCCTCACTGTCATTTAGACTAAAGAGGACTTAATACATCGACATGCTAGAATTTTTTTCATGCTACGTTCTTTTTCCTACACACTTTGCATTGTTGGTTTTTCACATGGAAAGTCAACAAAATACACTGAAGTGTAACTTTGGAGTGAAATAAAGAGGGAAAAGGGTGTTTTGCAAGGCGCTGCAATCAGAGTCGGGTTGTAAAAACAGAGAAGAGCGTTTCCAAACCAATAAAATGAGTTTTATCTCAGGTGGAGTGTTTCATTTCGCCGATGCATTTGCTGCAGCCGCTCTCGGTGTCTGAATTACACTTTGCCCGTTCCTCCACCGTGCCAGACCTCTTACAAGCACTCATGCCATCTTTGCAACTCCTTCACATTTTCGGCATTCTTTGCCCACGTTGGCATTCCCTAAGTTGCCTCTGTGACTCAGACTGCTGAGGGGAAAAGCCACAGAGTGGAGATCCAAAGTCCTGGAATCCAAAGCCTGCTCTTTCACGCCAGTGGGGATTTTGGATTGTGCAGCGTAATGGCATGTAAATGTACCGGTTATACGGGACCCCTCATGCACATACTCAGACTTATTATTCACAGATCTCAAATAAAAAAAATAGACATTGTTTCAGCATTGATTTAATGCTTAGCATGTTATTTTCTGCCTCTGAGCAGGGAGATATTTTCCACATGAAGGTTCAGCACTTACATTTGCTTTCAGGGCCAATAAAATGTGGTCTGTGGTTTATTTATCTCTTGAGTGGGTATACCTGGCGTGGAAATCGAACGTGCCCACACCAATGTGTGTGTGTGTGTGTGTGTGTGTGTGTGTGTGTGTGCGCGCACAGTGCAGTTGGTGTATTTTTGTTCGCTTCAGTTAGTTGGTGCCTGGCTCTCTGCTATTCTGCCTAATTTATGAAGTGTATCAGTCCACTCTCTGTTTTTGAACCTTTCTACAGCTAAGCCGATCACTTCTTCCGGCGAAATCCGGTTTCGAGCCACACCTCACGAAAAAGGCCTCACGGCAAAAGCTTGCCGAATAATTTTTTTAAGAGCTCATCACACGCACACATATGCTGTTTTCGTACGTGTGCTGCGTCTCGTCCCAAATTGATTTCTCTTTTTGCTGTTTCTAAAAGTTCTCCAAAACAAATAAATGTTTCTTCGATGGAATAACCAAAAAATGGTCCAAGGAGGGATTGTCTTACTATGCAGTTTGACTAATACTTTACAAAACCGCCAGTCCTGTAATATGACACATGGAAACATGCACATAAGCTTGGATGCATAATAACATATGTATTTATTATTTTACAAAGGTGGTACGCGCAGCTGTTATTTTTGGACCAACTTTCTTGGTTGTTGTTAAATTTATAGATTTCCTTAGTTTCTTTCAGTTTTTGTGAAAAAATAAAAATAAAAAAAGCTGCAAGTGTTTGGGTTTAGGCAACACATTCAGTTTTTCCAATAAAACAGGATTATGATTCTTCAAAAGCGGGGTTCAAAAATAAGCACAGTATCGACTGCCACGGCATTATCGGGCAAAGTGAAAGCTCTCTTCTGTTTTCTATCACAAAGAAGTTCAATTTAGCTCAAGCAGAGAGTCCTCTCAATGAACCTTTCAAAAAAAAAAAAATGTTCTCAGCGTCCTTCAGATCCAACCGGCTCTTTTCCTGTCTCCTTCAACTTTCCATCTCCCAACCTGTTACTGAACGCGAGGTGGAGATTTGTGTGTCGGTGAAATCGGACATGCTTGGAAAAGTTTTCTCCTGCTTTCCCAAGAGCTGCTGTCTGATGAACGTCCAGCTCCCTCTCATGATGTGAAGAAAGGATCTGCTCAAACGGCAAACATTTTTCCTTCAGCTATTGGCCTTTTATCGTGACCTGACAAGCATGAAAATGAGGGAGGGGAGGGGGGGAGTTACTTTGGACCTCAAGCTTTAAACGTGCTTTTGTAATATTAAACCTGCAGGAAGGGTGAGGGCTTCTTACCATGACAGTTCTGTTTCTCTCTGTTGGGACTTGGCTTCAACCCGAGTCCTTTTGAGTCTGCGGAGTTCAAATTAGTCGCTGGCTGATGCGAACGAGCTCAGCTGTCAGGCTTTAGCGTCTCTCACATGGTTGTTATTTTCCTTTGTGAAGGAGAAGTCGTGCAGGACTCAGGAAAATCAATGTGCATTTGGCACCTGAACTGTCTCTATTTCATTTCAAATCAGCGATAAGACCTTTCTATTCTTTCACTTCACAGACCCTGGCAGCAGAAGGTGATTTGAAGTTTGACAAATTAAAGTGCTTTTTTAAATTTTTTATATATTTTTTTTAAACCACTGAAGCAAAAGGCAGAAATTCAAACCCATACCACTAACAAAAAAAATTAATAAAAAATGGAGCCTATAAAATAACTGTTGGCTTGTCTTGAATTCTGATGTCAAATTTTCTTTTAACAGCTTTTGATCTGGGATGCTGGATTATATTTTTACCTCTTCTCCCTGCAAATTCCACTTGGGTGACTGCGCCTTGGTTGTCTCCTTTAATATTTCTGCGCACACAGACGCGCTAAACGGGGTTGCTATGGAAACGCCGGCCTATATATGGACGCCTTTGGTTTTGTCATCATCTTAGCAAATCTGCAGAAGCCTTAGAAGCAAGTTTGAGTCTGCCCTTAACTTTTCCTCCTTTTGGATCCATTCTGCTTTGATGAAGCTTTGTAGACTTTATGAAACTTATTTTAATCTAACTTGGCCAAGAAAATTCGCAAGCAGCAGAGATACGCTTTTAAAGTTGATCAGAAATGTGAGTTTTGGTGAAGTCCAGTTAGTCTGCTTGACTTTTGACATTAAATGACACTTCTGTGAGTTGCTGACATGTAATTTGTTCATTCATCCTTAGCTATAGAAAGCAATTCTAAGAGCAAAGATCTCAAAGAAATGCTGACATTGCATTAAACTTGACGACCTTTCTCTTCCATTCACAGTGTAACGCATTGTGACTGTATATCTTTGTAAGAAACATTTATTCCCTTTTTTTTTGCAGCTGCTTGTATTGTATTTTTTATTTAAATTTATTTCTACACGTGGCAAAACATATGTAAGTGTTTAATGTGTGGTCTACCGACAGTGCAACATGTGGCCGTGGTTAGAAGTCAATTATTTAGGTTCTTTAGAATTATAAAATATCTTCATTTCCTGTACCTCTCCCTCCACCCCACTCTTTTGTTCACCTCAGAAAATAAAACATAAAGAGAAAAAAACCTAAAGGGCTCCAGCGCCGTTCCTTGAATTCTTGGTGCGCAGAGCCGCTGTTTTCCTATTTCACGGATCTGAATGGTGCGGCTCAGGCAGTCTGAAATTCCTGGCTACGAGATCAGAGCCCTTGATTTATCAGGATGTTCCAATGCGTAAGGCCCGTGTGTGGGAACAGCAGCACTGGGATACACACATCTGATGTGAACCAGTGTGAACCAGAGGCTGGCCGACCGATTCAGGAAGCGTCGCGCTCATTGAGGTCGTCATCCGGTGAGCATGTGACTAATATCTGTTGAGTTGTCGACAACAGCCGGACCCTTCAGAATGCCGAAGGACAAGTTTTTGATCATTTTTAAACTTTTTTTTTTCCCCCCGATGAGTCATAAAGCAGCGTATGTCTTCATTTCATTCCCTGTATTTAAAACCCCGTCACATCTCATTTTTTTTTGGCAGTTTAAAATCCACGTTTAAACTGTCAAAGGTTAATCAATAACACTTATATTATTTTATTTTGATTGAGCCAGGACTTGACCTGTTCAGTGAGGAGGCAGCAGTTCGAAAGATAAAAGCCAAACTGTGAATTAGGTAGGTTTAATTTGGAAAACGCCGGCAAAACACTGATTGGTCAAAAAAGATTTCAGATTTTAAAAAAATGAAAAATAAATAGACAGAGCTTTATTTTCCAATTACCAACTCATGAGTCAAATGCTATAATTGTTTTTGAAAGTTAATTCCTTCATTCTGACTCAAGCCACTTTGAATAAAGACTCCTTTTGTGGTTCTCTAATGAGGTTTTTTCTTTTTTTTTCACTTAATTATCTACCAATGTGTTCTATTGCAGCTCAGGGTGTAATATTGGATATGCTTTAAAACAGATTAAATGAAGGCAATATTTTCTTTTACATGATTGCAATTCATAAACTCTTGAATGTGCCTTATATGAATTATATGAGAAAGTTGTTTAATACCACAAGCATGTGATATGGAACAGGTAAAGGACGACAAATCAAAACGTTGATAAAAGTGAAGCCTTACTTGTTCTCTTCTATACACGACTCCTGCTGAAAAAAGACGGCAGAAAGCTCCTTTTCCAGAGGGACGACTAATTGCCACTCAAGTCCGCCGGCGTGACCCACCTTAACGGCAACCGCAATTAACACATTTGTGCTTCTTAGGGCAAAAATAACACAAAAACGTCTTTTATTCATGCAGCCCATGATGTAAATGCTACAGGAAAGGTTACGGCTGGATTTTCTTGAGAATGAATCAAACCTCCAACCCTTCAGGGCTAACGGGCAAGAGAAAAGCCGTAGCAACGGAGAGATTTACGGAAATGGCATTTTCACAAACAGTGAGGTGTTAGTGGAGTGGCTGAGCCATAAAGTAGGTGTTTCCTTTCTTCCTTTCCTTTTTAATGATGTCAAGCGTGATAGCTCAACAAGTTTTCAATGTTTGGTGGCTTGTTTTTTTTCCCCCCTCCACAATTAAAAGCTGTGTAAAGATGCTGGTATTGAGATGGCTCAGAGTTTATGCAACTCTGCTGCTCACCTGCGGGATCCAAACTATGCGCCCTGCGCTCAATCACAAGCAGATGTTACAGGAACGCTCACCAGTCACTAAATGCACTTAAAATCAGGAGTGACCCCTCTTCAGGACAGCCAAATATGTAGTGATCGGCTTTTGAACTCGAACACTCCAGAAACGTCACATACGGTTCCTCTGAGGCCTTTTATTTATTTATTTTTTTATTTTTTTGCGATGTGATAGAGCTTGGAAAGTTTTAGAGCCTTTAATAAATGTTCTGATGTTATTTTCATTGTCTAACTACCTTTATTCATGTCTGATAGCTATTTTTAAATTATTGTTACTGGGAACAAATAAAATCCAAATTTTTCAGTCCCCTGCAAAGTGATATTTTCCAACGGTTTTGTTGTTTTCGGCTGCTTTAATCACCAAGTGGGGAAAATAAATGTTGAAACGTTCTGACGATTTCATTCTGAATGCAATCGCAAAGACACGTAGCATCTCTGCTGCGAATAAACCCTCAAGTCCCAGTCATAGCCATGCAGTAATAATGCAAAAGTATTTCTGGAGATATTTTTGACCATAACCACCGACGATCCTCACACATGCTTGAGCACAGCTTCGGTGAAGACCGAGGCACGGCGTCTCAAAGGCGTTAGACGTCTTCTTTGCCGTTTAACCCACTCGCTAAGTCTTGCATTTTCTCGTTGTTCTTTTTGGGCGCCGCTTCAAAACGTGCTTCATGCAATTCTTTAAAGTTGGATGCAGAGGGGCTGCATGGCCTGCAGTTGGAGCCGTTTGACAGGGGAGTTCTAGGAAAAACCCCTTCTGCAAGCAAATCCAAATGACTTTTTGATTGTTACAATTACATGTGCATGGCTCTTGTTAAGGCTCCCGATGGTTTATAGTTTACGGCTGAGTACACATGTTCAAATATATATATATATATATATATATATATATATATATATATATATATCATATATCTATATATATATATATATATATATATATATATATATATATATATATATATATATATATATATATATATTCCCTCCAACATTTAGGCCCTCCTCTGAGGCCTTGCCACAGACGGTTCGGTGAACCGGCGGGGACCCCACGCTGTTGCTCTGGACCCCGACCCCTTTTCTTCTCCCTGTCCTCCGGTGCTGCCGCCTCTGTGTTCTGTCACGCTCCTGCCAACCGGCTCAGCTCGGCTCTGCCGGAGTTACAAAAGCTGATGTTTGAACAAAAAAAACACCAGCATGCCTTTTGCGCTTCTTGAAAGGCGAAACGTTTCTTGCACCGGAGGCAGCAGCAGCTCACAGGCCCAACGTCTCGCCAGGGTAATACCCGACTCATTCTCGAAACGGGTCGACGGCGAGATGTGGGATGTTTGGGGTGGCAGCTGCCACGAACGCCAGCGATGGAAGCTGAGGACGGGAGAGAGAGAGCTACGAAAACTAACCGTGGATTTATACCTGAGATGAAATGCTCCGAGTGCTCCCAGCGCTCTCATGAGCTCTGCAAGTTCCCAGGAAGTTGCACACTCCATCTTCACTAATGAGAGAACCTTCCAGGCTAGACATTGTGGGCTCTGGCTTCAGCCTCCAGCCCATGCTGTTCTCACCGCAAAGAAACAAGCCAAGTTATTCACTGATTCCTTTCTGACATCCCTGGCCAAAACGTCTCCAATCCCACCCTCCCTCTGCCACCACTTTCAGCTTTCTCTCTGCTGCTCAGCCTCATCTTTGTTTTTGTTTTTTTTTTTGTTGTTGTTTGTTTTTGCTTTGGTTTAAGCTCAGTTTCTTGATAAAAAAAAAAAGAAGTATAATAACAATAATCTAATTTTCTCCCCTGAAGCCGATCCTATTGTCAACAACAACAACAACAACAAAAACGCTCAGTGTGAAAAATCCTTCTACAGGCAAACGCAGTTCACACACATTCGGGTCCGTTCGGAAGCGCCGCTGGGTTTGGCATGTTCGGCGAGCGTCGGTGTTTACACAGCATGAGATGTCAGGCGGACAGCGGAGAGAAAACAGCGTCTGCAAAACGAGCAGCCGGTCCTGAGGAAGAAAGTACATCTGTGCAAACAGCATCTATTTAGAGGAGTTATTAATTACCCCAGGTCATCTACGTGTGAGGTGGAAGACGGAAAAAAAAACAAAAGAAAAACAGAAGAAGAAAAGAAGAAGGGCGAGCAAAAGGAGGCCAATGCCTTCCAAACGCAGCTTCAAAAGTTTTTACTCAAATATGTCACTTGGGAAACGTTTAAACATGGCGGTTTAGCACGATTGTCAACTATTTTATCTCTTGATTTTGAAAGGAAGGAGTCGGAGGCTCCTCTTTTCATCACTTGCTTTCTTTTTTTTTTCTTTTTTTTTTCCACTTTCAAGAATCTCAGCAATGCCTCCCAAGAATCCTGCCCTTGTTGACTTTGGTTTGGGATAAAAGGTGCAGGCCGCTCTGTGAATGCTGATCCGAAAGGTGATTAGTCTGGCCTCTGCGTGAGCCTCTGCATAGCTCGGCGCGTTGACCCAGACAGATTACCCGGCGTTGCCGCGGACCGCTGTCACTCAAGAGACCCAGGTGAGGAGAAAAACGAGAGGCTGGAAAGTGAGAGAAGAACGCTGGTTCTCTCAAGACGGAAGAGGCGACTGAAGTGAGAGAGGAAGAAGATGGAGATGTTAATTGGTTGGGTCTTTTTTCTTTTCTTCTGGTTGCTGTTAAAGTTTATCTGGTCAGTTAAATCACTGTACACATGGCACATATCAGAACTGCCACTGACGGAGTCGATTCAGTAAGAATTGCAACTTTAGGTTGTAAGGTAAGGATTATGAAGGATTAGCATTATAACTTGATTGAAAGATCCAAAAAAAAAAAAAATCCTTCCAATTATTGTTTTTCTTGTTTGTTTCCTTATCGTACTTTAACCTCTCTGGTTCTGACCTGTGTGGCACAAAGCCAGAGCGCCACTTGCTAAAGGGGTCCAGATTTCTGAATAAATTTTGGCTTAAGTGATCAGTCCTCTCAGTGTCAGTCTGATTGGAATAAAGTTGATGCATCTCTGCGCGCTGGAAACCCCCAAAGCCCGAGTTTGAGAAACTGATCCCCGGTCACCAGAGGGGAGCAGTTAAATTTCAATTTACATTGAACCATTAAAATCAAGAAACCTCGCAACATCAGTCTTTCCTAACAGGATTCTTAATGAAAGTACTGTAATTTCTTCCCTTTTTGTGAATGAACATGAACTCATAAACTTTATGCAATAGCATCACTGTTTATTACTGCATGGGCTGAGGCCAGTGAATCTGTAAATCTTACAGAAAGCTAATTTTCTTTCCAGTTAGATCTTTCAATGCCAAACTTAGGGAGGAGGAACTTGGAGAGAACAAATTAGCCATAAAGAAACCCCTACAAATCTCTTTCATAAACATCAATTCAACAACCTACTACAGTCATAGTGTGTGTAAGTGAGTCAGAGTGGGTTTTGTACGTCTCCAGATACTCTTCTATGCAAATAAATTACAACTGTCTATTGCTACTCAAGCTGAAACTACACTTATTTATATGTAAGTAATATGACTAACGGTTCTTAACCCATATAATTATTACATTCCATCCATGCATTTTCTGTACCTCCTCCGTCAGGGTCGTGAGAGGGCTGACGCCTATCCCAGCAGCCAACACGAGAGAGACGGAGTAAATCCTGGACCAGTTTCCAGAACATCTATCTATCTATCTATCTATCTATCTATCTATCTATCTATCTATCTATCTATCTATCTATCTATCTATCTATCTATCTATCTATCTATCTATCTATCTATCTATCTATCTATCTATCCATCCATCCATCCATCCATCCATCCATCCATCCATCCATCCATCCATCCATCCATCCATCCATCCATCCATCTGTAGGTGTGTCCAAACGTTTGGTCTGTACTGTATACACTGTGTTCCAAATTATTATGCAAGTGATATTTTCTCAGATTTTCTTAAATGGTCAATGCAAATGATGGTCAGTATAATTTTCAAGTCATGAACTATTAATGAGTATAAATCAACTTTTACTGAACAAAGCTCGCCATGAGAACAGTATTTTTTTCAAAATAAAAAACTCAAAATGCAATGTTAAAAATGTATCATGCACAGCAGATTTTCTAAACATTTTATGGATTATAAAGAACTGCTTTCTTTGAATGTGCAGCATTAAGTGGTCACATGTACTAAAATCAAAATCTATTTTAATCAAAAACATCTTAACAGACCGAGTTACATGCTAACATAGAACCTTCTTTGGTATCACCAGCACAATTCTTGCATCTATTGAACTTGTGAGTTTGTGGAAAGTTTCTGTTTGAATTTCTTTGCAGGATGTCAGAAAAGCTTCCCAGAGCTGCTGTTTTGATATGAACTGCATTTCACCCTCAGATCTTCTGCTTGAGGAAACTCCAAAGGTTCTCAATAAGGTTGAGGTCAGAGGAGGATGGTGACCGCACCATGAGTTTCTCCCTTTTTATGCCCAAAGCAGCCAATCACACAGTGGTATTCTTTACAGCATGAGATGGTGCATTGTCGTGCATGAAGATGATTTTGCTACTGATGGTGCCGTTCTTCTTTTTGAACCATGAAAGAAAGTGATCAGTCAGGAAGTCCATATGCTTTTCTGAGGTCACTTTCACACCTGCAGGCAGCTGAAGAGGCCGACCAGATCTCTACACATGATCTCGTCCCAAAAAATGACTCCACCACCTCCTTCCTGACATCACAGGAAATATTCATACGCATTTTGTGAAGCGAAAGTTTGACCTTTTATCAGGATTTTATGTGAAACAGCAAAATCCTACAAGTGGGACGTTGATTTTTATCATACCACACGATTTTGTTGCAAGTCTTTTAGGAGCATGTCTCCACCCTCTAGAGACTGAAACTATAATTCATTCAACTAAGATTGGATCTGTAAACATACATCTTCCATCCATACCACTGATTCTCAGTTTGGATTTTGGCCTGACGAGGTAATTTTGACACACTGACATGTTTCAAAATAAACTATTGTATTACAGTTCTGCCTGTTTGCTCATGGCTGTTTTGTAAACCTCAACCCCAGTCTTAGGTCATTTCCAGGACTGCCTTGGATTTAGCAACATGTGTCTTCTCATCAACCCTTCAACCCTGACTCCTGTTTAGGTATGAGGAAGATTCAAATGTTCGGGGTGTTGCGCTGTTAGTTTTTTTTTTACACAAATTGTGTTTTGCATCTGGGCTACAAACTTCAATACTGGTTTCATCTGTTCAAAGCATAATCTTCCACATGTTCACTGTGTCTTGTACATGCTTTGTGGCAAACTGTGTGCTTTATCGGTCTTTTCTCAAACAAAGCTATCTTATTTCGCCTTTCCCATGAAGGTCAGATTCAGGTTGTTGTTTGTTTCCTAACAAACCTGTGAGGCCTTCACACAGAACAGCTGGAGACATTAAATTAAACGCTATTAGCTAATTAGCTAGTTAGGAGGTTGGTTCGACTGGATTCTATTCAGGGGAATCAAAGTTAATGGAGCTGAATATAAATGGACGCCACATTTTAAGAGTGTTGTTTGCCGAACCTTTCTTAATGCAACATTGTGATTATACGCCACTTAGTATATCACATGACGTCCTTCTAAAACATGTTGCAATTGCTCTGCATATGCATAACTAACCCAGGAGGAAACTGGCTTGATGTCCAACTACTAGCGACTGGCATCCATCTAAAGGTGCAGGAACCACATTTCTACAAAGTGTTAGTTTTGTTGATCATGTATGATCAATTTAGTTGATCATTTATGCTGATCGACTACTTCCGAGGGTGCATTAATGCTTTCTAGTTTTAAAATCAAGACATTTATTGACACTGAGCAGAATTTTGTTGATTTATCAGAACATTTCTGGCATTTTTGCTGTGGTGTGTGTGTGTGTGTTTTTTTATGGCTCTTATTGTTCAAGCCAGAGCTTAAAAGCTGTATGTTACGTTCGACTCGGCCTCAGTTGAAGGCTGTTTCCCTTCCCCTGTGTAGCCGTCAGTCATTGCCTACTCGTTCAGTAATCTTTCCCTCTCTGCGCCGTAATTACCCTCTTCCCAAAAATGCCATCAGGAGGGACTATTTCTGCACAACACCACATTGTGATGCGCAAGTGCGGGCCAACAATAATATTGGGTTTAATCTAGATATTATTACATGCAAAACGAGCAGCAGAAATTCAAGGGCGCCATTGTTCCTCGCGCTAAGTCTTTCGAGCGTCCAATAATGGGGTGTTTCCTTTGAGAAGCCCAAACCAGCAGAGCGTCTGAGCTCTAACGCAGAAAAAAGACATGAAATCGGTCAGATGTGGAAAAGAACTGGACTGCAAATAATGTGATAGTCGAAGAACATTAACAGTGTCTCAAGGTTGATCGCTGCTATTTGTTTTTTACCCGGGTTAGACAAGCAAAATTTCGCCAGCGGAGCAACGAGTTTAATGAAAGCTATCTTTTTCTAGCCCTGATTGTGAAGAAGGGATGCGTGTTTATCTAAAATGTCCACGATTTCTCTCTTCATTCATGTTTTAAGGTAAAAAAAAAAAGTGTTCTTGAAAAACACATTCAGAACTCCACAACTTATTCCTCTGCTGCCCCTGAAAATACCTGCTGCTGTTAGCACAGAAGAAAGTAATAAGAAGAGGTTGAGAGACTCACGTTTTCTATAAAAAACAAAATGAAGCACTGCATTAATCACACAAAAGAGATAAGCTCGCTATACCTATATGTTTTCTGCATGCAGAGCTAATTTATGATTTGTGAAGCATCAGAACATTTGCCAGTTCTCAGTGACAATCCTGGAAGACATTGAGATACAGGACAAAAAAAAAAAAGAAGCCAAAACTTTCATAATGTTGGGGCAAAACTGCGTCGGTTTCTGCCCGAGCGCCGTAGCTTAGTTTCACTTAGTCAATCTGAAGCAGCTTTGGTTTGGTCGTGTCTTCCTTCACTGAAGATCTCTGCAGACATGCTGGGCTTAGGTGGCAAATCTATTTGCCACCAGTAGAAACTACTGCAGGGTTTTAAAAGACTGAATGTTCACCAAGCAAAGATTTAACCGCGTGCGCTTTTCCAACCCGTTGCTAATATCTCGTCGCACATGAAGGAGAGGAAGACAACAGAGGAAGAGGAAACTCAGAGAGGGTGAGAGTGCCATGAGATGCGATTAGCCTGGACCTCATGTTTATGATTTCTGTAATACAGGCGCTTGGTTCCAGACATTCCCTCCATGGAAGGAATGTCTTCCTAACCAGTTCCATGTGAATGGTTTAGGAGGGAACCACAGCCTATGGTCGGGTTGAAGGCTCAGTCTTCCAAACACACATCGAGGGGGGAATGTGTGTAGAGAATGGAGTGGGTATAGAAAACATAGCAGAGGAACGAACGTTACAGCAGAAAAGAAAGTACGAGAACTCAGTTCTGCCTTACAAAGATTTGTACTTTTTATTTTTTAATAAGGCTCCTGGAAATGCCTCCACATTTTGTCGCATTATTACCTTGAATTTTGGTGTGTTATTAGGATTTCATGTGACAGACCAACACAAAGCAGCACAAAGCTGTGAGTGAGAGGAGAAATTTCACACAGCTTTCTGATATTTCTTTAGAAATCTGAAAAGAGTGGTATGCATGTAGATAGCCTGTATTTACTTTGACACCTCTAAATAAAATGCACCAATATCATCGCTTTACGTAGCCGGATGTGTTCCTGACATAGTAATCATGTATTTATGATGTCAAATTATGCCACTTTGTTTGAGCGAATTTTAAACAAGATGCATAAATTTAAGAAATTTGTACTTGCTACGCTAAAAAATGAACTTTTACTTCTACCATCTGCTTGACCACAAAAACACAAACAGCAGAAAATATTTTTATAGGATTAGAATCTAGGAAGAAATTCAACTAGTTAAAAACACGTAGGATTTTCCTTCCACCACACAGGAATGTTATGTTGGTTTACCACATGAAAATAAAATACACTGAATTTTATGGCTGTGACGTGTAGAATAATAATAATAATAATAATAATAATAATAATAATAATAATAAAAAGTTCAGATACCTTTGCAAGGCTCTGAATATGCAAAGGGTCTGATTCAATTTATTTTGTATTTATATTTAATTATTTATGATTTTGCTGACATCACAAATCGCACTTCAATTCATATCCATTTTAATATTCTTTACAACTAAACTGACATTAGCATTGATATTCACAGATTTCAAGTGAAGACGTAAAATTAATTTTAAATTTCCTTCAAAGCATACGCTGACATCTTTTCCAGGACATTGTGACTTAATCTTTATTGGGCTATTAGACAAAAAGAAAGACATATTAGCCACCACCAAGGACATAAATCAAATTTATGTAAAAATTGCCTGTGGCTTTTAGATGACATCATCAGATGTATTTTTTTATTATATAGATCTATTAAAACCAAATGGGCTGTGCCTGATTTGCTATATAAATCAAACCTAAAAGGTTGTTAAGTACATATGGGATTTGTTTTTATTTGATTTTTTTTTCCTTCCATGACCTTCTGTCGTTCACAAATCTGTTGCACTCAGACATTATTTAACATCATAAAGACCCAGAATGCTGTTTGTATTTAAATTTGAAGCTAAAATAAATAGCTCCGATCATAATTGTGACAATCTGGGGTAATTTTGGAAGAATTGCACCATCAAGGAAATCATTATCGCACTTTTATAAAACGGTCGTTTTGCGCAATTCCCATTCAGCCATGAGAAGTTGGCCCGGACCAATATCTCGTCCTCTGCTGCAAGTTGTTTTGCATTCCGCAGTTCAGTAGTCGAATTGTATTGGATGCAAAGTTTGTTTGGGGATTTTTGTGGGTTTTCCGTCGATTTTAACCTGTGAACTTCAAACGTGCTATTGCCAGAAACCAATGTGGTCTTCAGCGTTTTGCAGAAGCAAAAGCTTTTGCAAGCAATTCAGTGACTAGAGGATTAGCTGCAGAGATGCTGATATTGGAGGCTTCTCCTTTTGCTACCGTTTCCTTCATTTTGATATTTGCTCTCCCCGCCTTTGCTGAGCACCCGCAACCGGCCGGAGTGACAACCTTGTCCTGTACCAGCAATCAGCCCAAACAATTATGTGTATTCGTCTCTCACAGGAAAGAAGAGAAACGGCTGCCAATTGCAGCCAGTCAAAGCAGGAAATGTATGTGAGAAAAGGTAGATGTCCCAAACACATCCAGCCCACCACCATCTCTGCCTCAGTTTTGTAAACAGGCCAGTGCAGAGCAGATGGTCTGTGGCCCATGTGGCAGCTTAAACCGTGTCAGTGACGTGGTTGGACCTGTCGAGCAAATCGATGTATGTTGTTGGATTACTCTAATATTACCCTGTCAGGCTTTTTGTTACAACTAATATAATTCCCTATTATTGGTTCCTAAAGCAAACAATATTGCAAATGAGTGGATTGGTGGTGTAACGATGTGTCTGACTCACAAAACAAAACGATACACAATATTAGTTTTGCAAGACCAGGTGAGATTAGTTTGCTGCTGTACGCAGTGAGTAACCTAGTCTGAGTTTGACTAGTCCATTTATTACTGGTTTTGTTTGCTGGGTTTACCACACTGATTCACAGCTGATGCAACTGCAAATCAGATGATGATAACATTACTTAGTCTTGTCTTGAATTGATGAAGACTTACTCAGCATGCAGGATGCTTGAAACTGACGCTTGAAACTGGTAATGATTATTTCGGTTAATCATTTGGGGGCAAACCATTACAGCGTCGAAACTTCCTTTGCAGACCATCAGTTGACCCCGCAATGTAATAAATGAAAAATTAAGACATCACAGCAGCAAACTCCATCCTGACAACATTTGCAGAAAGGAACAACGTCTGAAGGAAGATCATGTTTCATGTTGAACTGGTGTGTCTAAAAATATCACAGTGATTTTGTGTCCTCAATGACTTGAGTCATATTGCATACGAGGTATTGTTCTGCACTCAAAATCTGATTATTGACAGCGTAATAGATCGTGAGACCATCCTGTCGTGCTGAGCTAAGATACTCATTTGTACCTTGGTTGTGCACTTGTAACCTTTGTGGGTGTTCTCGACTTCAGAGTCTTTGCTTTGGTATTTGTGCAGCACAAATGTCCTTGTTGTTCTGGCATGTCTATCCACGCCAACCAAAGTTGGGGGCTTGGGGGGGGGCAGCTGTCTGTTTCATTTTTACATCTGCACATCTGGTGGCTCTTGAAGAGAAACTGGATAAAAAGCAGGCGAACGCAGAGAGGGCGGAGAAGAGAAAAAGGCAGAAAAACACACAAGCTCTACTGCTTCAAAGCCAAGTTGCCACTTTCACCCCGTCGGTGCTCGGAGGGTGTTGGTGTTAGCCATGTCTCCCTTGATACAAACCGTGGTTTGTTGGCGCGAGCTTGAGACATGCGATGACAGCCTGAGTATTTATACTCGTCTTTGACAGCTTGTTTTGTTTAATATACATTCACATTCTTCCATCCCTGCTCCTCCCTAGCTTGTCGGTTTCTCAGGAATAAGTTAGCGTAATGAATTTTGCATGAAAAAACAGTTTCTCCTCACAGGACGCACTTTGGATCAAACAGCGCCTCAGTCAGCAGCACTTACAGTAAACGCCATCTTCTCTCTTTTAAGGAAGGTCAGCTTGTTCATTATTTATTCTCTTAGCTTGACCATGTTTGAATACAATTTACTTCATAGGGTAATATCTCTACATGCTATTCCTGCATGTTTCTTGACTTTGGATCTCAATCCTTTAGACAGTTTTTTAATGTAGGAAATAGAAAAGTTCACCATGCATTTGCTGAATATTTCAACATTGTTTCAGCTAAATGAAAGCAGAGGCTATGAGGAAAACAGTAAGGAATAAAGACAAGAAGAGCACAAAGCAGGTTAGAGTAAAGTGGGATACGGAATATAAATTGCAAATACAATTTTCTTTTTCCATGTTTATCCAGACCTGGAAAATGCTTTAATCAAATTCCGTACTTTCCCAGCGTTCCAGACTACGTAGGAACCTTCAACATGCCTTTCCAAGAACAAACTTAGAGTTATTCAAACTATTCCTGAGAAATATTGGCCTAAACTCCCTTTCAGAATTTCAAATTTATGAAGCAATGTTCACAGGTTGTGCAAGGCCTGACCTGGCCACTAACTGACTTGGGTTCAGTTCCTCTGTTTCCTTGTGTATTGAAGTCGATGAATGATGGCATTGGTGGAAACAGCTGCTTAGGGAGGAGGTTCCTGTGGGCTCTCAGGTCAGGACACATTCACACAGCTACACAGGACATCAGGTGCGAGGGGCCACTGCAAAAAAAACTTTTAGCCAGAAAGAGATAAAACTAAAATGTCAGTTTTGTTTTAATTTACTTTGGCCTCATAAGGGAATTTAAGAAAACCTCTTGCAAGTCCAAATGTTGCAGGAGATCCATCCATCCATCCATTTTCTGTCACCCTTCTCCCTAACGGGGTCGGGAGTTGCTGGTGCCTATCTCCAGCTGCGTTCCGGGCGAGAGGCAGGGTTCACCCTGGACAGGTCGCCAGTCTGTCGCAGTGCAGGAGAACCACTCAGTGTGAAAAAATATAGAAAAAAAAGAGAGAGATTGTAGTTACTTGGGAGGTCATAACCTTCATTCTTTTGACATAAAAACACAGCTGCATCTTGAATGTGTGTGTGTGACTAATAAAGTAGTGCGATGATGTGTATGGCGTAATCCAGAATATGATTAGCTGAACAACTTTCTGAATTTGTTGTTATTTTATGTAACAGTTATAAAATTATGAAGGATTTCTTTAATTGTGTTGTCAGCGAACAAATTAAACAGTTAAATATGGATAAGCTCATGCAAAATGGATTCAGTGTTTTGGTGAACATTTCAAAAATTCTTCATTTTACTTTTTTATAAGTGTGTTTTGCCAAGAATTAAAAAAAAAAAAAAAAAGAACAATTCATGACATGAGTTGTCTTTGTCGTCACCTCCACCACGAGGCCTGCATGATCCAAGTTTATGTAATATGTACATTTTCAAAAGCTGATTCCAAAATCACATCTGTTAAAAAAAACAAACAAACAAACAAAAAAAAACTGTGACTCAGGCTGCATGGAGATGAAGGAAAAAAAACCAATAATGCTCATTTCTAAGAAATAAAGTTTGTGGAAATCTGACGTTAACCTCAATTTAGATCATGCGTCATCTGTGAGGTGACACAAAATCCTGATGAGAAATTTCATTCATCCTCCTTTTGGCAAACGGTTTTGAACCCATTCTGAGAAGATAGTGGGCAAGATGGCACATTGTCATCAAGCTATATATTTTTGCATTGACGTGTTCATCTGAGCAAAGAGTGGTTTATCACTCCGAAAACACTTCATAAAACTTTTTAATGTTCATAAGTATTTAATTGACCTATTAAAGAAATTATTAGAAAAAATAAGCATCCAAATACCTAAAAAAATACATCCAGCCTGAGGCACGAAATGCCTCAAAGTCAATTCCTAACAGAAGAGCAGACTTTGAGGAGCTGACCCCTGAATCTGACAAACACTAGAAGAAAGGGAAAGGCCAACGCTAATTACTGAATGAGCACAGGCAGTGTAACTCTGGTGAAAGTGTGTTTGATTCTGTCAAGATAAAGCCTGCTCCAGTTACAACGCATTAATCAAGCCATAATAAAGCACGCTTTCGACCTGTTTTGGATGTCATCGTGATTAACAATCGCGTCTGGGAATAGAAAAAAAAAACAAAAAACAAGAAAAAAAAAAAAACCCTCGGAAAATGTCTGTTTCTTTTCCGATTGTTGCAGCTGAATTACTGATATTACACAGCCTGCACCTGCATCAGGACAGTTCCTTTAGTAAATCCACGCCGTGATCAATGGTGACAGACCCCGGCGTCATTAGCACGCGTTCTGGAACTGTCCAGGCACCATGAATTAAAGGAGAAAAATATCTCAAGCTGTTTTCTTTTCACCACAGAGAGTCAAGCTCCTGTCTATAGGAGGCCTCATCAGCAAGAAGATGCTGTTATCGCCGGGACAACAGAGAACGGTGAGAATATAAGACAGTATTTATCTTTTCTTTGACCGTAGATGTTAATCTGACTACAGTGCGCGGTTTAATACATTTTGTTCCACAAATACAGCGAGCAAGCTAAAATCTATACACACACAGTTGAAACCAGAACACTGAAGCATTTTTTTCCTCACAATCTAAAGTTATATCACAAAAATCTCGTCTTGTTTTAAATTAGTGATAATTTCTTAAATAATTTATATTCACTAAATGCCAGAAAATGCAGGGAGATTATTTTTTGTATATTTTGTATAACATATTTGCTCTTCATCAGGGATAATGGACTTTTGAGAAAAAAAAAGAAAAACATGTATATGTCCTTTGTTCGGTGTACGCAGACGTCTGGTTTCAGCTGTTTATACATATGAGATCACTCACAATATTTGTGATGCAAAATGTACTGAACTGCCTACAGTTGAAGGATTTACATTTCTAGTCGAAGGAAAAGGTAAATATGTTTCATATAGGAACTGGGCCTCAACAGGTTTTATTCAGACAGACTCGTCGGCTCCCTGCGCAGAGGCACCATTTATTTATTCTCATTCCTGTTGCATAGAAAGAAGCAGATTTTGTTTATCTTTACTTATTTTATTGCAGTTAAAGTCTAGTTGAAGACAACATATTAAAAACATATGCAGGTGGTTCAATTTGTGTAATTTATATGAAATCACTGTGTATGAATTTACTCAAAATTAACTCGAGGCACACATTTTTATTTCCAGTAGACAAAAAAATCTTGATTCTAAAATCAAACAAAAAAAACAACAGACATATGTATATAAATCTGCGTAGTGGGCTGATATCAGAATGAAATGCTAAAGGTATTAATTTCGAGCTAATAAATTTGCTTAAGAGACAAAACAATTTAAACAATGAAAACAAAGAGTTAAACTTTTTGACATGAAAACAGATGCTTAGAGCTTTAACACTTGACTGATTGGATTCTATCTGTTATTCGGGTCCAAATAAAACTCTCAGAAACCTGAATAACACGTTCTCCAGCTTTCAAGAAATTTTGATGGGAAATGATCTCTTTAAATTGAGACACAGTGATGTAATTATATATATACATATATTTTTTTAATTCATCCAGAATTACTTTTTACTCCTGCCTCTTAAGTACTGAATAAACCCTTATGTGCTGAGTATAAAGGTCTCACTTATGTTTCTGTTGAGCTGTTTTGATAGATGGCGGCGGCTGACTCCACTTAATTTGCCCATTAAAAAGTGGATTTCCAGTCCAGTGTGATGTCTTGGTGAACTCCCTGAAAGATCCACAATCATCTTCTTTGTGTTGTTTACTTTAAAGATGAGGTGATTGCTTCCAACGTTGAGTCATCAGCTGAGTCACATGAGCTCCGCTGTAGATGACAGACTGACCTTTCTGCCTGCAACGCAACCGCAGCGGTTCCACGAGCTGCGGTTCCACGAGCTGCGGTTCATCTGTCAGGAATAGCCCTGGTGTCCGTGAAGAAGTCCACCTGCCCAAGTTGAATCACGTTAAACATACGAGAAAAAAAACGTCCAGGCACGGTGTTATTTCACATAAGCATTTCTGAAGCCAAAACAAGACACTACTCTATGGTTTTCCATACCTGCAGCCAGAGAACCGCATCATTATGCCATATTTGAAAACTGAATGTTTCATCCATCCTCTCCAATATTCTTAATTTGCCTATTTTTTCATTATTTTAGCCAGATTTTGATATAAATATAGTTGGGAATCTTGGGGGTTTGAGCTTCTGTTTCAGAGCTTTCAAACTTTTCCTTTATTTGATTCCATAAAAGTGTTTACCATCAGTTCTCAAATGACAATTTAATTTTTCTAAGGGACCTATTTCCAAACCACAGTGACACTAATGTATGGAAACCAAATTGACTGTTGTTCAATTTCTCCAGCCATGTTGCAGGCATCATCAGAGGATTTGTATTCATGACGACATGAAACGGGTCAAACAACCTTACGAAGCAGAACATTATGACCTGAATGAAAGAAGTTCCAGAACAAGTCAATGAATAAGTCATTAAAATCGACTTCTGGAACGGGTTCTGAGCTCACTTGTATGACTTTGAAACTCTAGTGAACCACATTGACAGCATTTATCCACAAATGGAGACGACTTTGAACAACGGCAGCCGAATGACGGATTTCTCCCTGAACTTGACATAAAGCTCTGCAGGCCTCGTTGGCTCGGTGACGGTCAGCAGTCTTGATTCAAGAAGAAGAAGATTGCAGGGCAAACATGGCGTCTCAGTGAACGTTTTATGGCAAGATGGTATAAAATAAGAATTTCCTTTATTGCCATCGCGAAATGCAGTCAATGCGATGACTACTCTTGGCGAACAACTCAGTGTTATTTTGGCTTCCAATAAAGTTCCAGTGTGCAGGTGCTACAGCTTATAGTTATTATTGTCATGTGATATTTGTGAAGCATTGCTTTGGTGAAACAGATGATTTATCATTTGTAGGTAACAAGGGAAATAACACTAGTAAAATTCGCTCAGTTTCTCCTAATTTAAGTTGCCACTTTGAAGAGGAGTTCTCTATTTTGCCTGCACGTGTTCTTGTATGGGCTTCATTGTGTATTTGTATCCCCACTATATTTAATAAAATACTGAAAACAGTGTCTCTATGACATCCAGTTTCATTTTACGATGGGAATCGTGAGATTGTGTCTTCGTTGTAGGTTACTGCCTTTATTTTGATTTTCGAATCAACGCATCGAACACATGTATGCTCTGGTATGCCACGTGCCTTCACGTGTGTCATAAAAAAAGTCCTGGTGAGCCACCGGGTTCAAGCAATTCTTTCGTCCAAGTACGTCTCTTTGATTGTCAAGAGACTCAATCAGAAGGAAAGCTGTGATTGTCAAAATGTGATGCTGAGATAAAAACTCCGGATTTCTGAAGAACGTCGGGGGAAATTTGAAACTCTGCACAGCTTTGTACCACGTTGCCAGTCCCTCATATCTAACTGGGGTGGAGTTTTTTGGATGTTCCGAAGAGATATCTAAACTCCAGCAGTTAACTTTATTTATTCTGATCTGATTGCTTGGGTTGAGGGATTGTGTTGCCGTTGGACTGAGGGAAATTGCTCCCATGGCTCCAATTTTTTGAAACGGAAAATGTGTTTGGTTTTTTTTTTTTCCCCAAAAACACTATAACAAGACGGATTTCGGCGCTTCTTTGTCTTTCTCTTTGTTTGATAAAAACTGATGTTCTCGTTGCCCTGTCAGAAACGGGTAACTGAGAGGCGTTTTCAATGGAAAAGGGAGCGAGAAAATCGTTAAATAGCTTATAGAGTGATGCGCTTATCGGTCAGGCAGAGATTTCTGGGTGTGTTGTTTTTACGGTGTGTTTTCTTTTACGGTGGAAGGCTGCCAGGTCGAAAGTTAATTTACTGGACAGGGAAATTACATTTGAAAAATGTCTGTCTTGGAGAATAACCTTCAGATAAGCAAAAATATTCAGATGCGGAATAATAACAGTCGGTTTCACGGATTTATCAGAACCTCAGTAACAATCTCATAAGATCCTTGTTTCTTATGGCTGACCTTTCTGCTTCTACACATATCCAATGTTCTTGGCTTTGCTATGGTAAAGTGGCAAATAAATAGTGCCCAGGAAAGTAGACATGACCCAGGCGTGGCGTCTCTCTTATCTCACGCTAACAGTGAAAACGAGTTAGCGGTTGAAAATGCCAAGAGGAAGCAGGAGCCAGCCCTCCAGGATGAACGCTCGCGCCAGCCGGGCATTCGTTCACCGCCACCAAAAGTTAGCTCCAGTTTGTGATGCAGAGAAGCTGAATGTTGCTTCTCCATGTTTGGCGGAGAAGCAGTGGGGTGAAATCATCAATCGAGTCCAAGTATAAAAACCAAACATGTTCTGCTTTAACTCCATTTGGTTCTAAGGAGACAAAAAAGAAGGAGGGGTTAAATGAAGGAACCTCCACCACTTTAAATAACTTTTCGATCTCTGCCGTCCCACATCATGTTGCTGCCACCACCATTTTAAACCCCTGAGCCAGTTGGTTCAGCATGACATGCAGTAACAGTTTCCAATTCAATGTGGAGTTTTAAATGGTGGCCAAAAGATTCAGTTTTGATCTCGTCCAACCAGAGCAACTTCCTCCACATGTTTGCCGACTCCCTAACGAAGCACAACGCGTATGGGATCTTTGTGTTACTTCTTTTTAACTCATTCTTCTGAACTCCACTTCATAACAAATAGGCTTATGACATTATTGCAACTAATTCTCCTTTCACAGAAATTTTGAAATGCGTGTATCTTTCATCTTTTTTCTTTTCTTCACAATACCTTTTGCTAGCCTCTCATAAAACCCCAATAAAATACCACAACGTTTGGGTATTAGGACTAATAATACTTTTGGGAAGCAGCGTACGTGCACATATACATCTTTCTATTTGAGAGATGTCAGCACTGTTGCACTCTGGAAACAATTACCAGTAAATATTCCTCACATTCTTTCATCTCCCCACCAGCTCAGCTGATTAGTGTATCCACTGGTACGCAAGGCTAACCTCAAACATGCACACACGCATTCGCATTTTCCCCTGCCTGTCATTTATTACAATACAGTAAGTCCTCCCTCCCCTTTCTTTGCTTGTACTTCCCTCTCACACACAAACACCTGACATTTGACTCCTGCTTGCTTATTATTAACACTTCGGCTGTTTAAGCAAAGACCTCCCAGGACGACAATAACCTGCTGCAAAGAAAGAGGGAGCCATTTTTTTTTGTTGTTGTTGTTAATATAGGACTCTTTTCTTAATGTGCGGCACGTAAATAAATTCGAATACGCACATTTGAGACAGTGCAACTCCCCTTTCTCTTCTTCTCCTCTGTTTTCCTCTGTCTGGCCTTTCTCAGCTCCACAGACAGAAGAATTACCCCAGCTGTCCTCTAATCTCATCTGAGAGCATTTTCCCAGGGTGGAAACACTGTCATCCTTTTTTCTCTGCACCGTTCCCGTCTCCTTTCTCTTTTATCAGTGTCAAATGATTACCCGAGAGGAAACCAAAGAGTATGCATCAAGTGCGCCAGGAGGCGCCCCGCCAGAAACCGTCTCTTTCTTCTTTTACCTGCTCTGTCCATTTTCCCAACGTCCTCGGTGCTCGTCGTGTCATGTCCCCTCGCGTCAACCCCGGCCACACTCCACGTCCTGTTGTCAGTCAGTGGCAGAGCACCAAATCCACCACAGAAGAATGTCTTTGTTGAAATGTGCATCAGTCCAATTGGATGACCAATGTTTCATGAAATCATGTTTGAAGTACTTCATTATGTTTTATGTCTTCATTTCTCCTCCGATTGTCTTTTGGAATCCTGCCGGCCCTCGCCTGGCTACGCCTGCGGCGTAAATCTGTATCTACGGTGGTCCCTGTTTAGGGTCAGGATGCAGGAAGGTGGACCACAAAGCTGCTCTGCTGAAATGTCGAGAAATGAGAGCTGCCGTTCTCTGCCTGTCATTGCTTGAACCTTTAACTCCGACCTTTCCTACCAGAAATTTTGACGCTCGTCTGGTCAAAAATAGCTCGAATGAAGAAAAGCGCGTTAAATGTCATGCCTCGCTGAAGTATCAGGACGTCTTGCACTTTCCTCCCCCACATCAAAATCATAAACCGAATTCTAAAATTGGATTTTTTTTTTTTTTTACTGAAAAGTGTAGCATGCATTTGTTTTAGACCCCACTTACTATATTACTGACTAATAAAAACAACATTTACCAGGTGCTGGTCTATCAGCACCAGCACCAAATTTCAAGAAAATGGATTTGAGTTGACAGAATAGAAAAATATTTCAAGGGACATATATATATATATATATATATATATATATATATATATATATATATATATATATATATATATATATATATATATATATATATATATATATATATATTAGCAAGGCGTACTTAAGGTCTCTGGAAATGACAGAAGAAGACCATAAAATATTGCTAGCAGTAACCATTTAATGTAACGCCATTAACGCTGTAATTGCCTTAATGTAATAACTCACTGGAACGATGAGGTCAAGCGAAAGCCAGCAACCTAATTCTGATCAAACTGACAACCGACCCCACCCGCCCTGCACACTCCAACCATTCAAGTAACCCTCTTAAGGAACACACACACTCCATGCAACCCCCCCAAACAAACCCGCTCCACCCTGAACACACCACCTCCGAGCAGAACAGACCCCCGTACGTTGAAGCACAGTGGGCCAATGTTCGTCGACAGCGGGTGCGGTGAAGGGTGGAGTGTATCTGTGACGCCAACCTGCCTTTCACAACTTATTTTTGGCCTGTGTTTGTCCAACATCAATGGCAAAGCGGCTCTCCGGGAAGGGTTTTCCAGTCAGTAAACTTGCCTCTGTTTGTGTTTTTTTTTTCTCTCTTACTAATGGAATGGAGAGAAGGAGAAAAGTGCAGTGAAGAAGAGAGAGGAGGAAAAAAAAAATCCAAAAACTTATGACAACCAGGTGTTTTTTCCCTTTTCTCAGGAATGTTTCACCTTGTAAAAAGCATGCGAGTGAGAGGCCGGTTTTTTGAACCAACTCTTAGAGAATGGTTTGGGGATTTTTCAAAGGGGTGTGCTCTGACCAAAGGGTATGAGTGAGCATTAATCTGCGTGTTTGTGCGAGAGCATTAGAGCCGAGGTCTTTTTGGGGGAGCCAGAGGGTGAATTCTTCATCGCAACCGTAGCGTAGCCATGACTTGGAGCGGCCGAGGCGTTCCTTCGTGTTTTCCGTGTTGACTCCACCAACCAATTTTTTGCCTCACTGAGCCTGTGTATTTGATAGGGTGTGATCACGCAGAAGCACCCACCTGGCAGCCGAATGAATGGCAGGCCAGACTGCCACACAGGGGTCCTATTGATGACATCACCGCCGGGCTTCTGGTCACTCCACCCTTTGTGTGTTCACAGAGCCGTTCCCTTGCACCACGGACCCTTTCACAGACGTGACGCCTTTGCTGCTTGTTTTTTAAAGGTGATTCAATTTCGTTGGCTCCGTCGCTGAACAAAATAGGTTTTCATAAGAGATTCTGTAGATTTGTGCCAGCACAATGAACAATGGAATGCCTGTGACCTTCGGTCGGTTCAGCGCGGACGTCTGAAAGCGAATGAAAGCCCACTTCGACGCCGCAGAACGGGCCACATGAAATGCTGCAAATGCAAATAAATGCTGTCGTAATGACGCCGCTCAAGCGGCCGATCCCATTAAAGGTAATAGACGTGATCCGAACATGCCCCCCCAGAATCCCCCCTCCACCGCCTGTAAGAGAAGTCGCTTGAAAGTTCTCATGTGAGGAAAAGTTGAGTTCAGCACAACTTTGGCTCTAACGATCGGCAGATTATACAGTCTGGGGACGTTTATTGCTCTTCCTGAGCAAAACATGAGTGAGAGGAGAGCAGCGAGACTGCCAGCTTTTGATAACTGCCTGGGACGTGTGTGCGGATCGAGGGATATGAATCGGTGGGTGTTTTGCTCAGATGACAGAGCCATTTTTAAATCAGTACCGACTGGAACATCTGGATGATTATTAAAACCATGACGATTTTGGACAAAAATGGGGCATTGTGAGTTCCTCAAATGGTTTTGATGGCACTTTATGATCTCCCTTTGAAGTCTTTGCATCTGATCTATAACTCAGGGTATAGATTAGCGTTTCCTCCGTCGCACCCAATCAGAACGTACCTAAGATGAAGAAGGCAGATGAAACATTGATTTTGGCCTGTGTGCAAAATAATACATGTGGTGGACAAACTAAGATGGTGCAGAACCCTGAACACACCACAGTAAAACATGGTGGTGGCGATGTCATGCTCAGGATTATTTAGTTTTTATATTTTTTTATAGCAGACACTGGAAGTTGGTGAGAGTTAATGGAAAGATAGAACTAAATACAAATCTAATCTTTTAGAGGCTACAAAGATTTCCAGTCTGGGGTGAAAGTTCAACTTACAAAAAGACAAATTCCAAATTAAAAATGTTGCACTTGTTATTATGATATTTCATGCAATTATCATATTAAAAAATAAAGAAAACAGGTTGGCAGTTTAGAAAACAGCAAAGTGTTCTTAGCAGGAGAAAGACATAAGTTTACCAAAAAAATGTAGCGGTACATACATTGGTAAACCATAAAGCTTTTCCCACTTAGTGACAGAGTAGGAGTTAGAGTCGCTTTTTGTCCTGAGTTAAACTCATGTTGGATCAAAAATAACTGAATTATTATGAGATTAAAATCCTGATTTATCACAAGTTACAATAGCTTCACGATTAAAACTGCTCTCCCCAAGTTAAAGCGCATACATAGCTTCGGTCATGCTACTGTAATGTAATATCAACACACAAACTGTAACACGGTTTGTGTTACAAAACGACAAGGCAGATTAATGCCTGACCTGATTTGAAAGTCATGGCATAAGAAGTGCAGTGATTTCTTAGACATGAGTTGAGCAGAATGTGGCCAAAAGACTCTCCTAAATTTCCTTTTTCATGTCTTTTTTTTTATTTTTTTTTATCCCCTTCACATCATCCTATCCCACCCCTCTATTTGCGGCTCCTGACCCACCCAGTCCTGCACACTCCCCTCCTTCCTTTCTGCTTTTACCCACAGACACTTGCTTTTTTGTATGAAAGGGGGTCAACCCGGCGAACAATCCAGTCTGTCTTTTCCCGAAATAAGCCAGTGGGAGAGGGATCGGTGGAGAGTAAGCCAGAGAGATTGGAGCAGAGAGGTGCGCAGCCTCTGGTTATAAGTCTCTGGAGTGGGACCCGACAGCCTTCAGCTCCAAACACACAGCCTTGCTGCTCGCCTGCCTGACCTGACTGACTGACACACTGAGATTCCCTCCACTCCCTCTCCTCTCCCTCTTCTGTCCTGCTCCTTCCCTCCTACTTTCCACCGTGGAGAGTGAGAGTGCACAGATTGGGAAGGTGCTCCTCAGACCTGCGCCTGGATCGCTCGAAGACAGCACAGAGAGGATTTTTCCCTCGTCCTTCACTTTCATCCTCTCCCTGGGTTTTGCCGTCTCTTCCAAGCACGTGGTTGGATTTTGTTTTTAGATTTTTCTCTCCAGACTCAGAAAAAGAACAAAAAAACCCCAAAAAAACTAAATAGAGTTTGCTTCAACTGCAGCAGCAGAGAATATCCAATTTTTTGAGTTTTATTTATTTTATTTTGTGGTTGTTTTTCATCCTTTTTGCCTATTCGACTCTCTGCACTTGCAGCAGCACTGGACCAGCTCAGAGTGCCAGCTCTTTCCCCCACAGGACGCCTCTCCTTATTTTTGGCTGCATGTTCACTGACTATCTGATACCGCCACATCTCATGGGAGACACGCGTGGCTGAACCAAGGAGGGCGGCCGGCAGAAGAGAGAGACCCACCTGAGGAGCACACCTACAGCTGCCCCGACCCACCTGCCCTACAAACCCCCTCCAGCCTCCCCACCCCCCCCCCGCCCGACAGAGGGTGAGGTAAGCGCTACCTGTGCTCACATTTCCTCTGGCTCCGCTTGCATCCTCACGTCCTGTCATCATTCCATTTTATCACATGTGGCTGAGGTGAGCTGGGCCAAGAGAAACAGAAGGAGAGAGCAGGAAAGGGGGAAAAAATTTATAAAAAACAGATTCAGCATCTCAGTCATAAGACCTGAGTAAATCTCCTCACCCCTAAGCTAGTGCACAAAACTCGAAGATTAAAAAGACCATGGCTGGAGTTTGATCACCAAACCTCTCCTTTATATATATATATATATATATATATATATATCTATATATATAGACATACATATATGGCTTACTTAGATGGTCTTCCTTCATCCCACATGTTTTGGATGTCAATAATAATGATGTTAAGCAGGCGTGGCATGTCTAAGAACAGTGAGGCAGCAGGTTATGTTTAAGAACAGACGCAATTCAAATGCTCTTCAGTAGAATGAATCTCACAAATATGTAAGTGATATATATATATATATATATATATATATATATATATATATATATATATATATATATATATATATATATATATATTTTTCCATGATCCCAGAATTAATAACTGCTCTCATTTGCTTCCCTCCTTTCTCTTCTCCTCTCATTTCTCCTCCACTGTTGCTTAATTCCATCCATTGTGACGCCTCTGGCATGCGATGCTGCATTCTTTCGGTAACAACATCCCTTCACCAAAAACTCAGAGAGGACAGATAGTTGTGACTCCAAGTCTTTGGGTGTCCCATATGGAACACAAAAAGTCTCTGAGAGGAAGAAAGGGGGAAAAAAAAAAAAATGAAAAGAGGAGCAAAACACAGCGTTGCCAAGAACTCCTGTTACGATGACGGCCACTGCGCCAACTTGTAGGTCACTGCATCGGGAAGCATTCTAAGGAAAAGCTTGTTGGTCTCGACTTTTAACATCCACAAACAGTTGGTGCCATTTCTCTGTTTTCTGTCATGTGTGGCAGGAAACTGACTGCAGGTATAGAAGTGAGTCAGACGAGTGCAAGAGTTTCTTCATATCCACTGTGACACAGAATACACACCAAACTCAAAGAATGTCATGGTTCACAGGGTATGACAGGACTGATGTGCCAAACTCTCTTTGCCTCGACTCAACTAATTCCACTTTAATGAATACTACTTTGTGCAATGTGTTGTAATGGTTGCTGTAGTTTTTTTTTCTTTCTTTTTCTTTTAAAAGACGAGCACGTGGGCGACGCCAGCCTCGTCTGCTGTTGATAGAGCTGCCCTTTGCTCCTGGCTTTCAGTGACTCACAGTCCCCACCGGGTGGAAGATGGCCAGCCGTGGTTCTGACCGGAGGCTGAGAGCAGCTCAAGTGTGCGCTCGTGCAAGCGATTTCTCTCTAAAACCACATACGCCAGGATCCAACCAGCTGCCGATTCGGGCCTCTTGTGCAAAGTACCAAAGCGCGACCGAGCAAACACAAACAACAATCCAGACAATATGCTGGATATTGTCGAGGGCACACATGGTGTACTTTAGCCATTCTGTAGTGCAGACAATTGCATGAGTTTAACTCTCACTTTAAAAACTTTTTTTTTCCTTTTTAACAGAGTGACACAGCCCCGCTCTGTTTTTCTCCCTCTCTGTCTGGTTGTCCGAATGTCTGTAGAAGGGATATCTTTGCTTTCAGCTGTCTCTGGACTGATGACCTTTCAAGCTCATCCTTTCTGGCTTGTAAAACACCCCGCAGTTTGCGACCACAAGGGGGCGGTGTAGCTTCCAGCTTCCCACCAAACGCTCACTCAAAACACATGGCGTTGTGTACAAAAGGAGGATTCATGTTGAGCCGGTGAATATATTTCAGGTCGCGTCCTTCCGAACTCACATTCTGTGAGCGTAGCAGCCACACTGCTGTCCTGAGTCTGTTTGAAGGATGCAAGTTTGCTGTCCAGTGCTTTATTTCCTTTCTTGCTCCATAATGCTTTTCCCTGTGCGTTTCTGCTCGAGACTCGGCCATTACATGTGCCTCCGCTACTTTCAGCGTTAACAGGAAATGAAGGAGGATGCCAGTCATTCTGTAGCAGAAGCAAACGCCCTCCCAGCCCTTTACTGTGCTGGAATCCAAAACACCTCCTGAACGCGAGAACACACACAAAGAGGCGTACGCACACACACTTCTCTTATCGGAGTCTATTGTTCCGTTGTGCCTCTCGGGGAAGGGAAAGTGAAAACGGGCGACTGCTATCGTTTAAAATCAGGCTTTGAGAGTGTTTTTTATTAAGTACATTGCTCCCCCCTCCCCTCCTTTGCTCGAATCTGTAATTTCAACCCCAAATGTTCAATGAGTCTTCAGCGCACATTAGAAGGAATGCTAACCAGTTCTGGTGAAACAGTGAGTGAGGAACTGCAGCGAAGGGTGGTGGGAACCGAATACAGGTTCTGGTCTTAATCAAGGCTTGGACCAAATCGTTCAAGACTAATAGGCTGGATTTGTTTTTCAAACTAAAAAGGGGAGCGAGGAAGAAAAGACAGACTCAGTAAAATCTATAAACACTGTTTTTTTTTTTTGTTCAGTGCAGATGCTTATAGGTTTGCACTTTTGCTTCATTTGCTCTGTTTATTCAGTTTAAGCTTGTTTTTACTCAGCCGGTAGCCCTCTTGGCCTGGGCAGCTAGATGACATATGTGGAAATCGGTCTGCATTGAGCCGATATGGCGAAACGACACAAATATCTTCCCCTTCAAAGCGGACGGGGCGGCTTCTTGCTAGAGAGACTGTTTTGACTCTGTGTGAGCCAAGGGACAAACACATGGACAAAAGGGGGAATTGAAAAGTAGAGTCTAATCATCTTTCAAGTGGAAGCTTCGCTTATTGTTTTGTGATTTATTTGCCTGCTATTCCGTGTCTTCGTTTATCAATATCCCTCTCATGGTTTCAGCCTCTCATAACTGTCTGGAGCAGAGGAAGTTTTTCCACTGGGTTGGCAGCAGCAGGAGGATGGAGAGAGAGAGACAGAGAGCGAACAGTAGGGAGGCTTGGCAGACACCCCTTGTTATTTTTCCTCCGCCTCCCATTGACTCTGTCAGCGCTCGGTTCGGTCTTAGACGGGGCCGCGGGAGCAGAATGGGTTGAGAACAGCATCTATCAGTCAGGACTTATCACAGGAACTCTGGTTGAACAAAAACTGTGGTCAAGGTAGAAGTTGTCAACGCCACATCGCCATGATTTCCTCACCCCCTAATCTTTTCGGCCTTGTTACGATTGTCGAAGCAAATTTGTTTCCTAAGGGCCAGATGCTGATTGGCATCACTGAAATGCAGACAAGGAACAGAATGCATTAAAAAGCAAGGCAGTTTAAATTCCTTCAATGTTTTTTTTTTTCTTCTTCTTTCTTTTTGGAACAGCATCTTGCGTTTCCAAAGGGATCCCAGCACAAACAAAAAGAACCGCTCTGCTGTTCAGACAGAACCGCTGTTCTCAGTTAATGGACTGTGATACCTTCATTTTTACTGCTGAGTCCTCGTTTTCTTTAGTTTTCACTCGTGCTGATTGGATGCTGTTGCCTTTGACATCCTGCTCTTCCGCCATGCAGGAGTTGAGCCCATAAAATGAGGGGAATCGACAACGCAAGCTAAAAGTGACAAAGTAGAAACTGGTCATATATACATATAGACAATTATTTTGTCAAGACATGTCTTATTACACATTGTGAAAGAGTTGTCCTTATTTTTTCATCTGAATAATAGAAATATTTCCCTTTGCATGTTATAAGTCATACTTTTAAATCCTCTCTGAAAAGCCTTAATGTTAGACATTAGTCACTTTAATCCATTTGTTTGGGTTCACAACCCTACCTTATATGATTTGTGAACCTCAAAACTCTTAACCCTTTCCATATTTAATGAGCCTAGTACTGGATTAGTCCATATTTGATCGAAGGCTAGATTAGCAGAGCACTTGGCCTGGTTGTGTGTTATTACCCAGGCCATTTCAGAGCTCACTGAAAGTGTGCTGTGCTGGTCGGTAATGGCAGTAAAAGCACGGGTGTCTTATAAGCAGTCGGTGCATGTGGGGAGGCTTAGTATACCCCTCCTGTTTTTTCACTATGCTACCTCATTGCCCCTCTGTTCACTGTCTGGCAAGGGTTTTGTTTGGGGCTTTCAAAAGCAGGACACAGTGGCCAACTCTTTACGGGATCAACTGCTCAGTATAAAACTCCCGTTATCCCTCTTTTCATCATGTTACAGACAACCCTCCAAAGTCAAGTATTTATTTTTCTTATTTCACTTTTGATCCATTGTGGATATATATCTCCCTGATGGGTCAAGAGCGAATAAGAGGTTGGGAACAAGCCGTCTGAGACTGTTAGAAAAGCTCAAGGCTCTGTTATTGTTCAGTCTGAGCTTGAATAAGACGTGTGCGTAGGTGTTTGTAAAAAAAAAAAAAAAAAAGATAAATAAAATAAAACAAAATAAAACGAGAAAACGAGACCAGGGTTATTGTGGTGTTAAGATCCCCTTGGATCGGGGTCGTAAAAAGTTTTTTATTTCACAGAGACAGACTCTCTGGAGTAGGAAATGGATGCTTTGCAAGTGACACGTGCGTCATGTGATCGCACGTGGAGGAATTCCCCCCACTCTCCGGTAGAAGGCAACAGCTTCAGAAAAATATGTGATCAATCAACAAGGCTCATGTCCAAAAATGTACTTGTGCCTTTCATTTCATTCAACAATTTCCAGTGCCAGACCCACTTAAACGCGGTAGCTTCTTAATCTACAAATAATACTCAAGGTGACTGCCTGCGTTGTTCTCCGCCGGAGCAGAAAATTCCAAACACCTTACCTCATTGGGTTTTTTTTTTTTTTTTTTAGGACGGGGACATTTTTTATTTCCTCTCCATCGTCCACAGCTGACTGGCAGCTTGAAACGCGCAGAAGAAGAGGGGAATCTCACTTTATATATCATAATACTGAGAAAGAACAGTAAATGTAAAAAAAAAAAAAAGAGAGAGCAGAATTGGGATAACTAAGAGCTTGTTAACATTGTTGCAAACTTTGGAACTAAAATATGGCTTACATGTACAAATACCAGACGTGAAGATAGTTTAATATCTGAAAGACAAGCACAGATGTGATGAACTTCCTCCTGACTAGCTGCACTGCGCCAGTCTGACTGGTTAACCCTGAATTGATTTCTTAACCTGTAACAATAAATTACAAGTCAGTTGTGAATTCTGCGGCACTTCTGAGAAGCTTGATAACAAACCATCTGGATGACAAACCATCCGGCTTCCCAGATTTCAGTATTTTTTTTCGACTGCGGTTGCAATTCAAAACGTGCGCGAAGCCGTTTCCCCGTAAAACAAACCAAAGGTCGTGGGTTGTTGCTTCAAGGAAAACATTGATGTGTGAAGGCAGATCTAAACACAGAATTAATGATCTTGTGGTTTGTTGCATGGGAAAGCAAAACAAAGAGTAAGCAAACTGGTGGAAAAGTGGCCCTTCAGAGACATGTGGAGCACAGAAAGTTGGCATTGTTTGGCACACATTTTTCTGATGTCTGAAATTCCATAAATGATTGTCACTGCACACGGTGTTTTCAAAATAATACACGTCTTTTGTTTGTGAGACCTTCAGACCTTCAACCCGCAGGTTTGAGATCGTTTTTCACACACACTGTTGGAGTTTGGAGAAATTGAATTCAAACACACCATATTTGTGACCTCCATTAGCTTTCAAACCGAGAAGTGGAGGGTATCTGAAGTGGTGGATAGTTTGGTGAACAGTACGGAGCACTGGGGTCACTTTTACAGCCTATTGAATGCTTGATTGTTCCAGGTATTGGTTGGACTCCTCCGAGGTTACCCCCTCTTCACCAAGCCTCTTTGTTGTGTTTATAATCAGGAGCACATATCATCACGGTAGAAAACAAGGGAGTTTGGGTCAGAACCGCAGCACCCACAATTGGCTTTGTGCAGATGACGTGGTTCTGTTGGCATCTTTAAGTCATGAATCTGAACAGCGCTGGCAGTGTTCCTAGTGGTTTTCCAGACCCCGCCTACTCATGGAAACCCTGGGACAGCTCATACAAACTCGTTGTTCATGCCCAGGAATGCCTTGGAATCCCACAGGTGGAGTTAAAGAGAGCTGCTGGAAAGGAAGGCATCCGGAGTCCCTTCCTAGACATGTCACTGCCATCCTACCTAAACTCTGAAGTAGAAGAAAATAGACAAACTGCAGGGAGAGACCCCCAGCCGATGCAGTTTTGTTCATTTTTCCATCGTTGCCCCGTACTAAGCACCTCATTAAGAAATAACAAACTCCCCAAAGGGTATTTAATTTGATCAACTGAGTGTGACAAAGACTTGGGTACAGTGAATTGATCAATCGAAAAGCAATTGGTTTTCAGAAAAACATTGGTTTTCAGAATTCTGTTCATCTCATTACAGCCGAATGCCTTTTCTCCCAGACTTTATGTTTGGATGTTGTGGCTCAGAAACTAAATCTGTTCTCTGCAGGCCATGAGCCGATTGACCAACTTGCATTTCATACCGCAGTGCTCAAAGGCATTAATGAAAGTACAGCACAGCCATTCCTTCAGGGCTTTTGTCCTAATCATTTCCTGTAATCACCAGCGTAGTGAGGCGATAAAATGGAAAAGCAACTTATTTCAGCTCATTTTAGTGACTGTGCTGTTGACTAAACCTCGGTCTGTAAGTCTGTGTGCATGCGTGCGTCTCCATAGTTACAAATGAAGTCCTCTCGTTTCGGTTTATCCCTGCTATAGAGGTAATATGTCGCAGGGTTAGACGGCAAACATGATGCAGTTCGGCTGCTTAAAAAAGCAGCTGAAAATGAATTGGTTTCTCAGATAGTCCCATGAGGGGTTTTACTGTTCTGCTTCAAGAAAACAACGTGCTAAGCAGAGTTTCAAAGGAATTTTCTTTGAATGTCGTAAAGAGAAAGACCAGAAATTGTTAAATTAAGTTAAAAACGAACTTAAATTTCTCAGTGAATGCAAAGTCATGTTACAGAAGTACGGTAGTCAAGTGACGGGCAAGTAACAAAATTGCTGTGAAAAGGCATGAAACTGTTGCGAAACTTCCTTAATGTGCCAGACATGCTAAAGTCACTCCAGGAGTGTATCGACAACTCATCTAGCAGGTCCCAAACCAGCATCCCTAAAACATTTAAAGCTCTGCACACCTCACGTGTCTGGTAATGTTTCAACATTAGGCTGTAAGGCGAAAACAGCGACTGTCTTAGGGGAACACACAGGCATCACATTTGCTTAAAACATCTTGATAGTATTGCATTACAGCCAAATGTTGTAGTATGATGACCTGGAGCTGCTTAGTTGCTTTTGGACATCTGTGGCTTGCCGTAAGTGATAGAGTCATTAATTTTGCGCTATGTCATAAAAAATGAGAACATTATTTTTATTTTTATTTTTTTTTTTAAAGTGAATGTGAATTTCCACCCATCAACTCATGACCTG
This sequence comes from Poeciliopsis gracilis, assembly GCA_911649635.1. Classification (NCBI taxonomy): domain Eukaryota; kingdom Metazoa; phylum Chordata; class Actinopteri; order Cyprinodontiformes; family Poeciliidae; genus Poeciliopsis; species Poeciliopsis gracilis. The sequence continues at coordinate 5,051,654 of CAJVRI010000435.1, read as the reverse complement.
AGACTTAAACGTTATTCAGCAGAACAACATTCTGGCTCTGAATGACTAGGAGGAAAAAGACGGTTTTGGTCTGAAGGTAAAATTTGATTACGATACTGTGGCATGACCTTAAACAGGCCAATCCATGATATTTTGAAAGCAATCCAAGCTAAATTCTAGAGTGGGCCAAAATTGTTCCACAGAAATGAAAAATGCAGAATTGCCAGTAACTGCAAATGCTTGATGGCAGAAAAAGTACTAGGTTTAGGGGGAAATTACTTTTTCACATACGGCCAGGGCGGTTTGGCTGGTTTTGTCCACAGATAGATGAAATCGTCAGATGAAACCTGGAATTTCTGTTTACTCAAGTCATGCTTGCTAAGTGACCTGAAACAAATAATCGTGACAGACGAGCAAAAACAACAACAACAAAAAAATCTGTAAGAGAGGCAATACTTTTTCCACAGTGTGCGAATGCGTGTATGAAGGGGTGACTGAATGTTTTGTAAAGTGCGATATAAGTACAGGCCATTTACCATACTTTATTTCTTCAAATCAACTATATTTAGCAATTGGTTAATTTATTGGTGCAAAGATGTAACATTTGAATTCACTTGGAAGGGATTGGTTATAATAAAACAAAAGCTAATCTGAAAATGCGTTAGCATTTTTATTTGGCAAAGAATGAAACTAGTCCAAATACGTACATGAGTCTAATGAAATACGCAATTTTCCCGGTAGACGATGCATTTCAGAGGGTGAACACAAAAACCTCACCTCAAGCTGATAATAACCATGCATGTCTGTGATTGTTTGAAAACTGAGAGGGAGCTGCAGAAATACAGCCACCTCTGGAGGATGTTCTCCGGCCAACCAACATAATCCTTAATTACAGAGGGCTTTGAATCAATTACCACTCACTTTTATGTGGTTTGCAGATGGCAATGCTCCTTCTTGCTCACCACTCGCTTTTCTTGCTCCTTTGTCTGCAAAAACAGCAACAAAAAAAACTAAGTGCAGCGTTGCCTCATTGATAATTTGAACCAGAAAAATGGTCATTTCCTAACAATAGGGCTGGACTGTTTCACCAAGACAAACCCAAAACCAGTCCCAGCTTCGCAAATTTTTAGCTGGACCGCGCCCAACGCGGGGCAGAAACCGCACATACCCTGGTCTTCCTAACATGTGGTGAAAGTGTGATAGAGGTATGGAAAACATGAGCACCGGGGGATAGAAAGGAGGGCTGACGATGGATAGAAAGTAGAACCTGATGAAATTAGGATTTGGAACGGGGACGAAGTGATAGCAGAAAGCAGACGAGGATGAGTGAGAGAGCAGGAATGATGTGAATCAGATGGAAGCGTAAATGAGAGGGGGGGGAATCACTGCCACTTGATTCGAAACCATGTGGCGTCTTTGTAGTTTAAGCCAAAGTCAACAGAAAATTTCAATGGGGGTGGGGGGGTCATGTGTTTGTTTAGACGCTGAGTATTTGTCATGAATCACCCTTTGCCACAGACTCGTTGCTCATCACCCAGGTGACATATTAGTCGAGCCAAGCGGAAGGGTCAGTAACGCCCCTGAAATCCTGCAAGAGGATAAATGTTCAATGCCAACTTAAAAGTTGAAACCTTTCTTTAAGTGTCAGGTGCTAACTCATTTCGTCGCACAATGAAGGATCCATCCAATCTGCTGTTGTCAACGTTATTTCCAGAAGATCAGGCTTGAGATACGTTATTTTCTGACTAGAAGGTAAGCAGAATGGATGATAAGGAGCAAGACGAGGATGAGGATGCACCGATGTCTGCCAGATTGCTGCATTGAGAGGATGTGTTTTGAATACTATGTCCCTGTCTTGTGACCGCCTCCTGATTTAAACCTCATGCTAGAAGCGGAGACGTTAAAGAGAAAGCAGGAGTAGGACGTTCTGAGGCCCCTCAGCAGCATTGAGAAATCTTTACATTTTCTCGTTCTTCAGTACTTCTACCCCCACCTGGCACTTTGAAGGCATTTAGTTTTTCAAGCCTTCTGTTTTTTACAACCTGTGCCTGCTGGAGGTTCACTCTCACCCCTTTTATCGACATCAAATCCAGCTGCTGTTTTTGTAAAAGAAGCAGAAAAGAAGAAGAAAAAAAAAACCCATAAAGCAATAAAGGCTGATAAATGTATGTAGCGAATAAACTGGCAACGTGGATAAGCTTGAGTTGTTTACAAAGGCTTTAAAAGTGTTGGTTTTGCAATCCGATAACTTGAATTTGACTTAATTTTTATGGCGGCCCAGAATTTACAAGTCATGCATTGGCTGTGGGGGTTGGCCTTCTGCATTTCTGCTACTGATGTAGTTTAATTTTACATCAGGAATGGAAGAGTCGGGCTGCACAGTGGCGCAGTGGGTAGCGCTGTTGCCTTGCAGCAAGAAGGTCCTGGGTTCGATTCCCGGCCCAGGGTCTTTCTGCACGGAGTTTGCATGTTCTCCCTGTGCATGCGTGGGTTCTCTCCGGGTTCTCCGGCTTCCTCCCACAGTCCAAAAAACATGTCTGTCAGGTTGATTGGCCTTCCCAAATTCTCCCTAGGTGTGAGTGTGTGTGTGCATGGTTGTTTGTCTCTCTGTGTTGCCCTGCGACAGACTGGCGACCTGTCCAGGGTGTACCCCGCCTCTCGCCCGGAACGCAGCTGGAGATAGGCACCGGCGACTCCCGACCCCGTTAGGGAGAAGGGTGACGGAAAATGGATGGATGGATGGATGGAATGGAAGAGTCTGGAAGTCCATGTCACCTGGATTGCAATCTGTAACCTTGCCACAAGATGTCACTAATGTGCACAACTCAAAAGCCTATTTGACAAAACACTTTTCAGGAGCAGAGTTGAAGAGAGACACCTTCTGGATGTGTCAATGTGATTTCTGGATGAAATCACATTGACATTTTGGAGACCATATTGGTAAGACATGAGATTAGAAGCGGAATCCAGATCGGATTATAGCCCATAGTTAGTTGATTTACTCGCACACAAATGTTAGTTTGGGGAGACACCAAAAGCAGCCTCTGCTGTGATTTTTGCTTCTGTATTGGAACTACTTAAGGTTTTCATTTGGTACATATTAAAGCAACAAAACACTATCCATCAAATCCTTGAAACCCTTTTGCAACTGGCTTGCAGATAAGAAGAACATAAAAGTAACAAACCTTACTTTAGTGCACAGATGTTTTCTGTTTGCAGCACATAAAAACCAGCATCTGTAAATTAAAGAAATTTACTAAATATTAGAAGCACTTGGAAAACCTGAGATCTGTATGCTTGTTACTTTTCTGACAGAGGATCAGCCACGACATTTCTTCTAAAGGGCTGTCGAGTGGAAAAATCCAGGTGTAACAAAGTAAAAATCCACTGACTAGTTTTTTCTGAGGCGGTACCAGCTCCAAACTCTCTTGCCAAATGTAGGAAGAGTTCATATTTCCTAATGAGGGTTTCCAAAGGCAGGGATGTATATAAGTGTATCTTACTAAAAAAAAAAAAAAAAAAAACATCTCTCTGGCATCTTTCTCTGTTTCCCCTCTTCATCACAAATGTTTATTTGTCTTTTCTTCCTTCTCCCATAATCATATGGGTGGTTTTAGATCACAACTCGGGTATTGCTTTTACTCTAATACCAGATCCGTACTTAAAGAAAATCTTTTCGTTGATGTTTATGCATAATGCTTGAGCCTTTTTGTTCCTAACGGCGTCTGTTTGTGTCCATTTTGGGCGACTCCACTTCCTAGCAGTTTGAGTCGCGTCTCTTCTGATTGCCTGTTTCTGATTCACAACTAAATATCCTTACCAAAGAGACAGGGTGCCTCCTATCCTTTAATACTGGAACAACTTTCTGCTTATCTGCTTCTTTTGGAAATGTACACATATTTTAATGCATTAACTCTACAGATGACCCTAGAGCAGAGGCCTCTGTCCTCGACACGAGTCCAAGCACTTCTTGGTTTTATTCTATTTTTCATGGTGAACACAGAAGAAAAGTTTGTTATATGCACTAAATAAGTACTTCATAAGATTAGAAAGATAAGTAGAGCTGTGCTGAGTCCTTTGGGCTAAATTTATATGGGGTGAAGAAGCAGATGAGCTACAGGCTTTGAGCTACATGCGGATCTTTGTGGAGCCAGTCACACAATGGAACAGAATACTGATATATTATAATAGCAATAAGATAAGCCACCTGCATTGAAGGGTGGGAGGTGACTTTTCTCCTATAGAGGAGGCTTCCTGACTCAAACTGCCAGGAAGTGAAGTTGCCCAGGAGGGGCAAACACAGACTCGGTTTGCGCCTAAACAAAAAGTCAAAAACAACGCATATTTTCCATTCCTGGATTTCCATTTTTTTAATCTAGCTGAGCACACTGTCAGATTTTTCTCATTTTTTATCTCCTGCAGACCAGCTTTCATTAGATGTTATTCTTGCAAACTGCCCACACAAACAGTTACGGTCTTTTGGAATTTCGGGAAATTCTCAAAATGTATATTTGTATAATACTTATATAAACATACATACAGTTTTCCCTCATTTTCCCCATGCATCAAGATTTGGCATGAAAAGTACCTCCGGTTTGGTCACATTTATCAATCTGTTGGTCATATCCATTCATAAGAGGCAGAGCACACCATGGAGAGGTCACAGGTCAATCACAGGGCAACACAGAAACACCACAATAGAAAACCAGGAATAGAAAACACACACACTCACTCCTAAGAGCAATGTGGAGAGACCAACTAAAAGAAAACACTTTTATTGGATGAAGTGGAAGGACATAGAGAGAACCCATTCATGGTTGGGGAGAACATGTAATCTCCATGCAGCATGACTAAGCAAGCACCTTCTTTCTGAAAGGCAACAGTGTCAACTATTGTGCCAAAATGCAGCCCAAATAAATTGTAAACACAGTATATTTTTTGTTTTAATGAAGCATTTGACCCAGTATCCAGGGTGGAATTACCAAAAAACATATTTTTTGCGATTTCTGTGAGAAAGAACTGAATGAAGTCAATGTGGGTTTTCTCTAACCCAGATAACACAAATGCACGTAGCAGAATTAGCCGAGCAGGGATTTTGCTGGAGTCAAGAAAAGATTTCAAAACCCTAGAACAATTGCTTTGAAGCATGGTGGTGCCAACATTATGCTGAGGGTTATGCTAACAGCACTGCCGCATTGCATCAGGCATGTGAAACAACAAAGACGTAAAGTGGACGAATGCTTCGATATTACTCGACTTCCGCTCACCAGATTTACATATTACACATAGCTAGATATCTATATATTTAGCTGATGTGAGTCTCACACCAGGCTGTGCTGGTTTAGTTTCTCATTGGTCCAGAACCTGACGTTCCTGAGTGTTTAGGAAGAAGGCAACCGGAGTTTTTGTCTTATTTATGGGAGACATTCTTTCAAGCCTTTTGGCTTGGGTCTGGAACTGTGTGTTCCATAAAGAACAAGGATCCTAAATAAGCCAGGGGGCTTGTTTGTCCAAGGATGCTAAACGTTTCTGCAAAGCGGGCTGCCTTTTCAGAAGCTATAATAAGGAGACACCAGTTTGGCATATTTGTCTTAAAGCAGTTTAAAGTCAACATTCCAACCACCACTGAGAGGGTGATATATATATATTTTTTCATTTGCTTATTGATGTTGCCTTTAGCAGAATAAACGCTTCATCAGCTGTCATAGTGATCTTGCAAAGTTTGTATTTGCAAGATCACTACCTACCTATGCCTATGAGGTAAATCTGCCTACCTCATAGGCAGATTTACTGTTTACGTCGCTTGCAAAAAAGAGCTACTGTGCTACATAACAGAGGACCAGAGCTCCACCAGGCAGAAGCTTGAGGCTAGATCCTTTTTTTTTTTTCTTTTCTCCTCACTACAGCTTTCCATGTTGATCACTGGTGCATGTCGGACCATTGGGAGAACAACGCATGGGAATGTACTCGGCAGAGTCCACATCGATTAATCTGCTAATCTACTCCATGTGACCCTCCTCCTGCTTGCCTTCACCCCTACGTATTACACAGCTCAAAATACGATTATTGTAATGCTGCCGAGGTCCTGAAATTGGCCAAATATTTCCCAGGCCAGTGAGACACAACAGCACGCTCCAAGTCTCTGCTTGTCTGCTTATTTAGTTCAGCTTGGCACATCCGAATGTTGCGTTTTGCTAAGTTCGCCTAACATTTTTGGTACGTCATGGCTCGGTTGTCTTTTTGGCAGCACGGTGATCCTTGTCCATCATCTGCGAAATACATAAAAGTGCACTTTCCCAGCACTGAGACTCAAACTTTACCCCTTCAAACATTCTGAAGGGAAAGTGCAAAGGCCCGACTCCTGCCTCATCTGCAACCTCGGACGCATCTCATCCTTTGTGATCCCCGCATCTTTTCTGCGTTTCTCCAGTGGTGCATGGCTTGCTCCACAAAGCGGCTCTGGAATGTGCCCTAAGAGTGGAGTCCACTCAGTAAAACAAAGTGATTCTGGTAGTACAGAAAGACAGCACAAACAGGGAATATAATTGATTGGGTTGTTTGTTAACTGATGGCATCGAAAGATATTGAAATGGAAACTGCCTGGGCTGCTCTGATAAGTGTATTAGTGCTAAAACACTTGTTCTCTTGACTTATGATCATTTGGGAAATCAAATTCTGCATCCAGATGGTAAAGCTTTTTGTCTCCGCTATCAGTCTAGACTCCATTTATTTACACATCTGTGCTTGCCCGATAAGCAAATTGTTGCCATTACCTTACGGGTGCGAGAGGCCAGTTGTGTTTTCTTTTCTCTGCAGAGTAGATAAATAAGCAGTGAGAGGGAGAAAGAAGGTAAGAAAGAAAGAAGGAAAGAAAGAACTAGAAATCACCAGCAAAAAAATGAGTGCAACCACTGTGGGAGATGTGGTGAACATCAAGAAGTGGGGGCGGGTGGTTGGATGGGTGGGTGGGGGCTGAGGAGGGAGAAATTTGGCATCACTGATGGAAACGAGGTCTGGAATCGGCTCTCGCTCACACATAAACACGCACGCACGCACAGAGAACGGAGCAGACAGAGGCACCCGCCACTTAAGCGACATTGCAATAGACATTTTAAGGAATTCCTATAAAAACCACAGACGTTATTAGACCTTGTTGAGGAGAAAAAATTATGACAAGGACAGGTTAGGAGTGCAGGAGTAAGAGGAAGAAAATGCAAGAAAAATAAGTCAGACGGTGTTTGCTTTTCAGTTCTGCTTTTTCTTTAAAAAAAAAAAAAAAAGAGAAAAAAAATTGTCTTTTCACTTTCCTGCATTTCAATGTGAGCAGAAACTGAGATCTTCTGTCTGGGGAAGTCATTGGTGGGCGACAAGAAAGTGTGAATGCCAGTCTGTAATCAATTTAGACCCTGAAGAGATGCTGCCAAATGTTTTAAAGTATGTCTGTGATTGAAAGTTATATGCAGTTGTTATTTTTGTCTGATTTTCTTGCCATTTTCTTGTCATTTGTATATAGTACAAGCCCAAATTAGTTGGTCCGTAAAGGCTGAAGCTCGACGAGAGGTTCAGATTAAAAGAGGACGTTTTCTGTTTAAAGTCTCACAAATGTCCCAGTGACTATGCAGACATTTATATGAAACTTTAAACATTCTGTGCTGTGATAACATTGAAAACAAAAACGTGGCGTTGCAGCTCGCCAATCATTATTTCCTCTTCCTCTAAACTTATGAAATAGTATTAGTCGTCCAATCAAGTCTTCCTTGATTCCTGCGTTTGCTATACTATTGCAAACCACACTAATGATGAAACGTCATGGCGCATACTGCAGTGGGAGGGCCTTCACAAGAGCTCAACTCTGTGGGTACGGTGAAGGCCGTAATCGAAAGGAAATCAAATTCCTTTCGATTCGAACATCCCGAAACCACGTGACCGACGGTTCAACTTCAGTCCGACACCGAACCTTTAACTGGGCCCTTAAACTTTTAGCGGAATCTGTAAATCTGTGGTATTGGCCACATATCTTCTAATGCTGGACCTTTTTTGGTACCTTGTTGCCAGAAGACGTTGGAGAGTGTTTGAACCGTTACATTTGCTTTCTGCTTGACATCATAAAACCTGACTCGTCACACCAACCGACCGTTTAGGCAAACTATCAAAACCCAGCGCCGACCTCCGACAACCATCTCCCGTCAAAATCTTTCGGGCCAGACCATCGTGCAACAGGAACAGAAGGGGGGAGTTTATCTGTCTGTCTTGTGACCTTAAAATATCCACTCAAAGCCAACAACCACAAATGCATCAATGCATTCCGTTGACTGTTATTCTGGCATTATGTCTGTTTGCACTGCTCTCAACTGAGGAGCTATGAAAAACCGTCTAAACACAACTATTTCATACCATACAATCCTGAGCCAACATTAGCAGCGCTGAATAAGTGCAAATATGGTGTAGGCCAAAGCAGATGTTGGAGACTGCAGGTCTCATCTCTTTAGCTTTTTTTGACTGTCTTGATTTGTTTTGTCCTTTACTTTTTAAAATGTGTTATCTTTGTAATATTCATTAAAATGGGTGGGGGGATTCACCAAATAACAAAAAAAAAGTCACTTTCTTAACTTACCGCAAATATCATCAGTGAGTAGGTTGATAAATGTTTGTTTATCCCTTCTGCTTAAATAAAAACCTTTTGATTGTAAAGCAAGCAAAAGTAAAACAGATTTTCACTTTTAGCCTCTTCTAAAAACATATACCGGTAAGAAAAAATAGGCGATCATTTAATTAGTCAGAGGTTCAGAAACCATCTATAAATCTATAAAATTATAACAAACACATTGATGTTTGTTATAATTTTGTAGTAATGCGACAGCATTGAAGATAATGTTGAACAGGCACAAATAGGCATGAAAGGCACCGGGTGAACTGACTCTTTCAGTAACCATGACTACCCAGTTAAATCTAATTGAACACAACTTTTTCTTTTTCCTATTTTTTTAAACAGTGTTACATATTTTTATCTACAGAGTAGTATCAATTCATACTGGCATTAGGGGATGTGTTCAAAGTTGCTTCAAAGACTTTCATAGATTATTAAAGAATCTTTTTTTTTTGGTTTACAGCTCGTTTCTTTTGTGGCCCTTCATCACAAATATATGTCCTTACAGGTACCTCCAGCACAAGAACCTTGTTCTTAAACTGACGACTTAAACACAAACGTGTGCGTGTGACTTAAAACACACACAGACAAACAAAGGGACTTGAGGTTTTCGGCCGTACAGCTCGAAACCTAAATAAACACGCGGGCTTCCAAAGCATACACAGTCGCATTAGAGCGTCGCGTCAGACAAGTCCTGGAGTTATGCTTCCTCAGCAGTGGATGAGTGATTTGAAAAGAAAAGCGAGGTTTGTGGGTAAATACTGCACATACACTGAGGCGCTTCAGGTTCAACAGCGGGGCTCGCGAGGGATTGTTCGTCTTGCTCCTGACGGATCAGGAAACCTCAGTTTGATAGCCATCATTCTCACATGCTCTCTAACGACCTCACAATTACAATTCCTTCTTTGAGCAGAGATTTCAGGTCCGTTCACTGATCCACATGATCACTTCCCTCCCCTCTGTCAAATAGCCCCTTTTATTCCTTTGCTGAAAAACAATGGCAGAAGTCCTCCATCTGGTTGTAGTTTGAATCCTGTGCCAGTTTGAGTGGGAGTGATACAGAAACCTCGGCGGGGCTTGGGAAAACATCAGCTCGCAGTCGAGAACACTGGTTGCATATTTCGAGCTACTGTAGCAACAAACATACTCACTGAATCTCGCTTGCAGACACGCGGACTGGTATGGAAAAATGCAAGGCCGTAGCTGCTTTTAAGGTATTATTGTGTGAAATATGGGGACTGGTGTGTTTTTGGGAGGCCTAGAATGAAAAGACATTGTGTGATATGAGAGACAGAGGAAAAGTACCTCATGTTCTGGAACAATGGGAAGAACAGCGATGGAATGCCCCATAGTTTTTTGAATGGATTTTGTCTCACTCCACCTGTGGAACGAACAGCAATAACAGCAAGCCAGTAAAGTCAGATGTACTATGAAAATATTTGCTGGAATGAAAGAGTGGGAGAAGGTTCTGTTTGGAGGTTCATACCTTTGGAATGGCGTGCTGCTTGGCCAGGTCCTTGGACGACCATTAAACGGAAGATTTTGGGAACGAGAAGAAAACCTTTCCTCAAAGGTTTTCTTCACAACAACTCATTGTTTCTGTTTGATGAGCCGTAGCCAGATTGAATAGAGTATGCAAATGCAGCCGTTGCTCACGATCATTAAAACCTTACAGTGCACCTGACTGATTTAACATGTTTTTTTTTTTGTTTGTTTGTTTTTTCACTCCTCAACAAAATACCTCAGCAATCTGAGGAAAGTGACCATATTTTGAAACTAAATGAGGAGCACCAAGCTGGTTGTGGATTTAGAAACATGTGTCTTCAGTGTGCAAGAAGCCTTTTTCGAGCCAGATGAAGTGCTTCAAAAATGCACGGCTTTCTTGCTGAGATACTTTTTTCTTCTTCTTTTTGTTCTCACCCGACAACAGTGCTATGCCAAAGGTTTTATGAGGGCAGTGAGGATGAGGAGCCAGAATGTGGTATGGAAATGGTCCTGGTAGCATTAGGGGATTGGTTGAGGCTTTCCACTGATGCAGACACTCCCCCTCTGCTTCTCACTCTGTATGTCTTTGAAGTCAGGGATGATTTTCCTTTGGCCTTTTGCAACTGTGGAGCAACATGAAACGGTTAGGCCCACGACTGAATCTGTTACAGTGCATGTGTACATGTCTCTTATTGCATCCTTTTCTTATTATCTGCAAAAGAGACAACGTTGTATAACTGCTGCTTGCAGTTCTAGTTCTACTTGCCACTGATGTCTCTGGCCTTCCTTTCTGAGCCGCATCAAAAAGATTTGGTGCAGAAATTGCGAAGCTCAGTTAGTTTTTGTGGTTTGTACAGGATTTTATAATCAGTTGGGAGGGTTATTGTAGATGTTCCCGCAGATATCCCTGATTCTTCTCAGATTCATATGAATCACTTCTGCCCCTGGACAGTTTGCCAATCTATCAGTGTGTGTGTGTGTGTGTGTGTGTGTGTGGGGGGGTGTGTGTGTGTGTGTGTGTGTGTGTGTGTGTGTGTGTGGGGTGTGTGTGTGTGTGTGTGTGTGTGTGTGTGGGTGTGTGTGTGTGTGTGTGTGTGTGGGGGGGGTGCAGAAAGTGCTCTGAGTGATCATCAGTATGACTGGAAAAGTGCTAAATAAGTTCAGCTCATTTACCATATACTTTGAGTTTTTTCTTCAATAAAAAGGTTTATTGCATAAATGAGTTCATGCTCCTGAAAAAGTAACTAAATATTGAACTCTATTTGCAAGCAGATCCCAAACAAACTTTACTTTGTGTCTGACAAGAAAGCTTGAGAGAGTAGATGAGCGATAAGTGCTCAAAACAGCAACAACCAACAGCGGCTGACACCAGTTGTGACCCTTTGAACCTTCCAGGCGCTTCGTAATTGGGTACATTTCCGAGGTCACAATCGGTCACGGTGAGTGCACAGCTGGAAGTCAGGAGGCAGCGATGGTCTGGTGGCTTTTGACTGACGGATGCTTCGCTTTAGCCACCTTTAAAAAAAAAAGAAAAAAAAAAAAGGTTCAACTGTGCTAGGTCAGATTCCTTCCAATGGGAAGGATTCAAAATTCTCCCAGAGATCTAGGTGAACGAGTCATGCACAGAAAAGCAGCAGAGTTTTCGGTCTCACAGATACATCTCCCCGCACAAATGTCAGTTCGTGCGCAAGTCAGCTGACTGGAAACAAAGCCTGGTCTTTATATCCCTGTAAACCCTGGTTACCAGAGCTACCAGTGGGCAGACTCTTTTAACATTGTAGATCAAGCCTCTTCTAACACTTTGGCTGTGTGCTGGGCCACCCTATATCACAGAAACCGTTCCCTCACTTTGACTTTCATCCTTATTCAACTTTCATATCACAGACAGAATTGCCAATGTGGGAGGAATGAAAGAAGGAAGGGAAAGAACTGGAAAAATGGAGGTTGGGGGTTGAAATGGGGAAATAATTGGGGAGGTACGGCTTCCAAAAGCTGCATCTTTTTTCATTAGGCTGGGGGACGGCATTCGGGTTTGGAGATCAAACGCTTGACGAATTTTTTTTTTTTTTTTTTTTTTTAGGCCCGAGCAACAAAAGCGCTGCGAAGGCCTACTGTAATCACAGTGTTGATTATAAATTTTTTTCTTGGCTCAAATCATATTCAAAAAGTCACTAAACGTGGTGGAGAGGTCAAGACTGCAAAAAATTTACCTATTTTAAGGTTGACGCAAAAAATGCAAAAGAAATTATAAGATTTTGCCACTGGCAACTTTCAAAAAACCCTCCTTCTTAGTTTTATAGAGACATGAAATTTGGTACACTTGTACAGCTCTCCAAGATGCACAGAAAATTCAATTAATGTCATAGTGCAAGTCAAACAGGAAGTCGGCCATTTTGGATCGAAGCCGCCATCATGTCAATTTTATTGGCGTATCTGATCAAACTCATCCTACAGAGTTTGACATACAGATTTCAAAATAAGTCAGCACACTCTTGAGGCACAGTAGGCCAAAAGCTATCCTCCAATTTTTGGTACATCAAAACATGTGGGCGTGGCTAAGTGTCAAACTTTGACCATTCACCAGGAAACATCAAGGTGCAATAATTTCCACATACAAGATCAGAACTGCATTAGACTTTCCATGTCTCGTTATAGATCAGCCCTGATCATTGTCACATGGTCAACTGGTGACATCACCTAAGTCCCGCCCCCTTCCAACAGGATGTCGCCTGTTTTTTCTGCCGGATGTTTTACTTTTACTCTTTGATTCATATGAGTTTAATCTTGTGCCAGCTGATATAAAATGTAATGACAATGAACTCTGTCAATGCTGGCTGCTGGCTGAACCATGTGACCGAATGGCGAATTGCAATCCCTCTCTGTACACATCCGGTTGCCTCTTAATCACATATGAATCATCTGATTTGCAACAAACTTTTTATGATTAACTTTGGTCAACTTGTAAAGAGCCCAACAGTATTCAATTTTAATTTGACTCCACTGATTCATTAATTTTTATTATATAGCATTGGTTATTCATCAGCATTGTTTAGCAACAATTTCAATAACTCTCCAGTAGGGGTCAGTATCACTCCACCAGTGACAAAGAGATCGATTGAGAAATTGAGTTCTCAGAGAAATAGAGATTGATTGAGAAATTGAGTTCTCAGAGAAATAACACCTCATCAGACTGACGGGTCGCACTGGGCTGTGATGGAACCTCCGCTTTAGCCAAAAGGCCGGAGTGGCGCTGGGCTGCGAGGGCCGTTCGAGGCTGCTTGCAGCTTTAACTTTTATTATTTTCTCAGACCACAGGGAATGAAAGAGCTGAGGTGTCGCAGCAGCCTGCGCTCCATTACCCAAAGACGCTGGGGAGCTCTCCTTTGCCAACTCTTTCCCTCTTTCTGCAATATCATCATTAAACAGCCTTGGATGCCAGTTCAAATTTTTTTCTGTGAGGCTTGGTGAAAGCTATTTACATCGTTTAGCAAGTATGCAGGTGATATTTTCTTCTCCAGGAGATTCAAGAAGCAGAGTGCTCACCTGCTGCTCATGTAGTCACTGCTGGGTTTTATAGCCGGTAGTTGTATTCGCTTACCATTAAGTGTTCAAGAGGAACTATTACATTTTAAAGCTCATTATCAAGTTGGATTTGTTTTTGTCTCAAATTGAATTACTTCAACACTTTTATATCTATAGAGGAGTCTAGTTTCCTATCTGATATGAAACATTTATAGTCTATATAAACATCTATAGTATGCCAGTACCAGACCTTCTTTCTCTGAGGCGTGTGATTCTGCATGAGCAAACTTCCACATGTATAACGACCTTTAACCCACGGCACTTTTTCTTATTTTATGTTATTAGCGACCGCAATTTATGTTGTTTAGTATCAAAACTCCTCAGTCTCGGGAAGGTAAAGTTTGTCTCTTAAAGTCCCATCCATCTGCTCCTATTTTGTGAGTCTAATCGTAGTGAGCTGAACACAAAGGTCACAGCTTTAAACTCAACACCACAAATCTATTTGGATGCATTTTGAAATATAAATGATTAGGAAGCTTTATCAACATACCGAGGCTGGCGAAGTTGCTAATGCCAGTAAAGTCAAGATTTCCTGTTGGCACTGAGCTAGAGGTTATTTCACTGTTCTTAATCTTTCTGGACTTGTACACCAATTGTTAAAACGTAAGCTACTTCACACCCAAACATTATTATGGAACATAAATTCTTTAAAAGTCAGTTTGAGACTTGTAAAAACCTTTTAGCATTTTTAATATCTGTGGGAATTAGCGTAGAATTAGACTAGCATAAAAACTGAATTACATGATTTTGTCACGCTTTTATTATGATGAAGAGTTAAGCTTTTACTGGGTTTATATAGATAAAAAATGTACCTTTAGTTTTTTACAAATGCTGCTAAGATTTTGTCTCATTTTTATGACGTTTATGGCGTTTCTGGATCTCATGAGGTTGACGTATCGTCACAGTTGCACGTTTCACAGGGAAGTTGTGCAATAGGTCTTCTTTTTTGAACTGTCACTGATGATTTTAGCAGTGCAGTGCATTTTATTTTTCTTCCACAGGAATAAGGAATTTATTTCAAAACAATCACAAAAAAAAAAATCTTTGGGGGGGGATCTTAGTTTTTCGGAAAGAACTCGTAAAGTTCGGAAAGAACAGCACGTAATCCAGATGTCTCAGAGATGATGCCCTATATTTAGACAACATGTGCACCTTGCACTGCCTGTGAAGACGACAGCACCAGTCGTTCTTGTCTGTTTTCATTTGGTCGCCCTGGATGGGCTTTGTCTCAGCAGCCCGTCATCCACCCCCGGAGAAGCTTAGGTATCCAAGGATGTGTCTCGTCCCCCTGTCTGTTGTGTAAGTTTTATTTATTCCTCTGTAACTCTCATATTCCTCCCACCAAGCCCTCCCGTCATCCTCCGCATGCCAAGCAGCGAGACAAAGACGCTACTTCATCCCCCCTTTGGTATGGTGATTATCTAAGCGAGGGCCCGTGAATCTAAACTAACTGCAGACTCTGAAGAATGTCCCCCTCCGTCTAGCTGCCAGGCCTGAGATAAACACATCTGATCTCGCGAATCACTTCTTAATGAACCACGAGATGCGTGCGGACTGATGGCGTCTCTTATCAGAGCCTCTCGAATCGGGCTCCATTATGTTAGACGGACAGATGTCAGCTCAATTAAGCCGCGCTGCCTTCAGATCCCACAGTGCAGAAACCTGCGGCTCGCTTCTTCTTTTAACGGCTGACTTTATTCATTAAGATGATTTGGTTATTAATGAATCTGTCCTCGCACAGACTGGATGTGCTGTTTTGTTTATCGCTGGCAGGAGACTGGAAGTTGATCTCACTCAACACTCCACAATAATCTAAATGATTACTACAAATCAGGGTTGTTTTTTTTTTCTTTCTTGTAATCATAAACTCTTCTCACAATTGCATCATTCTGCAGAGCAAACCTATGCATCTTCCAGTGTCAATTAATCTTATGGTTTTCAAATATCACTTTTCTTCTTTTATTACGTTTTAATAGTTTGTCTCGAACATTCAGAGAGTGCAGATGACCCCACAGGTCATGTTTGAATGATATAACGCTGGGAATTTTCTCCTCTCCGTGAACTTTCCCGTGCTGACAAGCCTTTCATCATCGCATCTCATCTCGCTGCAACCGAGGCATTCCACTGCGGTGTGTCTCTGATCACCACCTGATGACTGGATTGTGGAGATAAGAGACGAACAATGGGGAGATCTGGTTCTAATATATACATAAAGGCTGAATGTAATCATCAGGACATAAAAACTGAACAGTAGAGTCATCTGAGATTGGTTGATTAAGAAAGACAGATCCTTCTTCTTCACCGACAGCGTCAGATGAAAGCTGAGTTGACCCCTCCATCTCAAAGGCATCCTAATCTTGTCCTCCTACAAACCTGAGTTGATTTATTCGTCTTCTCCATCTTAACTACCTCACTTTTTCTTCACCTCCTTAGAACTCCTGGTGAAGCTGGACATCTATGACAAGCTCACCAGGTTAACTGATTATTAACCAGGAGTAAAAAAAAAGAAAAAAGAAATAAGAGAAAAGAAACTCGTCTTTATTTATTCAGTGTTATTAAGGTGCAGCCTGTCTGCTGCTTTGGCCTAGAAACCTGATATTCATCAAACTGACAAATTACTGCATTCTTGATGTTAAACCAACTTACAGATTGAGACAAAAGTAAATCATTTTGCAAATAGCTTGCACAATATATTCTTTCGAGAGGATTTATAAAACAGCGAAACTGACTAGACTTAGGCTCAGTTTCCACCTGATTTTGTCTTGGTCTTGTAATTAAACATTGCAATATTGTTCAGCATGTCAAAACATGGCGGACGTCTGGAAGACAAAACAGGAATTGCCAAGTGCAAAGTCTCTACGTCACATGAACAAAAATTATATTCAGTATTTAAAGAACATTCATTCATTCATTCATTCATTCATTCATTCATTCATTCATTCATTCATTCATTTATTTTACACCCTGGACAGGTCGCCAGTCTTATTTAAAGAACAATCCCAAAAAATGTCCCCTTAAAAAGCCCACGTAAATGTAGCGCTTGCAGGCACACATGTACAGTGAGTTAAGGCCACAACTCAGCATAAAATCACAAGTTGATTCAGACAACGTGTCTTACATACTCATATGAAGTAGAACTGGGCAATATCCCAGTTCTACTTCACTTGTCGTGAGTGCCTGACACTTCCCAGAGCTCCCAAAGCTGCGTGCTCTGACCTGTTGTGCTCTTTTGGTGGCTTTTACAGCCTTCATCGGACCAGACTTGTGCTCACTGCAGACAGCGCCCAAGGGACACATCAACTGGTTTTCTCACAGCTCTTACATGGCCCAGTGTGCATATTTCAGCAGCCAAACAGCCTTTTTTTTTTATATGTGTTTTATGTTAAAAAAGCAGAATGGTTGTGACTGGGAAGATGTAAAACTTTCACTTATCGCATGCTCGCGCCACCGACACAGTTTTTTTTTTCCAGGACATTGCAGCCATTAAAATCGACGAGGCCAAACACCAGGAAATTCCTGCTTTTGAAGATAAAGCCTCTTTTATTCATTTATGTATTTATTTTCTTACATTCACGTCACATTTACAACACAATACAGACATAACTTTTGCAAAACTATGCAATCATGCTCTCACAGACACTGGCCTATGTTTATACAGCCCAGCGGTGGATCCTGGGAGGCGCGAGGCCAGAACTGGCGGGGTCTCCTTACACGGCGAGCCGTCTCAGCCAGCAGCTAATAAAGGCTCGCATTGATCCCGATGGGTGGGGTGGACCTGGGCACAGACCACAGTCAGAGGAAGCAATGTGCTGCACGCTGGTGGTCTGAGCGAAAGGCATGCATGCGTGTCAGGGTATGAGGTGCTTTGTGTGTTCTTTTCAGCTGGCAGCGGCTGGAGATTTAAGTGAGTGATCAATCAAACAAGGCCCAGTGAATTGTTAATGGGCCTTAAGTTGGATCCAAATTATCTAATGAACATCCAGCTGAAATTAAAGGGGATGAAGGAACAAGGGGTTTTCTTGAACCAACAGATCTTCCCCGAACGCTCCAGAGCACACAGACACAAATCAAGAACCCCTGTCCTGACTCCAGATGAACTTCTGTGCTTTGACCTTAACGTTTAGATGGATGTGCTGCCAAAGCTTATTTGCACAAAGATTTCAATGCACTTATGCAAAGCAATATTTGCAAAGTGCACCGCAGAACTCAAGGGTTGGCCTTAAGAGATCACTTACAACGGCCCAGTTCTCTGACTCATCTCCTTGATTTATGAACGCCTTCCATGGCAGCTGGATTCTTTTAATATTTACAAAGTCATAATCCCAAGAGAATCGACTTTGCGTGCTTTCGTGTAGCAAAGTATTCTGCGTGTCTGGTTAGTTTTATTGTCAAACAGTGCACATTTGGTACAAGACACGAAAGGAGAAAAGGCAACACATTCGTCTTGTTTCACCCTTTGGCAGGTCGTACTTGTTTGCATTTCATCTTTTGCTACAGAATCACAATCAATCGTGCTCAAGGTGGCTGATATTATTAGTGCTTTTGAAATGAACACACCTATTATCTCGATATTTAACTATGTACAGTTTGCAGTCAGTGGAAAGCAGCTGGTGAAGACAAGGGTGTAAATCCCATTTCATTATTGGGGATTTACACTGGTCTTAAGTGTAAATAATTGGTCTTAAGACCAATTATTTTTGGCGGCGGGGTTCGACAAAGTTACAGTGAAATGTAACGTAGAATGTGGTTTAAAAGGTTTTTGAACCACATTCAAGCTCCAGGACCAAAAGTGACCAGTGATGCACATCAAACGTGTGTTTTTCTAAGTAAGCAAGAGAAGCAAAACTAAAATTCAAATGTTGCTTGGATACGAGTTTTGTTCAAGCCGACTGATTTAATTTCTGCTGCACCTTTACTAAAATTTAAGGTTGTAAATTAAGAAGCTTTAATGAGTAATTACTCTTAATAACATTCCGCATAAATATTGATTTATTGTAATGGCTCCCAATACAAGTTATGGGCTATTTAAATTACAACTTGTTAAGTTGCTTTATTTTTAAGCCTTTTTTAGATTTGTCGTGTCTTGGATGCATGGGTGAAACCTTGGGCCTGAAATTTTGCTTTTGTTTCAATGTTGGGTTTCACCACTTCTGAATACACGTTGGCAGTCGCTGCCTGTGTTGTTGTGTATCCACACACAGTCTTAAGACTTGTTGCAGTTTCAAAGTTTACTTGTGGCACAGCATGTCTGGGGGTTTGTAGGCACTGGCTTGGGGTAAAATCCGCCAAACTGTTGACATCCATTTTTTATAGCTATCTTAGATGAGCTAGCCACATTTTCTACTTTGTTAAAAACATATTTTTATGTCCTTTATATAACACGTAAAAAGTTGTTGAAAGTCAAGGCTGAGTTATGCTTTTATGTAAACGTCTTTCCCTTTCCCTTTACATTTAAATTTTCACATGGTTGGTTGGTTGGTTGGTTGGTTGGTTGGTTGGTTGGTTGGTTGGTTGGTTGGATGGATGGATGGATGGATGGATGGATGGATGGATGGATGGATGGATGGATGGATGGATGGATGGATGGATGGATGGATGGATGGTATTTTATATTTATTGTCTACTTATTTTCTCCCTGTGTGAGCGCATTTATCACAACAGTTTTAATATTCTTAGCCACTTGACTTTAATTTAGAATCAAACAGTTTCACCGACTAACTATAGTTTGGGCCTCAAGGAACTATCTTTATGTTTCTGTGCAAATTGTCATTCTTTCTGTAAACGTATTTAGCTGATGTGTCAGGTTTTGGAAAGGATTCACAATCATAGATTGATCTAGAGATAGGGTTGTAATATATGAGGAACTTGCTCTGCAACACGGTGACATGGTGAGGTTCTAGCTGTCCACAACCCAACCATGCAGAAGTACAGATCAGAACAAGTTTAAAACTCTGATGCCTTTGAAGTGAAATAGAAAAGGGATGGTTTTGCTCAGTCCTTCTTTGCAGCACTACTCTTTTGTAAAACTCTCATTTTATGTCCATATTATGTTTATGAGCCTTTGAAAATAAGTGGCAGTTTAATGTACCATTTCTGTTAAATTAAGTCAGCTGTTCCCTTCACTGGCATTTTTTAAAGCTTCTCGCTTAAATGACAACCCAGAGGTAATACTATATCATTTTTGTGATATTAAATATTTTGCTGCCGCACATCCTAGACTTCTCAAAATCGCCAATTAGAGATGTAATATAACAGAATGACTCAGTGTAGTGTCAGTGCCAGAGGAGCCCATGTTGAAGCGTTCAGGCTGCAGCACAGTAGCCTTTAGCACAGAGGCATTTCGCCTCTTTCGGCTGGGATTTAACCGAGATTTCCTGCTCCTTATTAAATTTTAATCTCTCTTCTATGTCTCTTTTTCTCAATTTCGAACAGAAAAATAGGCCTTCCTCTGTGTTGTGCTGCCAACCAGCAGCGTCTGTATGCGTTCAATATGTGCATCTGCGTGGAAAGCTGTTTTAGCAGCAAGTGGAGGGAGTATGGGAAATGATTGACGGAGGATGTGCATTAAGTGGGTCGACAAGGAGATAAAGATCTAAAGCTTTCATTCTCCTCTTTCCGTCTCTGTTTCTTTTTTTTTTTTTTCTTTTCGTTTCATGTCTTGCAATGATTTCATGTCTCCGTTATAATTTTCCCTACTCCATCTAACGCTCAGGACTTCCTTTAAACATCATTAAACGCTTTAGGCTTCAGCATCAGGCACCGAGCTCAGTGTTTTAATGGAGAATGAACAGAATGAACTCGGAAAGATGCAGATTACTAGCGATTTTAACTTTGTTTTTCCGACTTGGATATTTGTCCCAGCTCGAGCGCGGCTTAAAATTGTTTCCCAGTCCTACCAACAAAAAAAAAAGAGAGTGGAAGAATTGACAGTGTGTTATTGTTAGCCCTCTACAACATGTCTCACCTTCAGCACACACATTCTTAATTACACCCACATGTTCCACTCCCACATGGACTTTGACCATTTCAAAGTTATTGAATAACTAAGACAAAATGCAAATCTGTTGTTCCAATTTTCCATTCGGTGAAAACTGTGGACAGTTTGCGCGGCGGCTTGTTTCAAACTCATGTGTTCATCACAACTAGAGTCCATGATTAAAAGTCCATGATTCACAAATGAATTCATTACTTTTGGGTAAAGAAAGATTAAAATGATGCACTCTATGAAAAGTTGTATGAGCCCCTGTCACATGTTGGCTTGTTTTATTTTCTGCTCTGTTCTGTGGAAAAACGATTTCATGGACAACATGATGTCTGCACTGTCTGCCAGTTGATAACAAGAACAGTTCTGTGTAAAACATTCACAGCCTGAGCCATGGATCCAGGTAAATATTATATTGCCATGACAGCAACATGTGCGCATATTGCTTCTTTTTACATTAAATGCTGAAAAAAAGCAATCAGAATTGTGTTTCTGACTTATTGCATTTCTGTGCAAGGAATGATATTGCACCAGCGTTTTCCAGATTCAACTACATCATTTTAGGGAATAATTTTTGATATTTTCCTTCTCTTTCCTGACTCAATACAAAACACTGACTGGAACACTTTTGGGATTGTGTTAAGTACAGCGTTGCCCACTTTCTTAGTTTTTATTGAGTAAGATCATTCAGTGCTGATTCATTTAACATTGACTTTTGACCGATGGGCATAGTGTGGATCGCAGGGGCATGTATAGTAGGGGTTGCCATGCTTACCTAATGTACATTGCCGTTTTGGAATTAAAAGTTTGTTCATGAAGTGTTTCCAGAAAGTTCTGGACATGATATGTCAGGGAGGTTCAAGTGAACCACACTGAAGCGATTTAGCAAATCTTAAAATCTTTCGTGACCAGTTGAAGGAGAGTTATTTAGTCTCTTGTTAGTTCATACTCTTACAAAATCTCTGTTCTGGAGTGATTTGGAAAACAAAATCTTGCCTTTCACTTCGAAGTCATACACTGAAGAATTTAAATGAGCTGATGTACACATTCTTTCCCTTTCTGCTTTTCTAAGTTCTCCCCTCTCCACCTTTTTGTGCTGGTACATCTAAATTAACTGCAGGAACAAAATCGCCAAGTGTTGCCCTTTTTGGCAGCACACAATAGGAGCATTCACACCAGCAATGGGCTGTGTGTGGAGAACAGGACGCTTGAAGAAGAGAGAGGAGGAAATTGGAGAGGGGACTCGGGGGTGGAAAGGCCCTGAATTTGCCAGAGGAGACCTGTATGGCACGACGAGAAGGCAATCATACTGATTTACAGGAGATCGGATTCCTGGATGCCCTTGAAGTTTTCCCGCTGGCGAGGTGAGGTCATCTCCTCAGTGCCCTCGAACACACAACTCCCTTCATAACAAAAAGTCGCCCAGACATAAATCTGCATCAGTGCATCAACTTCTTATTTTTCACTTGACGAGGGGAAAAAAAAACCCCAAAGAAAACTTAATGTCAGTTTTTGTGCCTGTGGAAGTTTGCCTGTGGCGTCCCGTCTTGAGTCAGTGAAAGGCAGAATATTTATTGCCTTGGAAAGGTGGAAGCACAGAGGCCTTTATAAGATTATTTTTCTACTATTTTCTCTCGATTACCTAATCAGGGGCTTGTATAGAGTTGAGGTGTACTGCTGGGGCAGGAGGAAATCTGCAGATGTCTGTGTTTACCTGGACTCTCTCGCTTTTTTTTTTTCTTTCTTTCTCAGTTCCAATCCTTCGTCTTTATGTGCATATTGGAAACCCACCACTTCCTGGATCAGGAGGTTTCCACGGCGTGCAAACTCAATCGGCAGAAAAGATGAGATGACAGAGCATGAACTGGCAATGCGACAGATATCAGTCAGGCGAAAACAATGAACTGGACGTGTAATTGTGTAACGCGTAACATGTGTGGGACCTCAGAGATCCGGTATTGTGTCAGCAGTTTGCCTTTACTTTGACTGCTTCGCCTTTCATCCTGTGCTCAAACACTTTCATCTGCGCAGTGCATCAGTCCTTTGTTTAATTATTAGCACGTCTGGTTCCGCACTCAGATTTACTCCCGGTGGTATTAACAGCGTGTTCCGTCTAATGAAGTCATCGAGCAAATAACAACCTTGAACCTGACCTTCCCACATCTTTTCTCTTTCTGAAAACTTTCATCGTTTCATACACTTTACTCCTCTCATTTTCTTACAGTTTCACGACTCGATCAATTGACATGAGCTCATACGTCTTTGAGCGTCTCTTGACCTTTATCTATTTCTCACCTGCTAAATGACAGAGAAACACGAGGATGCTCCACATGTGCTGTGTCTTTGAAGTCACCTGGTTCTACTCATGTTACCCCTTTTACTGGGTGTTAGGTGTTTATGGTCTGAATCAATGTGAGTTGCAGAAGCAGGTACATGTAATCGAATACCATTAGCAGGCTGCTATTTCAGAACTGCTGTCACACTTTAGAGTTTAGGCAACATGGGTTTAAATGTGACAAAATTCAGAAAAAATCCTGTGAGTCATACAATCTTTACTTACATATGTATAACTTAAATAAAATGTAGCATAGAAAATTTAAGACTTAAATAAACCTTGGTAATTTTGGTTTGAATGGCAAATTTTGTCAAAATTGCTTTCGGTATTTAGGAATGTCAAAAAGTATTGTTTTGGTTCAACAGAACAAAGCCCAACACATTGCACTTTTACTCTACACCTGAGAGTGAAGGTTGTTTTATTAACGTCTGATTAGCTGAAGTTAAAACCTACATGCAATTTGTGCTTAATTTGGCACCACCTGACATTCCCAGACAAATCTGAGTTGCTCTGAAATCATCCTACTTCCCTTTGGATGTCAGAACACCGACCTTCATCCAATCAGACTAAACACGGCATGTGACTTAAAAACCAGTGCGTGAAAGAAAAAAAAAAAAAATCTGATGATGAATTTTGACAGACACACTCTGCCAGAGCAAATAAACACGAGCTCTGAGAGTATTTGATATCCAAGGCTAGTTTTGGCATATCTTGAAGCAGACATTGGATATTGTTCTGGTTGGCTGGTTGTCTTGGTGGCATCCCAGCATACACACACACACACGCACACGCATACACGCACACACAAATACACGCATGCACACACACACACAAACTGAGAACAGACTTATGTCTTCTTGTTAGATTTAGGCAATAAAGCTACTTGGATGGGATTAAAACCTAATATTTCAAAAATAATTGAAAAAGGTAAGGAAAAAAGAACAAAAAAACAAAGCGGTTTCATATGCTTTGAATGTTATTGCAAGTCATTAAAGTCATCTTGGAATGAATGAACCACCCATGGAACTGTTTTTGGAACGGAGGACAGTCTCAGAAAAGCAAAAAGGAGCTTTTTAATGTTCCCTATGACATATCCTACTTCAGTTTGCTTTACAATATCCCTTACTTTTACTCCAGTTTATTTAGCTAATGATTTAAGGGAAACAAAACCGCTTTAGTCAGGAGATTTTTTTTTTCTCTTCTTTGCTGGCAGAGACAAAAAATGGCAATTTTTCCTGAACAGCAACCAAACAAAACCTGAAATTTACCACTGCCACCTAAAATAACAGATGTTAATTTCTCATTATGCATGCAGATTTTTGGCCACCTTCGCACGCAATCATGGTCGTATTATGGTCAGTCTGTTTCTCTGGTGATTATTTTATAATGTGGAGAAATATGCAGCGGATTCAAAGACGCAGGGACTTGTGACCGCAACTCAAATAATATGCCATGATCTGACACCTCCAAGTGCTCATCAGGCTGAGGGAAGAATTACCTCATTGAAATGAGGCAGACTCCAAATAAAACCTCAAAATACTCAGTTTTCAGGTTCTAGACCTTTCTCCTTTCTGTTGATCATATTATTGCTTTTTTCAAATACAGAAGTCTGTCAGTTAAAAGCAGAGCTGACTAACACAAGATTAATTCACCTTTAATTTGTACTTACTATGATGACATTTTGTGCCTCAACTAATGACTTAATATAACAAATATTAAACCTACTCATAATTCAATGTAAAGAACTTAAGACCAAAAAACAAACAAAAAAAAAGAATATTCAGGGAAGGAGTCATCGTGAAGCTCTGATCAACCAATCAGAGACGGATCTCAGGAATGAAGTAAAAAAGCTTACTCCCATCAATCTCCCAAAAATGCCAACGTACCATTGTTATAGACAAAATATGATCTCCTGATATTGAGCAGTTTTAATATTAAAGCTTTCGAACATGTAATCATTCTATGAAATAGAAAAGACAGTTACACATTTCAGTTTGTGTTGATCAGCATTTGAAGGTGGCTGATTATGAAGTGTTTTACATCTGAATTTCTGTGGTTGCAAAGTAAGACCATTTATATTTCTTCAAGTGCTAACAGGTGTTCACGCAGCACTTCCCGTGTGCGTAGAATTTGTGAAGATCATGACAGTATTCACATTTTGAAGAGCTCTTGAAATCATCGGCGAAGGATGCAGTGCGTGTTAGCGACAGGCCTTCTCGGTTTTGTTTATGTACATTGCAGTTTATTTACAGGTAGAGCACAGAGACATTTGGTTGCTATGGCTACCACATATAGCCATAGCAACATTTGGTAGCCCTGGCTACCAAATGTTCCATTGAAAGAAAATGGAACAAGTGTGTACAGAGACAGGCAAAAGAAAAAAAGTTGTACTGGAAGCTGATTTCCATATAAAGCTAAACTAAACTGTCTCATAATTAGCACCCATTTTGAAGAAATGAAAATCGCATATGTGACAGATGATCAATGAGGAAAATTGGTTCTAAATGACAAATTTCAATTCATTCCAAGGATTGTTCGACGGGAATGAGATTCTGTCCAAAAGCAGTAAACTCTGAGAGATGACAGTCATTATTTCTACAAAATGCAATTATCCATCATTCAGAACTAGGTTTGGTGATGACAAAGTTATTTTTTGTTTTAAGGAATGAAAAATGCATCCCACCGCAGACCATAATGTTGCAAAAGTGTAGTTCAGACACGTCAGCTTGATGGTATGGCCAGCAAGCAGTCTGGGGGTTTTAAACCAGTTGCAATTTTATGGTTGGAATTCAAAATGGAATCGATCTAGAACAAGATGCTGTTCTGCTAAATTTACAATGCGTCACAAGTATTTAACGCTTTCCACATTTTGTCACGTCACAACCACAAAAAATGTATGCATTTCACTAAGACGTGATAGGAGAGGCCAACACAAGTCCAACATCTTGGTGAAAGCGAAGGAAAATCAAACTTTGCTTTTCAAATCCTTTTCAAATGAAATTCTAAAAAAAAAAAATTGCATTTGTATTTAGACGGTACCGCCTTTCACTGCCGGACAGTTGAACGTGTTTCGGCTTAAATTTCGACAAGCTTTGTACATACAGGTTGAAGTTTTTCCTGTTCTTCCGTAACCCTAGTCAGATTGGACAGTGTCTCCGCATAAGGAATTTTATATCTTCGCAGAAGAACTGCATTTATCATCTCTATTTACTAATTACGTGACCGCCCAAGAGATTCACCAAATTATTTAACACGAATGTGCACCTTTGGTATGATGGAGACCATTTGTTTCATTCATGTTGTGGAAATGCTGTGCAGATATTGTATGAAAACGCATGAATAGCAGCTTAGACTATGTATTTTTATTACCTTTATGTTTACTTTTTGGCCTATGGTGTTAAGAGCCATTTTGCAGGGTCTAATTAATTAGTTAATTAATTAATCAATCCAAAGCTGCAGGTTGCAGAGTACTGTTTCATACCAATGAAATACTTTGAAGTTGTAATATATGAACATGTTTATGTGGTGTTAATACGTTTTTGTATCTTTAGAGTGAGATGTTCATATGATACACCGCAGATTGAATATGTTTTTCTTTTTTTCAATGGTGAAAGCCATATCTCATCGGATTTAAGATGCCACAAAAGCCAAAAGATATGCATCCCATTACTAGTCATGTTATTAAAAAAGCAATTAGTTTAAAGTTCAAAGATCTCTTTAAGACATGTTTTTAGAAGACAGAATGTTCGGCTGCTGCAAGATTTAAAAAAAACCCCAAACAAACAACAACAACCCCAAAAAAAAAAAAAAACCCGTTTGTGTCATGTCTGGGATTTTCTTTTCTACAAGATAAAACAGCTGAGTAAACATCCTCCAGAAGTGGTGATTTCATGTTTTCTTGCCAGCAGTCGTGCAGACGTTTGAGCCCCTTTTTAAGTTTAAAGGTTTTTCTTGGCATCGAGCACGTGTGCTTGCCTTCTTAGTGAAAATATTTAGAACCTGTAAATGCTGTTATGTCTAGACTGAGCCAGTGCGCTTTATGCGTGTGAAAACGGCTCCCTCCACCACTCTCGGTTTGCTTGAGATATTTACAAAGTTAAATATCTCAAGCAAAGAGAGGGAAAGTTTGGTGAAAGAAGGTGGCTGTGGTTGAGACGCCGCCTGCCAGCCGTGTGGGTTCATGGTTGAGTTAGATTTCATTATGGTCACCGCTGTGGCTTAGGTTTATCAGAATTGGATGAATCAGCTGAAAGTTTTGTCAGAATTAAAGTTTGTTTCTCTCTGAGGTCTGCGATTGGAACCAAAACTATTCAAGCAGCACTCGACCCCATTGTTGCATTCTGCCGTTTTGTAAACGCTGACCTCACGCAGCGCACAACGTTGAGGTGCCGATCCCTCCGCTCGTGCCAAGCGTGAGGATTGGCAGATAAAGCCAATCCTCACGCTTGGCTTTATCTGTAATCTCTCTGTGGCACGTGGTGTGGGAAACGTCTGGCTGCGTGGACCGCCACATGTACGCCATAGGGGGCAATCGTAGGCCCTGCTCATTGGGTCAAACCTCTCCGCCGCTGTTCGTTTCATTAGTGGGCAGACGGCGCAGCGAGTGCTTGGCTTCAGTCGTCGGGGGTTGACTGTGTCTCTCTGGCATGTCAGCTCAGTCCTCTTGAGGTGCCGCTAAATTACGGTTTGGAAGCTGCCGCTCATGCTTCGGTAGTCGTTGCAGTCCTCCTGAGCTTTTTAAGACATTCCACCGGAGCCGTAAAACTCACGTTCATGAAAGGTGATAACTGCAAGCATCACATCGATGTCAGCTGGTTTCTAGATATAGGTCTGTGAGGTTTACTGAACAAGTAGAAGTTTATCTTCAACCTTTTATGGTCTACTTTAATATTTTGGACTACACTGCGGCGTTTTTTTGTTTTTTTTTCTCACACATTGAAGTAAGTATCTCCTGAAATTATTCACGCTTTCCCGTGTTACTGTGACAAGCCCCGATGTGTTTTATCTGGTTTTTATGTGACAAACCAACAGAGGTGTTTGATTAAAAAAATTCAAGTGACCATTTCTATTTAGTCCCTTTCATTCTGATACAGAACAAAATCCAGTGCAACCTATTAACAGACTGCTGATCTCTGTAACCAATATACGAAACACTTTAAACAGCAAAAAAACAACATTGGACATCACCCTGAACACAACTTCTCAAATAGAAAATGTTTTAATACGGTGCTGTAGGGATGCTTATCTTCAGCAGGCTGTTGGGAGGAAGGATTTTAAAAAATACATTTTTGGGCTGGGGTGAAGGTTTGCCATCAATTGCCAGTTGTGCTTTTGGCTACAGGCCACATAGGCAGTTGCCCAGAGCAGCATTGGAAAGGGCCTCCCGGCAATTTTGATTGTTTAGAGATTGGCTGAAGGTGGGTCTCGCCCATTGCACTGTTTATGTAAGAACCACCACTGGGCCGAGATATAAACCAATGGCTCTTATCGAGGCATTTTTATGAGTTAAAGTCATATTTCTAACCCAGGGAAACAGGAAGTTCCTATACGCCTCAGATGAACAAAATGAATGAAAACGACGAATTACAAAAAAAAAACAAAACAAAAAAAAAACCTGATATTAATGTTGTAGCACAAGTGGTTTGGTACAGAAAAAAAACCACACAGATTTTTTAACAGTTTTTTTTTTCCAAAACATTACAATGCACTGAAATGTTTCTTTGTCTATGAGGTTTGACGACGCTGTATCTCTCTAGATTTCAACTCTATTGCTTGCAAAACAGCGGGCATTCAGACCTGCCTCTTAAATTACTGTGCATTTGCGCTGAAACCACAGACCCCCACACCAGACAAGCTTCCTTGCCAGCCAGCCAGAAAGTCGGCCAGCCACCAAACACTGTCTCACTAATACTGTCTGCCTTCTCCTGTTTATTTTTCTTAACATCTCTGTCTTTGCATTCCTCGTGTTTCTTTCGAGTGAAGATCTGTAGTCTCCAAAATGCATAAACAAACACGAGTTTCAGGCATTTATGATGAATCTCAAATAAACAGCGAAAGGAATTCTTTGGTAAATGGCTGTGCATGAAGAATTTGGGCTATCTAGCTTCAGTTCCCAAAAGAAATCGCAGACTTCAGGCTAATCTCAGCACATGTGGTGCCAATGAACACACCTCTTTTTCTAAGTGCTTGTGATTTAAAGCATGCTATCAACTCCTAAATTACTTCCAATCCTGTTGCCAATTAACCATCCTGTATAATGAGATGTAATTGTCAAATTAGAAGATGTCAACTTATGTTCATATGAATGCTACGCCTCGGCGCAGACTTTCATTGCGCAAACTTTTCTCTCTCGTGCTGAGAGGATAACAAGCAAGTGACGACCACAAACGCTGTGGAAGTAACTGTCTGAAAATTACTTGGGGAGCAAAAGATGCTTTCCCCCGCTATAAATTACCCAATTTCATAGAAAGAAACATAACGCTGCTACTGCACACACATGTTACTGACATACATGTATGCTGTAGAGGAATGCAGTGACAAATATAGAGTGGAGTGAAAAATGTATTTGCATGAGTGGAACTTTTTCACAGTTTGTCACATTGCAGCTGTAAACCTCAGTGGGTTTTGATTGGGGCTTTATGAAGAAGAACAACGAAGGTAGAGCGCCATCTTTAAAAATATGTTTTCTTCATTAGTTTTGCAAAGAAAACTCTCAAAGGACGCTCTTGTAAAATTTTGCAACACATACCGATTCGGACTTAGCCCTGGGCTTTGACTGGGCCATTGTAGGACGAGAGTACACTTTGATCTAAATCATTTTGTTGTAGCTCTGATAGAGCGTTGAGTGTTATTATCCCAGTGGAAGATAGACTTCCATCCCAGCGGCGGGTTTAGAAATTCTCAGATCATGATGCCAACACCGGACCCCACTAGAGACAAGGGTGTTAGAAAATGGATGGATGGATGTTAGCATTATTTTTCTTCGTGTGATTTCCAGCAGTACTTAATGAACCTTTCATGCAAGGCGATTATTAGAGTGGTTTATTGCATTTGTTGCGTACCTTCACTAAAACACGTTAGAACGCTCTGTGTTTCTGCTTAATCTTGTCTTTTCCACTTAAATATTCATCACCTGTCTTTTGCAAACTTGTCACACAGTGCTGTATAAGTACAGCACAGCTGCGTGCTAATTGCCTCAATAAACCTCTATGTAAAAATGTTTGCTACGCAATAAAAATGAACCACATTTACAGAATTTCCTTGCCTAATAAAGTGGTGGTATTGTTGGCATTTATAAGCTGTTAGCCTGAGCCTCGAAATACATTTTGCATTCCAAATCACTAAAAACCTAACTCTTTAGCCCAAATAGGGCTTGAAAGCTTGGGGGTAGAGTTGGATTGGGAAAGCATCTTGGTTTTGCAGGTTGAATCCAGTTGCACACACTTAACATTGCATGTTTTTGAAGACCAAAAACATGCCAAGAGTCCTCAGGTGGTTTTCCTGTTAACATAGGGCCATGCCTGTAAAAATATTTGGCCAAAGGCAATGTGGCTGTCTTTACCTGAGGTTAATTTAAGTTGACAGAAATGCATACTGTGGATGCCTAAGATCATTAAGATCTAAAATTGTCCCTGTTGCCGGTTCAGTTAGAGAAATAAAAATAAAAGCATGCTGCTGTTAACATAAGCTACATACTGAATGGAAAGAAGTCTGTGTAAATACATTTGAGTTTGAAACTTAGGGAATCAGAACCACGGCAGTCATGATATAAAGCTCCACAACCACCACTCATTTCACGGCATCTATTTTCCAACGACCCAGATTATATTGCGATCTTTAGAAGTGGTTTTTAGTATTAGTTTACCAAACTTTTGTATTTTCTGACTTCTTATTGACCCGGTTATCCAGTTCTTTGCGTTGTGTTTCCAGGCATGTTATTACCAGTATCCAGTGGCACGTTTACACGGAGCTGGTTTTCGGTGAAACCAAAACATTTTTGTTGAGATCCAGCCACTCGTTTACACGTCTCCAGTGATTGCACTCTCTGACACCAGCACTTTTTGAAGCCCACTCTGAGTGGGAGTTTTTGGGAACACCCCCGCGGAGGTGTGAAGAACTCCGCAGATGTGAAAGCACACGTGCGCAGATCACACGGCTGCAGAGTTTGTTCTACGTATGCAAGAACAAACTCAAGTAAAACAATGGCGGATTGCATTGTGTTGTATATGCTATTTAACCTTAACATTTGATACGGAATGTTGAAGTGTTGCATGAGCACCTGGTTCACGCATAACTTAATTATAGTGACTAGTAGTAGTTGTTTTTTTGTCATCTTAAAAGTCTGCTCACCCTCCTAAGACGTCATAAACACTTTATCTACCAGGCCTTTCTAACCATCAAACAGTAATTTACTAGATATTTCTTCTAATTCAGATTCTATGTAAAACTGTACATTGTTAGAATGTGGCTTGTTGCCAGGTGGAACCTCTGTTACCTAAACATATTGTAATTCACATTAGCTCCTAAGAGCAAGCCATTCATTCATGAATGTTTGCAGAAGCAGTTTGATTTTTCACATTGGGGTGTACGGACGTGTTTGGACACACAAATTCAATGACTTGAGTAAGTGAGCAAATACTTTTGGCAGTATGGTGTACTTTAGAAATTTGCAACACTTGAAAATATACTTTTTTTTTTTTTTTAAATTATGAATATTTATCAATGCAAGAGAGTTGAAAAAGGCTCATCGAAGCTCATATATGAAAGCCTTTGTACCAGGACAATTTTTCAACTTGTCTTCCTCTCTCACCTACAGATCTTTGTGTGTATGAGAAGCTTGGGATGCCGGTGACCATGCTGTTGGCTCCTGTCTGCGTGCTGCTGATGCTTGGGGGCCGTGCTTTTGCTGGAGGTTACCCCCCCATCCCTCACGTGAAGTACATGCAGCCCATGATGAAAGGACCTGTTGGACCTCCATTTCGAGAGGGCAAGGGACATTATGTCGGTAAGTAATCCCTCTTTCCACTATCATTTGTTTTCACGTTCCGCAAACCACACGGAGGAACAGACCGCACAGCCTTTCTGCAGCCTAATAGGTCTATTCTCTTTCTGTAAATAGACCTAATATTTGAAACTTATGTTCAACGTACACAAATATCCCTCCTCTGGAATCTGGCATTGCTCAGTAGGGGCCTATTAAAGGTCCGATTGCCAAATGTTAGTTGAAGTGAGTGAACGGGGCTAGTTGTTCCTCACACCATCTGGATGCCGTTACTTCAATGTTTTTAATCACATATTTTCCAGGAAAGAAAATAAATTACTTAAAAAAACACTCAGGGGAAGGAGAATAGAGTTGGGGGGATGGGTGGTAACCATCACTGTACAACAAATGCGCACTATCATCCCCCTTGATGATCAAATTGGACTTAAAGTGTACCTGACCGGTTCTGGATCATGTGAGAGGTGGCGGGTGTAATCAGAGGCCCAGTTCTCAGAGCAAATTTCAAAGCAAACGTAATTACTAAAAGAGTGTTTAAAAAAAAAGAAAAGAAAAGATGAGTGAGATGGGGAGATTATTTGACGGTGACGTTTAGCACCTAAACTTCAAAGCTTTGTCAGGAGCGTTAACAAGACCACAGGGATTCTTTTTTTTTTCTGTGAATAGTGAGCTCAGACCTAAGAACTAAACACTGCTCTTTGATGAATGGTTGAAATAGGGATGTATGATTTTACTGCCACTCAGTGGTCAAGAGTCCTCACTACATCCCTACACTGTCACCTGGCTCACAAACATGCAGACTTTCGAAACAGAAACAAACGCGCAGAAAGAGATAAAGACATTTCTTGACTTAAAGTGTCTTTAAAAAAATAATCCTTATTCAATTCTAAGAAAAGCAAATAAACAAAAGAATAATTTTCTGTGCCATGTAACGTAATGAAAAGTGAAGCTTAGAAATTAAGTCAGATCTTAAAGTGCCATGTTATGTAAATTAATTAAAAAAGTGTTTTTTAATAATAGATTATTTAGTCAAATAAACATTGCACATTAGAATTTTTTTTTAATTAATCAAGAAAGACATAGAATGACTGAATAAAACTTTGTCACCATAAACACTGACTGCATATAGAAAACAATTTTTGAATGGCCCAAGCCTTTGTTTAACAGCATTTGCTAAATTACTAGCAGTATGTTTTTTGGTGTATTTTCTAGTTAGTTATAAAATGTGTTTCATGTCATGTTTTGTATTTCATTAAGTACAAATGGCTGCAATACTTATGCAGTACCAGCAGAGGGGAGTAAAAGCTCCAAGTTACATGTTGAATATCAGAACTAAAGCTCTAGTGATTGTTGTACTGAAAGGCACTTCAACAATCTAATGTCAAATTCTCAATCGAAAAAGTCCCTTCTGATATTATATCTGAAATTCTTTAGCATTTTTAATGTTCCTATTAAGGCTTCAGCTTCTTTATATGAATTGTGCTCATTTATCCCAAATTTCATTCCATAATCTGTTTACAATTAATTTATTCATATTATATTAATGAATCTATTTCTTGTCAGTAGTTGTATATGTATGAAAAAACATGGTGTCAGCAATTGTGTGACATCTAAAACAGATATTGTAATAACAATATTAGCATGATAAAAGTACTGTAAAAGAGAGCTGCAAGCAAGATTACACTGTGGAATAACTTAAGTGTTTTTAATTCTTTGCAAAATAAAAAGAGGGAAAGCAATGATTACTCTAACTACTTGATTTTTGTTTTCTAGACATGCCACCTATGATGAAAGGGGAACCAGGTCCTCAAGGGAAACCTGGACCAAGAGGCCCTGCTGGGCCACCAGGATTGCCAGGAAAGCCTGGAATGGGAAAACCAGGTCTCAATGGACAACCAGGGCCTCAGGGACCTCCAGGTTTTACAGGAATTGGTAAGCCTGGACTCCCAGGTCTCCCAGGAAAGATTGGGCCAAATGGAATGCCAGGTGTTAATGGCGAGGTTGGACCTCGTGGTGAGCCAGGACCCCGTGGACTTCCTGGGCCCCCTGGTGTCCCAGGCCCTGCTGGTTTGTCACTGAATGGAAAACCTGGACTCCCAGGTATCAGAGGTCCACCTGGAGCTCGGGGTGAGCCAGGATTAAAAGGTATTTCTGGCCCACCAGGTGAACGTGGACTTAAGGGTGAGAATGGTAATGGTAAACCTGGAATTCCAGGTATCAGGGGGCCACCAGGTCTAAAAGGCAGTACAGGACCCCCTGGTTTTCCAGGTATTGGCAAACCAGGACAGAAAGGTTTACCAGGACCGCCTGGACTTAAAGGTGATGAAGGACTGCCAGGAAAACTAGGAGAACCAGGACAACCTGGGCCACCAGGTCTACAAGGCCTTCCTGGGCCAGCTGGGTTGGGGAAGCCTGGTCTAGATGGACTTCCAGGAACACCGGGTCCTGTGGGTCCTAAAGGTGAACAAGGGACTCGAGGAACTCCTGGAACTCCTGGTGCACCTGGCTATGGAAAACCTGGTCTAAATGGGCCAAAAGGAGAAAAGGGTTATGGTGGATTTCCAGGTCTCCCTGGGGACAAGGGAGAACAAGGAATTGTTGGTCCAATTGGGGTGCCAGGTCTTGATGGACAACCAGGACCACAAGGCGTTCAAGGTCCAATGGGACTTCCAGGAAAACATGGAATGCCAGGGCAGAAGGGAGAGCTAGGACCCAAGGGACCCCCAGGACTGCCTGGACTCAAAGGTGACCAAGGCCCCAGTGGGATCCCTGGGCGACCTGGTTTCCCAGGGGAAAAGGGCATCTCTGGACCTAATGGTCCTATTGGTAAACCAGGCCCTAAAGGTGACTCAGGGCAAACTGGCCAACCTGGGAATCCAGGGTTGACAGGTTCTCCAGGGCCTAAAGGTGAGGTAGGCTTTATAGGGACTCCAGGCCCCAGAGGCCAGTCAGGAATTCCTGGTCTCCAAGGGCCTATGGGTCCTATGGGCCCACAGGGTGCCCCTGGACCACGGGGAGAAGCTGGACTTCCAGGGCCTCCAGGGTTAGGCAAACTGGGTGACAAGGGAGCAATGGGTCCACAAGGTCCACCAGGAAAACCAGGGCCTTCTGGGCTTAATGGTATGCCTGGTCCACCTGGTCCTCCTGGCCCTCCTGGCCCTCCAGGAAATGGCCAAACTGTTGCTGCAGGGGTCACTGATGCAGGACTAGGTGGCGAGGAAGTACCTGGGGACAGGAAGGGTCCTGCATACACTCAAGTTCTCTCTGCCTCACTAGCACCAGCGTTCACTGCTATTCTCACCACACCATTCCCACCTTCCGCCCTGCCAATCAAATTTGATAGGACCCTGTATAATGGACAAAATGCTTACAGCACTTCTACTGGCATCTTCACCGCTCCTTTATCTGGCGTCTACTACTTTGCGTACCACATGCACGTGAAGGGAACTAGCCTGTGGGTGGCTTTGTACAAGAACAATGTGCCAGCCACTTATACCTACGATGAATACAAGAAAGGCTACATGGACCAAGCATCTGGCAGTGCAGTCCTAGAGCTTAAAGAAGGTGACGAGGTATGGGTTCAAATGCCCTCAGATCAAGCAAACGGCCTTTACTCCACCGAGTACATCCACTCCTCCTTTTCAGGATTCCTGCTCTGTCCCACATAACCTTTTCTTCTTAAAAAAAAAAGTTCCTATATTTGTGACTCAGATCAGCTCTATACCCAAGACACCTGCAGCCATAATAGAAATATAAAAAACCCATAACATGTTAAAAAAAATATTACAATCACATTATTTCTCTCACCTCCAACAGTCCCAGTTTGAAAAAAATAAATAAATTGTGAATTCAATATGAAATGTTAAAAGGCAGGGGAAGGATTGTCATACTGTGTTCTTTTAATGTCCTTCAAATGTATGTTTAGGGTTATATTTTGTGATGTTTTTAGCCTATATTAATTTTAATTATTATATTGTCATATTTTGTTGTTATTATTTGAACCTTGTCATCAGTATCGCTTTTGTCTGTTGGATTTAGACTTGTAAGTGCCTTACACGTAGTGAGTGCGTAACGGACCTTCCCGTGTGACTGCACATACTGTCAGACAATATGGTCGCCAGAACGTGGGGCGGGAGGGAGACACGTTTCCCGGCATGCAGTCGCTTCTGCGTGTGTAATTTAAATAATTGTTTTAAAAAAAAAAAACAACAAAAAAAAATAAGCCTGCACAAAGAGTAACACTTCAACACAAGATCACAGTTTTTTCTGTGAAAAGAAATCAAGGCATTTGGTCCTCCAACACTTTTATTTTGCCCAAATTCTAAATTTCTCAAGAGAAATGTATACTTTGTTATTTGTTGGTATATGAATCTATTGGGTGCTATTCTGTTTCTCTGTTTTTTTTGTTTTTTTTTTGTAGTTTGAGACCATTTAGGATGTGAATAGTCTGAATTTACATGCAGTCAGAAATGTATAACAAAAGCATCTGCAAATGGACAGTAAAGACTGTCTACTGTTAGATTAGCTTGGATTGATTTTTCTTTTTCATTTGCACTGTCTTATTGCACCAGAGATTTCGTTGTGCCCCCCCAATATTCAATCGTTCATACATCTGATTCAAAAGTATATCCTATAAACTAATAATTCTACATCACTTAGCAGTTCAAAAGACAATGCCAGAAATGTCCCTTTCTTCTTATTAGAGAAAAAATATGTGAAAATGGTAAAAGCTTGAGTGTACTCCAGAACTGGAGATGCTGATTAATTTCAAACTAAATGCCTGTGACTATGCCACCCGTGAATTTTGGCACTTCTAGTAAACATATGTACAGAGGCTTAACACTGTAAACTGGGGTTTTTAGGAAAAAAACATCGTTCTTTAGATGCTTCCTTAAAAGCTAAAATAAGAAAAATTCTGTTGTGTTTTTTTTTTTTTTTTACCTCTTCAACAATAAATGAATCATATAGAGGCACAGTTAACCAATTAAAAGAAATGGTATCCAAGAATACTGCCGATTCTTTTGAAAAAATAAAGAACCCCGTTGGCTATTATCAACAATAAGAATAGGATTTGTGCCAATCGTTTCTTGAAAATACTTCCCGTACTTAGCCTACTGTTATAAACTATTTAATGTCATATTTGGGCGTCATTGGATAGATGCAGTTCTATTTACTATGCAATTAATAAGGAGGCAAGAGTTGTGGATAATAAAAGACCGTATGTTTTCCATTGTTCCAAGATTTTAATTTGTCGTAAATAACTATCCCCAGGTTGAAAATAAAAAAAACATCTCCATCTGCATCAACCACCTGTCCTAGCTTCCTAAATTTTCACAACTCTTTTCCAAGGGCTGCAAATGGCCCCCGGGCCGCACTTTTGACACCGCTGTTTCGGAGCCTTGGAGATTCCGTTTCCGTTTCCTTTGTTATAAAGATTAAGATGCATCTTCCACAATTTAATGGCTTTGTTTGTTGTCTTTTAAATTTTTGTGACTGCCCCCATAGTCCCATCAAATCCGCACCATATGTAAACGGGACGTTGTGGAGTTCTCAAAAAATAAGCTTTTACAGAGTCTGATCGACTTAAAATTTCAAACTATGACAATATAGTCCCTGTATGGTTTGGCATTGGTGATATTAAAAACAATTATTTATGTACCGGGTTTTTCTTAACCCTCTGAACAAAATTCTGTCAAGTTGAAGGCTGGATTTGTTCCAAATTCTTTCATCCGTAAGAGGATTATTTATTATTATGTATGTTCAGCAGCCGACCCAACAACTTGTGATGGGTGCCGTACGTCCAAAAGTCTGAACAAATAAGGATTTTCTAAGCGAATAAGAAAAGGGACCAACAGAAGTTCACCAGTTGTGAAATACAGGTTGTGTAACATTTAACAAACCCCCAGTTTATTTCTAGAAGAGGCAGCAGGTCAGAGGTAAGAGCTCTGTGTTTGCTCACTACTGTTGGATGAAACATTGAAGATCTTCCTGTCAATAAATGCATGGGTGTATGTGTGTGGTTGTTTTTTTTTTTTTTTTTTGGCTGTGTCACGTTGTCCCCTTCAAAAGTCCGGACATGAATATTTCAATGAGCATAATAATAAACTTGAACGAGCTTACGAAGCCTTTGGAACAGCTATGATTTCGTTAATGTTCCTCAAGAACGCTTGAGAATCGGAACATCAGAATGCTTTCAGCTCCCTCTGGGTTTTGGCAGGAATTCCACGGGAGGTTTTACATCACGAGTCTCTGCTGAGAGGAGAAAGAGAAATAGCTACTGAAATAGATGATTCATGTGACATGGAAAACAGCCAAAGCTGAAGCGAGATACCGATGATAAAATCGAGGAGTATTCGAGATTAACACTGAATTTGCTGTTTTTCTACGTTTTGACCCATGCAAGAGGAATCGCGGCTTGCTGTAACTCTGGGCTGAACCAAGTCAAACGAGAAAAGTCAACAGTTTTTGAGATGTGCCGATTTAGCGGCTGTTAGCAAGCTAACACACACGGTGCACGGCCGGGGGCAAAATTTGTCATATTTACAGTGCCTTGCAAAAGTATTCACGCCTTGAACTTTTACACATTTGTTACCATAACCAAAATCTGCAGTGCATTTTATAGTAAAGGTTTATGTTCACCGCTTTGCAGAACCACCTATTGCGATTGTTTCATTCACTCTATTCACTCTACCAGCTTTTTGCACATCAAGAAATTAAAGTTCGGTGTCTGTGAACATCGACTTTCAAGTGTTGCCACGGCTTCTACATTAAAAATGGGTCTTAAAGAAAGCATCTCCAAAGCGTCATACTGCCGTCTCCTCCTTACTCGGCTTGTTGCAGTCTGTACTAATGCTTCTTATGGCTTTCGTTTTCAAGTACCCTTTTTGTGGACTGCAAGGCCAGTACATGTCCTTGTCAAAAGGATTCTTGCACCTGATCTGTGGGTCTCTGCAGCTCCTCCAGAGTTACCACGGACTTCCTGGCTGTTTCTTTGACTAATCCTCTCTATGTGTGCGACCTGTCGCTTTGGGTGGGCCGCTGTCGTCTTTGCAGCTGTCCCGTACTCCGTGATGAGCTTACACATTGAATTCCGCCTTCAACATATTGGATTTTGTGGTTCCAGCATGAAACGTGGAAAGGTTCAAGTGATACTTTTGCAGAACACTGAGTTAAAGAGAAAAAGCCTACGTCTGTTCTTTTATTTCTCTGAAATCCAACAGAACCTGCTTGCATTGCCCAAACCCTTGTTACACTGAAAGAAAACAGCTTCAGACTTTAGGTAATGGAGATGATCTTTGTGCCAAACATTGAGATCTGCAATTAAAAGGAATGTATGCTGTTAGACAGATTTTCTCCCCCCATAATTAATCCAGAATGCTGTCACTAAACAGTAACCCTTTAAGTTGCTCTAGAAAAGCACTGTGAGGATGGTGCCTAATCAGTATTTTATACCAGCGTAATGCACTTACCCTTTCCTTCACATAGCATGAGCACACCAACAACTGCTTGTGTATCATTCAGTTCGGTTCTGTAACACATTCTAAGACTTGTTTTGTGCTCTATGTTTTTTTTTTCCTTTGTGTGTGTGTTTTGTTCTCTCGAACTCATCTTGTGGTTTTGAACAAAAGAAGCGCTGATGAGAGTCACACGTGCTTATTGCTCTCTTTCCTTAAGTTTTTACAGACAATGTCACTTGCTTGCTGAGTTTGCATTGTGTGCAAATCATTCAACAAGTGTCAGTGAGATC
This sequence comes from Poeciliopsis gracilis, assembly GCA_911649635.1. Lineage (NCBI taxonomy): Eukaryota > Metazoa > Chordata > Actinopteri > Cyprinodontiformes > Poeciliidae > Poeciliopsis > Poeciliopsis gracilis. The sequence goes on along the minus strand of CAJVRI010000435.1, from coordinate 5,011,899 downwards.
CTAAAACGCAAATTATATGTTTGAACTGTTTCCTTTTTGTCTATATTGAACAACAGAAAAAGAAGAAGAAAAAGAAGAAAAAAAAAAAAAAACGACAATCGAAAAAGAAAAAAAAGAATCCCAACAGTTTGCTTCGGTTCTTTAAGGGATATTTGTTTGTTCTTATTTTTCAGTAGACACAAACGGCCGTTCCCATTTGCACATGAAATTAATGGAGATGTATTTATGCATTATTGATAATTTAATAGAGATGCCAAAAACTGACCACCGAAGCCTAGAACATACAAATGGTATTTAATAGCATTGACTAGTTAATAGCCTTTGTAACATGTAGTTAGCATTCTAGAGTTGTTTGTGAAGGATTATTTGTGAACGTTTATTTTCTTACGTGTCACGTACAATGTAGTAGCGTATGTTTTTTGTTTTTTTTTTGTTATACATGACTATTGCTTGCACTCTGCAATAGAATATGGGTATAAAATGCACTCCTTTTGATTGAAAATGTTTGTCTGCTTATACAAAATCTACAGTACTTGATTGTATTGATAACACATCAATAAAAATACAGAAAAAAAAAACCCTTTTGTACTCTTGTCCCATGCCTTGAAATACAGCTATTTGTGTGTAGTCGTTTCATATAACATAGGAGCATTTCATTATTTAATTTGAATTACTGAAATAAGTTAACTTTTTAGTGATGTTATAATACACTCAGGTTAATCTGTGTGAGGGAACAACACTTGTTAAGGAGCAGATTTAAAGAGTAGTATTTATTTTGTATGTCATGATTGCAGCACAAGTTGGTTTGCGGGAAGCTGTTGCAAGTAAGTAAATGGTCGCTAGAGGGAGCCACAGAGCTCTAGCAAAGATGCAGGCAGACTCACCTGAGGGATTACTGAAGGTCCCAGGCGGATGTGCCGATAAACCTTTGAGCCAGTTAAGATCCAAAAATGTAGAGCAGATCCAAAAATAAGCACCTTACCAAGAGTACCTTGCTGTTAGATTACAAAAGTATCAAATAAACACATGGTCTGACACAGCATTGCAGATATGGGAAGATTAAAGATATTTGAATATGATTTAAGAATTAACTGACGACGTATTTTTCAGTAATCTCAAATTTCACAGATGGACGACGGAGGATTAAATAATCTTAAATAAGCACGCTTGTATTTGTTTGGAATTTGCTTCTACGGACACGTGACAAGTATATCTATATATAAAACAAATAACCCACGAGCACAGGGATGAATTGTTGTTCTAACTTTCTGGAACTGTCGTCACCATGGTGAGCTGTCATTACTCACCCGGATTCCTCTTACGTCTTACTGACGCAACTCTCCGTGTTGCGTTTGGGTGATTCTGGCAAACTAATGTAACAATCGGTTTTCATCTTTGTTTTGGTTCAGTAAGTTGGGGGTGGGAGATGAAAAGCATTTTTCAAAAGTTGTATTCGGTTAGTTACCTGTTTTGTTACAGGTTCAAATTCAAAACCGTCATATCCATTTTGAAGATACTTATGAAATGTTAAAGTTAATTCATCATGAAGAACAGATTTAGAGAAAAGAAAAGCTGCATTTTCAATAAACGCCAGTGTTTAACAGATTGTTATATTTTATATCAGATTATAGTAAAATATATTTTTTCTCTTTTAGCTCATAAATGCAATGGTAAATATTTGTACTGGGCCTTAATTTGGGTGTGTAAAAATACAGTGTGTCCTTAATAAGTGATCATTTGACATTTTATGTTTTACAACATTACAAAATTAGGAATACTTTTTTTTCATTTGACTACGTTTTAATGGTAAATGGTAACTTTTACTTCTTTTTTAATAGTTGCCTTATTTTTCTGTTATCATTAATGTAAAAGGTGTTAATTCGTCTAAAGGAAGCTATACATTCTACATTGTTTGTGTTTACAAAGGATGCATCTGAAATAGCTGTCAAAACAACGTCCAATAAAAAGCACTTAATGGCTTCCAAGACTTCACGCAATTCGTATGTGCCCAGTAGGAATGTGCGCCTAGCTCTGAAATTGCCTTGTTGTACCATCTAGTTCGTGTCATTCGTAATACAATTTCCGACTGTACGCAAAGGTGTCGGGAGGCTCCTCCCCTCCATCATAGCCCGACTTCCAACGAGAATTGAGGGTGCTACATTGAAGAGGAACAAAAAGGCGACCTGACAGCGGTGTTTTCTCTCCCTCCACTTTCTCCGGGGTAGTTACGGGATTTCAATGTTCAGCCTGATCCTTGTAAGTATTCATTGAACAAATTACGAACATTGGGTTTCCATTTTTTTTGTATGGCTAATTAGAAGTGGGATGTTACATGATAAGAAGGTTTCCACGGTACATGGCAGCCGCAGTAAGTTGCATGAGGGCTCGCCTGATAAGGCGAACCACTGTGTTAGCCTAGCTTCATAGCTTAGACAGCCACGACTCTCGCCGCTTTTTACACAGTAAGATGTGTTACGAGGCAAGGAAATGTTACAAGTTTGTTTATTACCTCAGTGTGATGGAGTCTACATCTGGGAAAAGTCTTAAGTTATTGAGACTTTCTCAGATTGAACGTTGCTAGTGGTGACGGCAAAATGCGGAGTTCAGCTAACCTGCTAGCTAATGTAGCGGTATTAGCGTGCTATTGTGACCACTGCCATTTCACAGACAAAAACGGAACATTTCGAACGGGTTTTATTGAAATGTCGACAACAAAGTTCACCGTGAACCTTTCGAAGATGTTTTTTTATTTTTTCGCCAAAGCTAAATATTACTCGTTGTGTCACATTGGCGGTTAATGATACCTTTAATTGTACATGGAGCTTGCGAAACAGCTCAAGCTTAGCAGATCGTGTTGTACGACCTAGTTCGCCTTTAACCAGTGGTTAACGTTTTTTTTTTTTTTTTTTTGCAGTTGCTTCAAGTATAACATTGACCGCAGATGTACTATTACGACATCCTCGTTTATAGCAAGTGGTGGTCATCTTACGTCCTGGGATTTAGTTCTTTTACAGAGTAACGTCAGTAGTCTTGCTAGAACAGCCTTGGCTTCCAGATGGCCAAGAACTGGCAATAGTTTAAGGCGACTGAGTTAGCCGGTTCCACCCTGAGTGACAAATGTTGACTCAATTGTGTGGTTGACCTATTTGTTCGACGCTGTGATCCAGGCCACCATTTAAACTTGCTCTGTTAGTTGAGACTTTTCAAATAATACAGAAAATCCAAATTTGTGGGCATTTTCATGTCATCAATTTACACTCAAAATATCTGTGTAGAAACTTAGTTTTATTATATGTACTTTTCAGAAAAAAAAAATTTACTTAAACATGCCTATCGCTTGCACTCTGCAATAGTTTAGGGATTAATAACCCTTCAGGACATACTTGAGTTGTTTTGCGTTTTCTCATTCCAAAAGTTCTGACTGTACTTTGCTGTATCCCAGCATGAACTTCATGGACAATGCACTGAATTCCAAATGTATGTGCGCTATTAATGTAGATTTTAGAAGCTAAAATTCCACAATAGCAAATAAGCAGATTTGACAGAGATAGCGGAGTCCTCTAACGGGGAAATCCAACGACCGTTGCATAGAAACGTACCCGTTCCCCTCACAAATCAACCGAACTGACACCTTGTTGAACAGTTTACACACACAGCCCTAGTATTTCCACCGGTAATTTACTTTGATGCAGAAATTGCTGCCACAATCGAGGTTGGACGGGTCTGTAATTTATCCTATCGGGTGTTTCATGAAACAGAAAGCACCCCTGCATTTTAGCTTTTGTGGGCTGAAGTGAAATGAGGAAATGCAGTTGGGGGAGGAAGTTGACTTGAGCAGCTGTGACACTAAAGGCCACTGCAAATTCCCATGCCTCACTGGTTTTTGATTTAAGGCTGCTCGGCGATTCCGGTTTCGGTGCTGGTAGTAAATTTCAATGAGAGGGTGATACGATATTGACGCCCTAAACATTCCTGCCAACATGGGTGGATAAGTGAATGAGTAACAGGTAAGCTAATTATACATTCCTGCTTATGAGTGAGCCACAGCAAGGTGACCCACTTAGCTTGTAGTGGCAATAGTGGGTGAGGTCTAGAAAACTGGGCTATAAAGAGCTTTTTTTTTTTTTTTTTTTTGTTGACACAAAGATTATCCTGATGGTGTCTAATTGTAGCAACTAATTCAAGGGTTTGTTTCACGAAAGACCAGAATACCTGACAATCTTGAGTAATGCCACATCAACTCTTTTTACATGACTCATGCTTCAACACATACGCAGGTCATAGCTGCTGGTGAGCTGGCTTTCATCTTGAATCTAATTGGATTGGCGCATGATGCACTGGCCAGTCTAGACAGAGTCTTCCTTGAATTCACTCCCCGAGATCACACCTTGCAGTCATATGGTCTCACACTGCAAGTTATATGCTTACAAATGGATGTGGTGAATGAGACTTTGAGCTAGAGGGAATCCCATGTCATGCGGCTTGTCATGAGAAACCAAGTCCCCCCCCCGACACACACACACACACACACACACACACACACACACACACACACACACACACACACACACACACACACACACACTCGACTTGAATTTTCAGCTTTTCTTTTAAGTGTGCTTAAAGTAGGGTAGGATGAGACCTCGTCAAACTCGAATGTCTCAGTTTGCAAACTTTTAGATGGGATTTCTTTGGGGTAACCTGGTCGTTGGTGCATCTTTGTGTGTTTTCACAGCAGAAACATTTTCTTTTTGTTCCTGTTTTAAATCCTCGCTGTTTCCACTGTAAGACCTGGGCCAAATACATTTTCCCGGTAAGGTGATGCGACTTTGTGGATGTACCTCAACACAAATGTCAAGGTTTGGTTTATTTGAGAACGGATGTCAAACATTTCTCAGCATTTTGTTTCTGTCATCTCCCACTTTAACTCGGTTGGAGACTCATATTTTACTTGAAATTCTGATGGAACAGCTGTTTAAAACTCGAAATGAAAATCAGTGTTTTATTTTGCTTGGATTGAAATAGATTAATAGAGGCTGACTTAGTGAGTACTCCTCCTGTCCATGTCAAATCTAACCTAGTTCCTGAGCATTGAGTATTAACCAACTGTAGCCTGAAGGGAGAGAAGCGCACTGCAATGCTTATTTGGTTAATTTATCTTTAGGACACAGAGTGCAAGATTTAGCTCCTAAAGGTCTGTACATTTCCTGACTTTTTAGAGTGATTTGAAGTGTTTCAGAGTGTAATCTCTGTGATATAAATATGGTATCACTTGACAGTAATGGGCTGTAATCCTGACCACAGTACAGTCTGCTCTGCTACACATGTGAACAAAAGGAAAGGCTGTTTTAGCATAATTTGGTTCCATTAAATTCCATTTTTTCCTAGTTTGTGGTGACTTTGCTAACCACTGAGGGTAAATCATTGGTATATTTATAGTTGCTGATCAGAGTTCCGGGTTGCTTAACTTGAGCCTCTGGAGTTATTCCTGAGGCTTCCAGGTAACTACTGAATATGCAGTGGTCTTATCTTATTGCCCAACTCCAAGAGGAGTCTTGCTTTCAAATAAAAGTAAACAAAACAAACAAAAAACAACAACATGCTTTTAACTTAAGAGCGACTGCTCAAGTCATACGAAGAGAAAACTGTGGTGTTTTATGCGTACTATGCAACAGGAATAAAAGGGTAGTGTTTTATAAGTGTAGAAATGCACTGTGGCAGGAGGGGAAGTTCTCAGCCTTGGTTACCGTAACTGTGAAAGGCGAACCCCATGTACTGTAACACGATGCCAACTTATCAAAGCGGGTTACTGGGGGAGAACACCACCTGTGTTGTTGCCTGCTGGCTTTAAGCCCATGTAGCCACGGGGATCCTGCGAGTGTTGAAGGGAGGATGGAGAAGGCCTGCTCAATGTTGACTGGCTTTACATAGTTGTCTGAAATTCTTCTTCTATTCATTTTTTTCTTTAAAAAAAAAAAAAAACCTTTACATAATACAATTTTGGCTTCGTTGAGGGTTATTCTTGTGCGTTGAGTTTGTGATCACTTCTCACCGTGCGAGCAGCAGGGAATCAATCTCCACTTTTTTTTTGTTTTGACCATTTGGATCCTCTCAACTATTATATAGCAGCGCATCACTCTGTGTATGCCTTTTCAGTTTTCCTGCGTAACGTATCTGTTAATGAGTCGCGCTGTGTTCGGCACGGTATTCGTTTACAGTTGTTGCCGTAGCGTTCGGTTAAAGCAAAGACACAGACTCGTTGGGACTGTCTGTCAGACTAACGCCTCATGTAGATGCTGCTGGTGTGGTGTTGCCTGCTGAAACTATAGCAACAGGTAGGACTTGGCCCTTGTTTTGGGTTAACTCGTGTTTGTGGCTTTTATCTTTTAACACTTTTCTATAATGCAATTATTCTGGTGGTGGGTTTTTCTTTTCTTTTCTTTTTTTATATGACGCTGATGCATTGATTCAAAATCTGTTTTCGTCCAAAGTGCTGGCAGACATGTAAACATCAATCTTGCCGTGTTTCTCTTATTACCTGGGCATTAATTTGCCTCATGCTGCGGCTGTTTTTTGTTCTCCCTCTTAAGAAGCTTATCAAACACTTAAACTGACTGACAGCTTCTCCCCGAATGACTCTAAACTTGCATGGTCTTCACGAACATAATCTCAGAACAGAAGGGATTTGTACCCAGTAGCTGTGATTGTATAATTAAGTGTATTTTCCCTATTAAGAAAGTTGCCATTCCAGCAGACGGACCTTGCTGTCCATTTTCAAACATTTAGGTTTAACGTCTCTTGCTAGTCTCAAATATGTGAATGTTTAAAGATGTTGCCTTTCTTCAGATCTCTGCACAAAGAACATCAGAATTCCCTGTAGAAGCACTTGTTGCTACCACAGAGATAATTGTTGATATAGCAACAGGCGAGTCCTGATGCAGCTCTCCGAACGCAGCGTTTGCTTCCAAATGTCAGCAGAATTGATGTTGCAGTGGGACCAAACCTCTTGGTAAATATTTGTGCAGGCGCTCTCTTGTTTCTGTCAGTGTTGGCATTCTTTTATAAAGTAGACCTTTATTTTAGTGGCTCACCTTTACATCCTGCTGTAGTACATCTCTCTGGTTTCATCACATGCATCTCAATAATATGTAGACTAATCCACAGTCCAGGCAATTAAACAATAACCATCTTTTTAACTGTTAAACGATAAACTAACAAGTTAATGGTTTGTACAGACAACTTCATGCAGCAGTTTGGACTTTGAGCATTGGCTATGGATGCTCCAACTAACCTGTTCATTGCAGTTTGTGTGGAAGTCATTATGTAACATCTGCTCATTCCAAATGTTCACATCTAGAGGAAAAATACCCAGTTTAACAGTTTAGCATCGGGAGAGGGCGTGTATGCCAACAAAATACCAAGAACGAATGATCAACCGTTTCCCGGTTTACATGAAACTTTTTAAAATGCACTTTGCAGTAAATCTACAAGGGGTAACACAAGTTGTTGTTCTAAAAGTCATGCATTTTATTTGTTTTAACCTAATGCTTTCATTCCATCTTAAAATATCAATGATTTTAAGTTTGTAAACATTTCTTCTGGAACTAAAGGCAGCACATAAACCTGATCCACCACTAGAACCAGCAGCACACGATGGAATTGGAACAGTTTTTTTTTTTAGCTTGATCATAGTCATGGGTCAGTGTGGTTGACCATGTATGTATCTGAAGAAAAATAATACTTTATACTTGGTTTCAAAACTATAAACACACTTGTGGCCTGAAGGATTCAGAACAAACTGTTTTTGATGCACTTTTTTTAGTTCGGTAAAAACAGATTTAGATCGGAGAAATGCTTTATTGCATAAATTGAGGCAATCAAAATGGTCCTTTAGTTTCGTGCTGATGGTAAGCAATGAGTTGGGTTGCCAGCTTCGGCCTTAGTGCACCACATCATACAGCCTTATCTTATGGTACTTGCAAATTGCCTTTTTTCCTATCTGGTTCCTCAAATGATGTCACACAAAGTTGCAAAAGTAAATGGAGACTTTTTGGTTGTTTTCCGCCAGCTGACGAGCAGGCGGAAAACGGCGTCTTTATTAGTCAGCTGGGGCAACTCGAGCACTGTTTTCTTTCTTGCGTCAACAGAAGAGTTTCCAACATGGATTCAAAATGGTGGCAGACTTATGCAGCAAAAGCTTCTTTTCATAAGTTGAAAAAAAGTTATCATTCATAAAAGTGTCTCTTTTTGTGCCTGGGCTAGATTGCCAAAGCACATTTTTGGCTGGAACAGCAGTGCTGCCACCCCTTAGACTTGTTAAATTTTCCTAGTGTATTTAGAAATAATTTTGAGTTTTATTATTTTGTCCCACGGGTCATTTGATTCTTTTGGTAGATATGTTTTAATTTAATGGAAAAACTACGACAAAAAGGACTGCTTTGATTGTTTGGCGCTTGTTCTGATGCTTTACATTTCTGTTGCCTTCTGTAAGCCCTTTTCTCTGCCCTTGCCCACCCTCTAAGCACTATCATAAGGCTTTGATCATTGCATTGTTTATCTATGCTCACTCAGAGGCCGTACAGCGATGTGATAAGTGGCCCTAACCATGCAAAGTACATGTATGCTGGGTGTTTCTTTTCATAGGAGTAGGGAGGGGATTTCCATATCTCCCCTACCCCTAATAATTCCCCCACCTCCTGTTTCTAGCTCACAGGGACACAGAGCCAGAACAACAAGCACTCCAACTGAAGATTAGCTTCTGTCCTTTGGGAATACAGCAAGACAACCTGTTGTGCTGAACAGGGGATAGTCAGCATGCCCAATTTGTCATAACATAAACACAGCAAATAGTCTTTGTTTAAATCCCAATCATTTAGATTGTCAGCTAACTTGACTTTGGAAGATATTGTATTAATCCTTAGATTTTAAGTGGCAATTATAAAAAAAAAAAAAAAAATCCTTCCCCTTTCTTCCCCTCCAAAATAACCCTAGATTTCAGTGAATATGTGACACTGAGATGATTTTTCTTTATGGAAATATGAGGTTTTCACCCACCAAATTTATACTAGGCTACCAGTAAATAGGAGATCTAACATAGAACAGCTCAAAACAAATTACTGCTAAATATTGTGCATTTGAAAATAGACATGCTGATGTCTGTCTGTAGAAACTGCAAGCAAAACAGGAATAGACCGTTTTCAAAAGCCAAACTGTAGCACTTTAAATGTAATTAAAATGTACTGCTTTTGCAAACCATTGGTTGAACGTGCAATCTTTTCCATATATGGCTGACCACATTTTGATTACATCTACTGAAATGGCACGTATCCTCTCTTCTGTCATTGGTTAGAACGCTCAGTTTGCTCACAAAACTGCAGTTTTTACTGTTTGACATTTTGCTTTTAGTTCCCCAAAAAGTTGCATATACAGACTTTCTCTCTGGACGTTCCACATTCTGCTGTGTTGAACCTGGTGCAACTATATCGCCAACGCAATGTCAGCTTGTGCGTTATCCATATCGCTAAAGGACTGGAGTGTGATAATTATTGGCTAATATATTACAAGTCTTATGAACTTGCATCGTGAATGCTTATGAATTAATTGGACAGGTGGACAGAGTCATTCAGCAGCAGACGCTCACATGGGACAGAAATATTACTAACAATGTTATGGGTCACAGTGTAACAAAATGAGAGAAGAACCCTATCGCCACTGACATCATGAACTTATTTATTATTGCTTTTAGATTTTTCTTAGGTCATGCGGACCTGGTTATCTTGAGACCAGACACTAAATATCAGAATACAGAATATCACAGGATAAGTGAAACTCTTGACATTTCTGTAAAAAAAAAAATAAAAAATTAGCTGGTCTTTGCCTGCCTGCCTCAGTTCCTTGGGAAACTCCATTATTTACCAGAGGTGATGCCTCCTTATATTGGAGCTGAACTTATTTGGCCTGAGGGTTTTTATAGGGCTATTGGTTTTGACATCTTGACCCATGGGAATCCCAAGCAAACCTTGCTTGAGCTCTGAAAGTATTGCCACCCTGGCTCACCCATGTTACACTGAATCCTTAATATGAACTCATTTTCTTACAATAGTCCTCTATTTCTGTATTGTAGTACAGTAATCAACTAAATTTACAATACCAAGTTGGCTCAAGGTTAATTAACAGAGGCTTTCTTTATAATCTGCTTTTGGAGGGAATTTCATTTCTTGTTCCACTGTTGAATAAATATTCAAAAAATTTCTGCTGTCACAGAAAGCAATACTTGTAACTAGTTTTGTATCTTTTTGTAGGATTGTTGCGTGCAGTGTGAACCATTCTGCACATTGATCTAATTTTAGACGTTTCTTAAACAATACCCACCCACAAAGTGACTGTAAAAGAAGCTTATTTTTGGTACAGTCAATTGTGAAAGTTTATTCCTCACATTTCTTGTTGGCCTCTATTGTCATATTGCAATGTGAGTCATGTTTTTGAACTATATACTTTCACAACCGCATTCATGCTCCTTGCTTTGATATTTCTTGTCCAGCTGGTTGCACTGAGTATTACTCCACACCACTAAAGGTACACTTACACATATTGTGACTTTTTAACATGCTTACTTCTACAGATCTTGTAGACTCCAGATATGAATTATTAGCAAATGTAGCTCCTGGATTCCTTTCTTTTTTTTGTGTGTTAAAGATTTTTTTTTTCCACGCTTGGTCGTCTTTGGATAAATGCTACATGGTTAATGGAAGATTGTGACACATTTCTATGACTGTGAAAAAGCAATGTTGAAACAATTCAACAACACTTTAGATTGCGACATTCAAATTGAATAACAAGCTCATTAAGTAGTGAAATTCATCATCAGTAAAGCATGACATGCTGCGACAAAAGTTGGTATTCATAAAAGTTTGGAAAGAGGGTGAAGAGTGTTTGGCAAGACCCTGGCACTGCCTGAAAACCATCTTTTAGGAAACAGTTCAAGCACTCTCATCTGAAGGTTAGGGCTGTGCTAAGTTTTTCTATGCAATAACAAAAAGGACCATTGAAGTGGAACATTGCACAATTTCTTTCTCTCTCTCTTTAATTATCTTTTAAGGCGAACAAAGATTCTGTTCTTGGAAACCTTCTGAAGGGACATGTTCTAGTGCTTCCCACATCCGTTCCTGGAAAAGTGGCAGAATTCCGTCAACAAAACACGTAGTCACGCAGCATCCACTGCCTTGACGTATCACTTTCTGCCGAGCCTGCTGTTTGCAAATCCCCAAGAGAGGGCAGGTCGTGAGAGGCACAGCAACAGTCTGGGATCGCTGGAGCTAAATTTTGCATATACGCCTCAATCTTTCAATGCTGGCCTGTCTGGGCATGCCTAGGGATTTGAGTGTTGTGCTTGTTATACTAGATAAACTGGTGAAACTAAAAAAGGAGAGGTTTAACTAGAGCTGCTTATTGTACTTTTGTCTTTTCCTTTTGGTTTTCGCGTTTGACTTTTGTATTCTTTCAACCTTGATGAATAGCAGGGTGTTTGTCATGTGCTGAATTCCTACACAACTGGTTTGCAACCGCATGCAATATTCAACTCCATATTCTTGGGCTATTTCCTTTTTTTCCTTTTTGTTTTTTTCAGTTTTGATAAACCATAAACTTTTGCAAATATGTCACGCATGTAGTATTTGCAGTTGTCTTTCAACCTGGACATTTTAAACAAGAGTAACACTAGTAGTCCTGGGAATCAGTTTATATTCTGTTTATTCAAATGGTATGTAAGACTTCTTCTAAGATTTATTGTTTTGACTTTTCGTGGAGGTGTTGTACTATAACTGCAATCCCCCTCCTGAACACCAGCTGTCGCTGCTGAGAAAATGTGGCCGAATAGCAGGAATATTCCTGAAAGGAGCAAAAGTGTTTAGTTGCAAAATATTGAGTCTCAAGGATTCTGTGATCCTCACCCTTGAAAAGACCTAATATCCACAAAACCTTAGGCATTTCTTTGCATTTTTTGATTTGTTTAAAAAACAATTAGTTTTTTCAGTGAGTTTAAGCGAGAGCTGCAAGACATTACCTATTCAGCTGTTTAAAAGGAGCAGCAGTCGTAGACCAGGTGGAAAGAAATTTTGAGCTGCGTCATTGTTCTGCATTTTACTTTGTCGGAACAAAGTCAATTACTGTAATGGACGATGTGCTAAATGCATACGCTCCACCCATATACAATATTTCATAAGTAGAACATGAAGTAAATGAGATGGTATTCATTTAGACATGGATGACCTTAGATGTGAAGTGTTTGCTTCTTGAAGACTCCTGAAAATCCAAAACCATCTTTATCATGAGCTCTTAACAAATATGAAAGTCAGCTCTTGCACATTTCATATTAAAAAGAAGGTGGTTATTTTCATGCTATGTTATTTGCATAACAGAAGAGGGAAAAACTCTCTAAGCTCCAGCAGAGATGTTCTTCTGGGTCTGCAGCTTGACCCCTCTTGAGAAAATTCATACCCTGTGTGAACGTTGAGCTAAAAAAGTTAGTTTGTGTATTTCAAGAATACTTTATTACTCTATCTGTAAACAACTGTCATGCAGTGTGTATGTGTGTGTCACCGCAGAAAGTTCCCAGAAGTCATTCGCTGTCGATATGAAATCGTAGAAACAAAGGAGGGGGGAAAACTTGAATCCTGGGTATTTTATGATCAATAAACTTCATCATTTCCAATTAAGGTGCACACAATTTCTCTCATTATTAGTAACTGCTATCTTGGCTGATTATTGCTAGGTAGGGATTTTGAGACTTTTATCTAGATCAGTGTTGTCTAAAGACTATCATCGACTATTAAAATCAAGCACATCCTCAATTATTTTATTTTTTTTTGTGTTCTTTGTCTTCTAAGGAACATTGTCCATTTACCTTCATTATTATATTTAGGATATTCTTGAATACAAGTTTAGGAGCAGCAGTCAGATGTGTTCCTTGCTTTGTATCAACTGTTAACAGTGATATTTATATGAATACCTTTCACTATAAATCAGGTATTATATATAGGATTCAAACTGCATAACCTAAAGTTATGGTTTAAAACATGCGCAACATTTATTTTTATCCATTTATTTTCGGACATTTCTGAAAATTCCCATTTTCACCAAGTGGCATTCTGACCAGATTTTCCATATATTACTACAGTGATGTTTAACGGAGTCTTAATTTGTCTACATGATTGGATTGATATACTTGGATTGTTTGGCATTTCTAATAACTGGATTTCAGTCATGTCAGTTTGCTTTCTAAAGCTATCAGAGATCATTTGTTGTGAATGTTGGAAAAACAAAACATTTTTAAATTCCCACTGCAAACAGCTTGTGAATGCTTCTGATTGGGGGGGAAACTTCTAAGTAGAGGAGAGGAGCGATGCAGTAGCTATTTCTGTCATTTTGAAATGTTAGAAATGGCAAACTTGCCAATCCATTTTTCTAACATTCTCAAAAATGCCCATCAAAATGTTGAATCAAAACACTTCAAAAAGGACAAACCTCCTTCCTGAAAAGCCATTGTCCTTCGAGGATCCAGGTGAGTTCAAGTGAAATGAAACCTGTGTTGGACCAGCGGTAAACACCGATCTAATGGTTCTGGCTAATGGAAAAGCAAGCTGGTTTTGAGAGGTCTTTAAATTGAGGTCTTTGAACTTTACTTACACTTTTTTCTTTTTTTTCTTCAACACTTGAATTAGTCGTAGCTCCTGTGAAAGTTTGGGTTGAATCAGCCCCAGATGGAGGCGAGAGATGCCAAACCATCCTATCCAAACCACTTTTCTTTTTGCTTTAGTTCCCCATTTTGTCTGGTTTAATGTTGCAAACTTATTATTGTGTCCCTGCTTTCTTGGATGTCAAAGATTTATCAGCCCCCTTCTTGTAACTGTACTTTCTTGAACTCCTTGTAATTTCCAGAGATATCACTTATTTTATTTAGTACTTGGAGAGGTCAAAGGGATGTTTATGTCTGACACTTTGTTCCTTTTTTACTCCTACAGATGGTGTCTGTGTAGTGTTAAAACTGTCAGCCACCACCCATCTCTGTTTTCTCCATTTTTGTCTTTATTTTTTTGTTTTGTCACAATAGATATTGATACTTACTTTTTTTTTTTTTAAATGAAAGTTCAGAATAAAAATTAATCGGGCGCAGAAGGCATCCTGCTGCTTTCAAATTCACGGGAACCACCAAATGTCACGTCTGTGATGTATGTCGCTCAGCTCCCCTCCTGCCAATGGACAAGGATCTGAAACAGAAAATTAGGCCTCCGGCTGCTTCAAGGCGGCATAATCTGGCCGTGCCCGGTCTGGCTCCAGACAAAACATCAGCGAGGAGACTCACAACCTCAAACCACCAGACGGAGATGCATATAACATTTCTCACAAGAAGGGGGCGGGGGGAAGAAATGCCCTCAGACACTCCTGTTTACTAAAACTCTGTTTTGCCATCATGGTCCTACTAGTTTCTGTGTATGTCCGACCAGACACTTAACCTCGTGTGTGTTTGTGCGATCTAATTTTAGTAAAACACCCTTTCGTCCATGTAGCAGATGTATTCCTGGAGCCGACTTCTGTGTGTTTACACTACTTCTGTATAAGTTGTTCTTGTTGCAAGAATCATGGCGATTGACTACCTGAGTGCTATCGGGTGTCAACAGAAGGTCTCGTTGTCCTTGTTAGTTACGGAGTCATGTTGCATTGAACAAAGTGAAAGGTTTTGAATTAAATCAGCTGCTATCAATTCGATCCCCCAGCCTTCGAATCTGTTGAAACATTAACGCTGCAACAATGTCCGTCATAACGGATAACATGTACTTTTAACCCTGGCAAGATGCTACTTTTTATTCAAATTTCTCTACAGTTGACGCCATCTAAAGCAATGAGTCAGCACCTGTTGGATACCCATGCCCTGATTCCCATTATCCTGCTTCTTTTATCGCTTGTTTTGGTTTGCATGTCCCTCTCTGTTCTCAGATACCGCTGTTCTTATCAGGTGGTACCACAACTCCCTGCTCAATACCATTTTATTCTGCCTCCTTCTGTTCTTTCTCCTTTGTCACTTAAGAAGACGTGTGCAATTAGTTAGCTTTTTTTTTTTTAAACTCCATACTATACATCATTGGATTTTGCCTTTCTTTCTCAGTTTTCGCTGTGCTTCATCCACAGCACGTGATGGAGGAATGGGGCACAAAGTAGCCCACTGTGTGGGCCTCTGCATGTACATAGTGACCTTTTACCCAATTTAGAATATATATTTGTTCACAGCCAGGCATGCACAAAATAGCAACTGTTATGCATTTCTTTTTTTATATAGCTGTGTGTGTACATGGTGGGGACTGCCAATGCAAAGGCTTTTGGACTGAACAGTTTAAAAAAAAAAAAAAATTAACTCAGGCACTGTAACAAGGAGATAATTTCTGATAGAAATGAGGGTCTTTCAGTGTTGAGTGATTAAATTCAGAAACAACTTGTTCTAGCAAAATCACTAAGAGATTCTGTTTAAATTATGACTGAGAAGAGGAAAATGCAGTATAAACAAATGGAACATTAATTTAATGGAACAGTCTATAAGGTTCAAATTCACTTTAAAAAGGAAAAAAATAAAAATAGGTGTGTGCATAAAATTCTGTAACATAAATCTACAGCATCAGGTTAGCGTAGCTGTCTGGATTTTCTTCAATAAAAATGTGTCAGAATTATTCAAAATGCGCAAAGTGTGTAAAGATGGCCTTCTGCGGTAGCCGAGTGGAAGCATAATGCGACTTGCCGAATACTCGCAAAAACGTTCAACTTGAACACATCTTTAAATTGTTTTTTCATTTTGAATCAATTCAGATTTCCCACGACTAAATTTTTTGATTTTTCTGAATTTATTTTCAATTTTTGTAACCCCTTAAATTTGAAGACTTTTTTTTGTTGTTGTTGTTCTCTGGGATTTATTAGGAGTCAATTACATAACAAATATTACAAAGAACCTTCGGAGGTTTTGATTTAAAAAAAAAAACAAAACTGGTTTAAGCTGATTAACATAAAATACCTCTATCACTCATTCACTATAAACTCAACCAAAGATGGCTGACTTGTCACTCAGCAGCTCTGACTGCTAATGTATGCGTCACGTATTGTTTCCTGTGTGGTTGAACATGCTCCGTCGTCTACAAACCAAGTGCAAGTGCGTCTCGTTTTTACTACTTTGAAGCGGTTCGTGATCGCAGAACCTGTTTGCAAATGTCAACTGTAATTTGCATGCCTTCCGGACAATGTAGTGATGACAGCCCTACATGCAGCTGCTCTGGTTTGATGGTGCCAAGTTTTACCTACTTCCTTTTTGAAATCACCCCCACCCCAATTTCTTCATCTACTTTGAGGGCCCAATAAAGTCAACTTCCCTTTTTACTTTTTTTTTTATTTTCTTATCGTGGTCTGCATTTATTCACTCTTTTCTAGAACAAGTCAGGTGAAAATCCAAAAATCTTCAGTGGGTGGTATTGTTTCTGGATTAAATGCAATCTAAAGAAACTTTGTTGACTGCAGATGAAGGCATGGTGGTTAACTCAAAGTGTATATCTTGAGCCTTTGCTCATATTTATCAGTGAAATAAACATGTAAATGTTGGAGCAACCAATGTCTATAAATAGTGTTGGTTACTTTTTTTTTTTTTTAAGAAGTTGTTGCATAAACAATTTTCGGAATCGTTGCGAATTTTCAGTTAACAGCATGAATTTTGTTTGCTTATCAGCATGTTAAGTGCAAAAGCAAAAAGGGAAGTGCAGATGCTTAGGCCTGCTCAGACTTAGGCATAATGTAAATCCTGTCCCCCAATAAAGCCCTAATTTCCTTTTTATTTATTTGTACTCATGGTGACATTCAAATGACAATTCAAAGTTGTCTTTTTGTCTCTTTAAGCCCTGCTGTTGAAGTCTTCAAACCAAACGATATAACTTCTTTGCGTCTGGTCAACCATCCCTTGCCTTTTTTTTTTTTTTTGAACTTTTTGACATAACCTGTCATTGTGGAAGTCCTGTCTGGTCCTTGTGTTAATGTTTTGCCAAGTTTCTGTTTATTCATCTCCTCGTATCTTTGTGTCTCACTGTGTAAAAACGACCAGCAGCCACCTTTTTTGACACTCCTCTCCATTTCTGAAGAATCAAAAGTTCATTTAGTCCTTCAAGTCCCCATTCTTCAGCTGTCTGCATGCAACCCTCCTGTTCCGTTTCTGGCAGCTCGAGGGTGGTAATTAAAGGCGTCGCAGAGGATCTCGGCCGTCACAGAATGAAAGGAGTGGGGGAAAGAAAAAAGTGGAGTCTGTTTTTGAGAGTGCCCTTATAGCACTCTCAAAGGGCTGTTGCCAAGTACAGAAGAGGGAGAGAAGACCAGAATAGTAGAATTTAGAGTGGGTAGATGCGTCCCTTTGACTCTGGCTGGTAGCTGACTGTGTATTAGATGCTGCAGTCTAGATTGGAGGGAGTTGAGGAAAGATGAAAAAGTTATTGTGGTTTCTAAGAATGGCATCATATTCCTGGATCCCTTGAGCTCTGTTTCTTCTTTATAAAACCTACGACAAGGGAAGCGGATTCAGTTGAGACGCATTGAAATTTTCTTTTGCTCTCGTAAGCGAGAGAAACGGTTATTCAGAACCAAGTCTTGTCATTTTTGAAGAATTAAAAAGGGAGCGTGGGACTGAAGTTCTGGCTCTTGCTGAATCTTTGCCCTCTCTTTAATCCCCATCTTGTGACTATGGCCCATGCAGTGATAAAGTCTGAGCCTTCTACCACCCACTCTTCTGTGTACCTAGTCATGATAGCAAGCTCCCCGCAACCCCCTCCTTTTGCGCAGGCCCTCACACACACCTCCGTGTGATGTCGCTCTGAGACGGGTCCAGCCAGTTTGCGGCAGCTGGCTTTAGACTGTCGAGGACTTGGCAGCGGTTTGACTGGCAACTCCCGAGCTAGTTACAGACCAGACATTACCTGTTCTGGGACGGAGCCTTCTGAAGCCTGTGTGCGCGCCAGCCCTGCTGTGCATATTATTAGTTTCCATTTGGGTGACAGGTGGTGCATTTACAAAGTGTTGTAATCCAAAGGTGTTGTAATTTCACAGCTAAATAAAGCAGTGTTACAGACTCAAAAATGTGCTGCGGGTTGCTTTGATTAAGACCAGAAAATTTGATTACTCTTCTGCATGTAACAGGTTGTCTGCACATGCATAAATGTCTTAATTTTTTTTAAAAGTAAAATTAAGGCCTTAAAATGTCTTAAGTTCATTAGGATAAAAATGTAAATCAGCCTGCTAGTTTGTTTATAACTATCCACCTCCACTATCTAAGTAGCTTTTATACTTCATGTGTAAGTGCACATGTATGGTCAGTTCCCTGGACGATGTTTGTTTCCACCAGTCATGCTGCCAACCCACATTTTTAAGCATGACACTTTGGTCTTTAAAACTAGATATGCCTGAAGTACCTTTTACATTTTTAATTTTTTTTGCTTTGAGTTTAGCTCAGTGATATTAGAACAAAGTCTTAAATTTGACTTTGTGAAACCCTGTGTACCTTTTGCTCTTGTTTTTTGTTGTTTAAACATCATGTAATTAGATCAGTCTTGGTTACTGGAAGAGGAAATGATGTGTTGCATGTTTAGACATCTCAGATATGCTGGGTGTGTGATGTCCTTCAAACAATGATACGTCACCTACACTGCATTTAGCTAGGCGTGTCCTTTTTATTGAGGGTTTTAGTCACTCAAGTTCACATTTAAGATGATTAGAAATGGAGGGATGTGCTCTCGAAGGGCTATCATTATTGCATTTTAGTGCGGACAGTGACAGTGGAGACTTTTGGCCACATCGCCATTGCGTTGTCCTTGAGTGTTACCATTTATTGTGGAGCTAATGGAATAATATGAGATATTAGGGCTTGAATACATTGCTTATGATGAGGGATGCACACATTATTCATTGTTGACCTCTAAATTTTAATACTTCTCAAACTGTAATGTTTAATCAAGCTTTAGAGCTACAAAAAAAAAAAACAATTCACAAATAATAATGATAAACTTTTTAGTTACTTTTAAAATTGAATCCATTATTATTGAATTTGATTAGGATAGGGTGATTGTGTGATTTAAAAGCTGCTGCTTGCACAGTCCAATCAAGACTTTGAATTAATTTTAATAGCCCTTTGTTACATTTTCTATGGAGAGATAAAAAAATGAGTCTCTGAAATACATAAAGTGTTGGGCCCAGTCATGCTCAACTAAAACTTTAGACAATATTTGTTTATCTGAATACAGCTTATAAAATATGTTGTTTAATCTCATGGACTTGTTCTAATTTAAGGCACTTTGCGGTACTTTAAGCATCTACTGCTGGCCGAGGGAAAGGAGTCAATTAGTTTGGTTTTTGGATGTATACCGAGTTGGGCACTCTTAAGATCTAATGCAAGCTTTGTGTATCAGAAAGGGGGGGAAATGGAAGCCAGTGGTTGGGGATTTATTTTTTATTTTATTTTGTATTCAAAAAAAATATTAGGCAAAGGACATAGCCAGAGGTATGAAAGGTAAGAAACAGTGAGTTGTTTTTGTTCTGAGTCAGTTTGTGTTTAGTAAACTGGAGCAGATAATTATTAGACTTTTATTGACAGAGATAAGGTTCTGACTCAGTTTGGAGGACATAAATGACTGTTTACCTCTCAGATTTTGAACACAGGAAATATTGATTAAAAGGTTGACACTCTCCACGTCTTCTGACGGACAGTGCTGCTGCTGCTGCTGCTGCTGCTGTTGCTGCTGCTGCGCAGCACAAACTTGCGACAGAATTTAAGCCCAATGATCCATTTCTAGCTTTATTGTGCAAACGTTTCGACACAATCTGGGTCTTCATCAGCGTCACAAGTGAAGTATCAACGGTGGGTCACAGTCTAATAAGCAAGCAGTAATTACATTCTGGCATTTCTGCATTTGTGGTACTAAGTAGGATTTCAACCAGATGATCATGCGGACATCCTCTGCAGAACAACTTTTAATATTTTGTAGTCTGAGAAACGTGCACTTCCTTTTTAATTTAAATGGATCTGTTTTAAAAGTGTGGTAGTATTATTTTTAATTTCAGAATCCTCTTTCCCCTCTCTTTGCAGGCTTTCTGTGTCGACTTCAGCCGTACCTATATGGCGTGTGTGACCGGAGAATTCTGCCAGGCACAGCACCTCACCTCAGTGGAGAAGTGAATCGGCCGCCCCCCGAGGGACTACGCTACCCAGAAACCTCCTTGACTGCCAGCACATTAGGAACTGCTGAAGTTTTTTCCAAAAGGACCCCCTTCCTCTCTGGGATATCGCGTAGTCCTTGGCCCGACTGCCCTGCCAATACGAAAAATATTTGCTTTCCACTTTCTCCTTGAACAGCCAATCACAACCAGCTCTCCTGAATGGGGTAAACTCATTGGATGACTTTTGGATAGTCTCATCCTTTTTCCCTCCTCCTCCCCTACTACTTTTTTGTTTCAATTTCCTTTCAATTTACATTTTTCTCATCCCAGATAAACTGTGGACTAGTTTTGTTTTTGTTTTTTTTTTTCTCTCTGTGTGCATCATCCCTCAGTGAAGACCTGTTGTTCTCCTGACCATTCTTATTCACGTCTTGTCCTTTTTTTAATTTATTCTACCCTTCCCCGATCACACAAACCTCATAGCAATCTGTACATCTGAGCCAAAAGTCGCTTTTTATTTTATGAGTATTGTAATTGTTTTTTCAAGCCGTCTCGCCAACATGAACCGCCCTGCTGCAGTCGAGATTAAACATGAGTCTATGAGGTTCCTTATCACCCACAATCCCACCAATGCTACGCTCAACAAGTTTACCGAGGTGAGAGGCTTTATTGCTCATCGACTGCATTCATATTTGTTATTAATGCCTCCGACTAAAAGATCGTTGTTTGTCGTCTTGTCAGGAGCTTAAAAAGTTCGAGGTAGACACATTGGTGAGAGTTTGTGATGCCACCTACGATAAGGCTCCAGTGGAGAAGGAGGGCATACAAGTCTTGGTGAGCGTCGCTTTTCCGGGTCTGTCTCTGCCTGCCGAAGTCATTCGTGCTGATTAGTTTTCAATGTGCTCTTTCCGTCTCCAGGACTGGCCCTTCGATGATGGTGCCCCTCCTCCCACGCAGATTGTGGACGACTGGCTGAAGCTGCTTAACACCAAGTTTCGAGAGCAACCCGGCTGCTGCGTCGCTGTGCATTGTGTGGCAGGGCTGGGCAGGTATGAATGTCTCTGTGTGTCGTTTTTCAGCCAGATCTCAAATTAAATCCTACGTGAATTTGCTCTTTGCTACACATTCAATTCACGCAATTTCAGTTAGGTCTTTTCAAGGTTTGGAATTTCCTTGATTCCTGGATAAAGTCCTTGAAAGAGGTCATTACAAAACGGTGCAGTTTGAAAGTCAAAGCGCAATGTGAAGTCTTTTTAAAATGTTTTGATATTTTAAGACTTCATAGTTGTTGCTCAGGTATTAATCCTCCAATCTTTCATTATCACATAATTGTCAAGTGATATTTTCTTGTCAACTTTAAACATGTTTTTAACTTAAAAACACGACGGGGCCGCTGGATGAATGACTGCTGAGCGCCCAACCACCGGGTCAGCAGGTTTTCTGGGCTGGGCGAAACATTATTCACTATAATAAATTCCCCTTTGGTACAGTAACTTATTGATCTCCATAATATTATAACTAAATGTTGTCTTTTATTTTGCATGTTAAACAGCATTATTGACATTGAATTTGTATGTCCTCAGTGTGGTGCTGAAAATGTTTGAAACCTTACATTGAAAGAGCTTGAATGTTTTTGGAGAAGTTTATCTGTGAACAATAGCTTTTACATCTTGCCTTAGAAGCCCAATTCTAAATTTAGAATTGGGCTTTGACTTGGCCATTCTGATACACAAGTATATTTTAATGTCATCTTGTTGGATGTAGCCCTGCCTCCACGATTAGGGTTTGTTGTCCAGTCGCGGGATTTTAATTGGTCAGACAAGGCTCTGTTTCATTCCCCGGTAGCACACTGACTGCTAGACGAGGTCACAGAGTTCACACTCCGCTACAGAAAGCTCAGAATTGTTAAGTGTCTGAGAAGTCAACTCTTTATTTTTTTTCTAATCTTCCTGTCGTCTCGCCATCCTCTCACCCTCCGTTCTTCCCTTCACCACCTGTTCCTTCTTCCCTAGACAAGACACAGCTTGAGCCGATTGTCTTTTGTCCCAGTGCTGAGTTTCATCTTGTAACTCGAACTGTTGTGTTCTCCTCCTGTTCCCTGAGGGTTCTGTAAATAAAGTCAACAGATTAGATAATCTGTCATTAGTTACAACACTTTCTGTCTGTGACTGCAAAATTAGGCAATTCGATTTTCGCTCGCCATAAAGCGAGGTTGCACGGGTAATGTGAAGTTATGCCCCGTTGTAATCGCACCTCAGTGTGACGGGGAATTGCAGTTTAGTTGTGTCGAATAGCACAAGTGTGAAAACAATGCAGGCAGAAGCACATGATGTGGGCGAACTGGTGCGAAAGTGTCTTCTCAGACCACAAGTGCTCAGCACACCCAGCAGTTCTCCCTCTCGCTTCTAGGCCTTCTTTTTTCTTCTTTCTTTTGCATTGCTGTGACATTCCAGAGGTTTCGTTTTCCAAGTCTTGGTTAGACTGGTATTTTCTGAAACCACCACCAGTCTTTTTCGTAGAAGTTTACTTGCTGAACTCATCTGCATGAGTTTGGCACAGAGAACATGTCGAGAGAGATATTTTCGTTTGAACTTCATTTTTCCTTAACATTTTCTAATTCGCTGCTCCTCAGATTTTGAGCTGGAAAAGTAGCTGAAGGAAATGCTCTGCTAGAGCTGAAATCTGACCTCATCCAAGGAACTGCTATATTTATTTACTTTTTCTCATCCCATCTTCTCTCTGGTGAGCGAGGAGTTGGCTGTTTTACTGTAACTCATCACAAAGTACTAGTACAGCGGCTCAGTTGGGCGCCTGTGAACTTGTACACCCCTGTAGATTTCCCAGGCCTGTTTCCCAGGTTTACCTTCCTCCCCCTGTTTTATTACCAAGGAGCCCTGCGAACCTTGGCATTTCATCTCTTGTTCTCCCTGTTCTCGCTTTAACCAGACTAATGGATTCCTTTACCTTTCAGAGCTCCAGTCTTGGTGGCCTTAGCCCTCATTGAGGGAGGAATGAAGTATGAAGATGCCGTGCAGTTCATAAGGCAGTGAGTACTAGTCTTAGCACTTTACAGACTCAAAACATGATCATTTCTTTATGGACCGATATTAGGTTAAAAGGTTATAAGCAGTGGATGAGTATATTTGCATCTTTATTAGTATAAATCCAGCTTACCTGGTTGTGGAGGCTGAAGCTAATGGGTTGTGTAACAGTTTTTGGAAATAAAGAAGACTTCTGTAGTCCTAAAATGACTGAATCCTTACAAACTCCATAGCAGTTTACACCAACACTCTTTTTTTTATGATGTCAAGAGGCTATTTTTGCAAAGAGGCCACTGATTATGTTCACAGCAAATGAAGGTAGGTGGTGTGCCACCAGCAATCTTCCTACATGAAATGTGTTCTTGGACACGAACTATGTCATGTTCCAATTAAAATGTCCATGTAAAGTGAGTTTAAAAAGTATTGAAATACTTAGAATTTAATGGAAAAAGGCATTAACCCAAAGTTGCCCAGTCTTCACTGCAAACCTGCAAAAGTATTCTACTAAAGAGTAAGCCATGTTGTTTCGGTATCCTACCTGCTCATTCACTGCCTCTTCAACACAGATTTCAAACTTTTATTAATGCCCATTTTTAATGACATGTCTGGCACTTATGCTCCAAGTGTAGCAAAGGGTCAAATCATCCACAAAAATCTGTTCAATATTATTTGTAGCTTTTTAAGTTAACATTGTATTGCTTTTTACACTTTGTTTCATTGGACGATTATTGGAATGCGCAGCCTTCTACATCAATTTTCTGTGTAAAAATAATGGTTGGCTTATCTGTAAATTACTATCCGACACAAACATGATGATGGGTTAAAGTTATACAATAGCATTGGCATAAACTTCTTTGACATGTTTGATTTTTGACAATTTAAAGGCGCTGCATAATATGCTTATTTAAGTCTAGCTGTAAGCTTTAGCTGCCAGGTTTCACCAGTTGAAATTCATACCTTTAAAGATACTAAATTATCTGCTGCAGATAAGTCGAAACTGGCTTGTTTCTTCATTAACCTCATTCCAGAAATTCTCCACTGTCTCTTTAAAGAAGCCTGCGTGGTTGCAAAATCAACCTTTTTCGTGTGGTTGATCTGGTAGAGATGAGATAATGAGTTGCAGACACATTGTTGGTCTTGCTCCTCTGTCCTCGTTGTCAGTGAGAAATGGTCAATAAGCAAAGAAGTGGATTACTCTAAAAGGTTAATAATTCCTCTGAGTTTTGAGTGTGTGCTTTCCCAGTTTAGAACTAAAACTTCTTTCCTGTTTTTTTTCTTTCTTTTCCTGTAGGAAGAGACGTGGAGCCTTCAACTCCAAACAGCTTCTTTACCTCGAGAAATACAGACCCAAAATGCGTCTGCGGTTCAAAGATAACGGCCACAACTGCTGCGTGCAGTAGGCCGTCCGTCTGTGCATCCGCTTTCAATGCACATCTAGTTCGGAATCTTCCAACAAAGAGGAGATAATAACAAAAAAAAAAGAGTGCTATCAGTAATTGTTGTGATGATTTGTAAACACTGAGTCATGGTTAATTGATCTGAGAGGAATCGAATGATCAAACAAAATCTGGGGAAGTCCACCAGCCGAACCAATGAATGGAAGGTCAAAGCACACAGATGGGCCCGCCTCCCGGTTCTACAGCTCAACCAAACCACGGGCCAGAATTTTATTTTATTTTATTTTTTTGTCCACTCGAGTC
This sequence comes from Poeciliopsis gracilis, assembly GCA_911649635.1. Taxonomy (NCBI): domain Eukaryota; kingdom Metazoa; phylum Chordata; class Actinopteri; order Cyprinodontiformes; family Poeciliidae; genus Poeciliopsis; species Poeciliopsis gracilis. Next base: position 4,986,938 of record CAJVRI010000435.1, on the reverse strand, counting down.
CATCCTGTACTTGTCTTTTTATTTTTTCTTCTTCTCACTTTTAGTTGTAATCATGGGATATTTTACCTTCCATTATGTGAATTTTTATTTTTACACATACATGGTGATGAAATGTTTTGCTTCTGTTTTTTCCTTTCTTGCTATTTGGCCTTTTTTTTTTTTTTTTCCTTCTTTTTTTTTTTTTTTTAAAGAAAAAAAAAGCATTTTTAAACTTTGAACACATTTTGATTGTGTTTTTTGTTTTTGCACAAAACTCAAAAGGTTCACCCTGAAAATGCAGTAATGTTTTGTTTGTTTTCATTTAGTTATTTTTTTTTTGTTTGTTTTTTATCGAATTCTTTTCGCTCCTCACTTGCTTCAAGTCACTTTCAGTTTAGGGCCTCACTGAGTCTGAATATGTCATATTTATTCGCAATAGAATTGTGGCAGTGTTGAGTTTGGCAGGGGCAAGGACACTTTGTTATCCAATTTTTCTTATTTTATCTTATTTTTTTTTAAGTAACTATGTAAGAGCCATGACTTTTTTTTTTTTTTTCCTTCTTATAAGTCTTGTTGGAGTGCAATAATCAGTCCACCTCAGATAAGCCCATCAGACCCTGCTGAGCATTCCTCACACATTTTACATGTACGCAGACATTTCAGACAGGAAATAAGAGCTGCTCCAGCTGGTACTCCTCCAGCTGTCATTCATTTTACCAAATGGGGAGGTGAGGGCTGTGATGAGGTGGGGTAAGAGGGTGAAGGGGGGGGCTACGAGATTTTCCAAACAAATATGCAGATTTCAGCTCACTCACTGAGCCCAGGATCTGGTCTGACAGATGGGGTGGAGGAGAATGGAAAATGGTCAGTTTTTTTAATTTTTTTTTTTTTTTTTATCATTGTACCCATTTTGAAGACATCCCCCCCCTGATTCGTATTGGTTCTTTAAAGATAAATAAATTGAAATAAAAAGCATTCTGATGGTTCTCATTGTTTTTATTGCAGTACGTAGCTGAGGGCTGTTATTTATTCACAGGCTTATTTTGTGAGAACAAAATCAATTTCCTTTCGTGGCAACATTGTGAGGTTGTTTTTTTTTCTGAATTGCTCTGCTCTTTATGGCCAAGTATTTCTTAGATGGGATCTGCTCATCATGCATGTCAGTCAGGAGCTGTCCTACATGTTCTTTCCCCTCTGGAGGGTGACTCACCACCACGTGGAAGGCACAGGACACCGTGGTACTGAGAAATGACTCACTAGATCTCAAATGGATCACGACTCCGTGCAACGTTGGAGACAAATCAAAGCGCGCCCTCTGCTGTTGAAGTCGTGTAATTGCACTCAAACACATTCTCCCTCTCCCCCTCCTCACTCCAAACTTGTGTTTTTGCACTGACTGCCGTTACAACTCCCAACGACGTTGGCTTTAATCATGCACAGTTTATTGAACTGCTTGATTATAAGGATGATCAGCGAAGTGGGAACGTGCCGACTGCGAGAGCACTGACAGCACCTCAGTCACAGCCTGTGCTCTCAGCAGTGTTGCAGAGCGACAAGCGCCTCGCCAAAGCCTGCTTTGAATACAGCTGAATGCCATCCACGATGAAATCTGTGCCAAGTGAAACACAATTTGCATTCAGCTCGTTACTTATCGCTCCTGTTGTTGTGTGGCGCCTTTGTTGAGAAGCAGATTAAGTTACAGCCCAACAGGAATAGAACTGGTGGTGGAAGGGTTCAGGAAGGAGTTTGTCTTGTCCTCTGCGACCTTCTGCAGGGCAAAAACCAAACACGCTCGAGTTGTACAGAGGGCATATTTCTTAAATACTGAATACAATCACTATCGGAGGCAAATCAGCAGAGAGAACCTCTTCACAGGTTGATTAAAAAGTGTATATGTTTTTTTCCAATGGGTTTTGTCTTTTCAGGCTGTGGGTGTCACAAAGAGCTAAAGAGATCTTTGTATTGTAGTAGCAATGACTCATACTGAGTCATGCTTGCAAAGATAAAGATGAAAGCCACAAACCTGTTGCAGCGACATCAGGGTGGCTTTGTGTTTGTCAACAGGTCAACATCGTGCGCGTTCGTTTCTCTGCAGTGTCCGATGTGCCACGTGAATCAGGGTCACGTTTGGGTTCACTTTGCTGTTTGACTGCTGCAAACAATCTTTCTCCAGAGTTTTAACGGCTCGGTGTAAAATTAACAGGCGCTTCTAATTCAAACCAATCTCCACAGCTGTATTCATGCCTCTTTGTCACATTTCCACCACAAACTTCAGTGTGTTTTACCTTCTCAGGTAGGTCTCTTACACCCTTACATATAGAAAGACTGAAAATTCAACAAGAGGATACAATGAAGCTCATGTGCATTGGAGATTGCTTCTATCAATTTTCAGGTCACAAGTCCAGGGGTATGAAAACATCTGCAAGGCTCTGGACACCTTCAGTGTTTCCAGGTCAGCCACCAACTTATTGTTCAGGCCCAGTCAATGAAAATGTTAAAAATAAGTGAGAAGAAAAATAAATAACAGAGAAAAACTCCAGGGATGTTTATCTAAGTGAAGGATCACCTCTTTAAATACCTAGTGCATGATTATTCTCATCCTCTCTGTGACATTTGCTCTGAACGGTATCTCAGTTTTTAAGATTCAATTAACCGCAGAGTGAGGCGAGGAGATTAAGGAAGACATTTAATTCTCATCTTAAAGAATTTGAAAAGAGAGACGTCAAAAGATTGTATTTCTCTTTTTAAAAGTTTTCTTTTAATCAGATCTTGAAATCACGTCTTCTGCCAGATGAACTTGGATGCTCATTTTTCAAAAATGACACACCTGCTTCATAGATGTTTGAGAAATTGTACAGTTTGTTCTCAGCTTTATTTATAAAGTACATTTCACTGAAATGCAGCACAGTGGAATAAATTGTTGCTCTTGGTCGTATTCTCTCTTACGCAACAACTCTGGAGGTGGCACCTCTGGACTACAGGCCAGATCACATTATTATAAAGCCGTCTAATATGCAATAAATGTAGTTTGGCACTGTGAAGCTGAGATGCAGCACGACTCGGTACCCCCAAAACCTGGATGTATCGTTTATGATCGCTAGTGTTTTCTAAGGCGCTATCACGCAAAGCTGTAGAGTGGGATAGTTTGGTGAATTTATCACAACAATAACACACTTTGAGCTCTTTGTGCAAAAGCAAAGAGCACCCAGCAGAATCCTGGTCGAGCAAAAAGAGACCAGGCTTTACAGTGGCATGAAACTCGTGAGCTTTGCTTATTTATTTTATTTTATTTTTTTGTTCTCAGGGTTTGAGATTATTGCTTCGTCACCTGCTGTGAGAACGGCGACATTCACAATATTCAGCTTTGAGTCCAAGAACAAAAAAAAAATCATGAAGGGACTTTTGGAAGAGATGATGGGTTCTTCAACTGTTGAGACATTAACACACTCTGACACAGTCTTCTAAATCGTAAAGGTTCGTGCCTTCATGCCAACACATCGGGAACGCTGCAACCTTAGATTAAAGGACTAAGGATTGTGAATTGAGCTTGCCACGTCGAGGCATTAATCTTCTTGATCGGGACAAGATGGATGTTCTCGCTGGATGCGTTTTGGTGTCATTGTTTTGGTGAAACATTGGCTTCAAGGGCATTTCATCGACAGCATAAGGCAACATGAGCTCCATGGGTATTTTGATGCTGTCAAACTGATCTATGATCCTTGGTTGTACCTAGAAACTGATGCCATATTATGAGAAAAGCAGTGGCACTTTGCCAAAGCTTTCTGCTGGTAGTTCAAATAGCTGATCATTTGAACACCTTGGAGCTGATCATTGGCTAAGTCTTTGTTATTTTTTGTTGATTTTTTAAAATGAATTCAAAAGCCGGTTGTCAGCTTTCTTCCACAGCTTTCTAGCTTTGGTTCCAAACATTTCAGCAGACCAGGACCTTCATGTGTTTTCCTTCATCCAGCCGGCTTTCTAATCAAAGCAGACAGTTCTCCCGAACGATGATTTGTTTGACACCGAATGAATCACCTCGCTGATTAAACTCCACACTGCTATCATTTCGAGCACAATCCATCTTCAATTAATCGTTCGGTTGCACAAAATCAACAGCAACCGAATGCCTGTTAGGCCTGTTGCTTTCTCCTCCTCCACAATACGAAACATATGGAAAACATGGTTTAATATGGCCAATGATATCAGTTTGATTTTATTTTCGGCAGCATGCTATTAGAATAAAATATCTATAAAATCAACGAGGAATATTTTTGCGCGGGTGGATCTAGAGAGCAAGGGCAGTTGTTTTTCCTATTTGCTTTACATATGCCAAAGGAGATAAAGGCCAAAGGGGTTTTGACTGCCCTACAGTCAAAACTGAAGAGCTTGATCTCTGGCAGCTCTCCCACTTTCTGCAGAGCCGATCTAGGCCAGCACCAGCAAGCAGCCGACTCTCCGAGATTCCATTGTGAATTGTGGCCCTTTAAAAATGCATGCTCGCTCTCGGCTCTGTATCTTTAATGAGGTGTGTCTGAAATATTTGATAGGCCTCGCACTCATTTGAAAAACAAATACGTTTATTTCCATTAATATTTGATACGGAAATGAATATATGTAAAACACATACATTAATTAGTCTGTTTTGATCAATTGTCTCTGTCAAAACGTGGAGCGTGTGTTTCCGCTCAGCTACTCCCCACAGGCGATGCTGCGGCAAATCTTTCCCTGTTGCTCCGGAACAAAAGAACCATTTAATTTTCAAAGATTTAGCTCGGCTTTTTTTTTTTTTTTTTTCTTTTTTGTAAGTTTGTGAACACTCAAAGAAATTATGTGCTCACTCAGCAGTGGGGCTGATTTATAAAATGGGTGTCACATTACAATGTTTGCATTTTCAAAACTGTGATAAATAAGGAAAAAGGAAGCCTGGCGTTGAAGTTTGAGCTACAGTATGGTACTGATTTTACTTTGAAGGCCCTGAAGGATGACTGCTTTGACCATGCAGGTCTTAGTTGATGTTGAGAACATTGAGGTACAACTTTATTTCTAAAATGAGATGGAGCTAAAAGTGGGACGGTTTGCTAATAATTCAGATGAAATTACTTTTGTAGATCCTACTGTTTTGCTGCACACCTTGATGACTACGCCAAGGTCTCGATCCATCAATACATCCATTCATCCACCCATCCATCTGTCTAAAGATTCATTCAACATTTAGGTCTCTACAACCAGGATCTTCAGTCGAACCCTCTTGAAGTATAAGACAGATAATTCAAATTTTGTTCTTTTAAGTTACTGGAAGCTTGTTTCCTTTACGTTAGTGGATCCCAAACATTTTCTACTGGAACTAACATTTTAATTCTCCTGGATTCATTCAGTTTTTTTTTCAGTTTCGAGTCCTAGTTTTGATTCCCAGCCACATTTAAGTCGGATTGAAGAGGCCGCCGAATCCCAACGAAGAAGAATTAGCTGCTGTGTGTTCGCAGAGGCGATTGAGGGTTTGCCTTCACTTTATTTAAAGAGCAGCTCAGTGAAACATACGCAGACATGCTTAAACATCTCTAGAGTCATGGTGTACAAATAGTACACTTAATTTTCTGGTATTTACCACCTATAAAAAGTTGTGGTAATCCTAGCTGAATTAAAACAGGAACATTTGTGTTAGATTCAATGTCTTGCAGTGAAAGAAAAAAACAAATGTGCATTTTTATAAAGTCAAATTCTTTGCTACATAGCAACATAAAATTCAATTTCCAACAAATGCATTCTCTCCCCTCGCCACCAGATGGTGGTGAAGATCCAGCTTGGCAGCGTTGCAGTACCGACGCTGAACAGCAGGGTGCAGTGCTGAGACACCGTGCTCTCAGGCACCAGTGGTTGGGGCGCAGTGTCGATGTGTGTGATGCGTTTCGTCGCTGGCAGCCTCCTCGGACGGCTCCAGTCTGGTGAGTCACTCTGCCACTGTATTCAGGATGTTTGGACTCGGCAGCTGAGGCCACGCAGTAATTAATAACCACATATTGGTGTTGGTAAAACAAGCAGAATGAGAGAGTGAAAGGAGCATGTTTGACTTCTTCTGTGACTCAACCTACCTGACTCAGAGAGCAGAGACCGATGGGAGGAAAATATCTGTCTGACTGCAGAGGCAGCAGGGGCTGACAGCAAATTATTATGTTTGCCTTTTTTTTCTTTTTTTTTTCTTAATTTTCTTTAATGCTCCTTCAAAGAGATGACGTTGACTTCAACGCATCTTGTTGTCAACCAGAAACAGTTGACACGACCCTCAGATGGCTTGCCAGAATAATGGGGGAATAAAAGGTGAGGCTTTGCTGATGTCAGTAGACAGAGAGAGAGAGAGAGAGAGAGAGAGAGAGAGAGAGAGAGAGAGAGAGGAAGAGAAAAGGAGGGAAACCTTTTATGCGGTGAGCTTGTTCGGAAGGGAACAGCTTCAGATTGGTGGATCTCATTGTGCCTTGCTCGTTTTCTGCCCTTGGCTTCATCGCAGGGCGCCCGGCCAGCTTTGATGAGGATGAGTAGATGTTGAATGACAGGCGAAGATGGTGCCAGTCAATCAGCCAGTCCCCCAATTCTACTTTTACTCTCCAAGGAGAGGAAGACATGTGTCATCCTCCCATGTGGAATCACACCACTCCTCCCCTCCTTACTATACGTTTGCATTTTCCTTCCATCTCCATTATTCATTCCTGCTGGCTGAGCTCTACAATATTCTATTTTTGAACTCCTTCTCACTGCCTTTATGCACCTGTTTGCTTATCGGCCCTGCTTTCATCTTCACCGTCAGCCACCACTCCCTATACCCTTTTCTTGGGGGTGGCGTTGAGGAGGAGGGGGGGGATGGATTTGCAGCCCGGCAGTGCATCACTGTTTTAATCTGGACTCCCCTATTCCCTCGATTCCCTTTCTCTTGAAGCTGGCAAAAGAGAAAAAAAAAATAAAATGAAGAAGCACATACAGTTTTTTGCAAAGGTAGTCGTAGGCCTCGAAATGCAATTTTACAGCCACAATCTTTCATGTGTGATTAACCAACACAAAGTAATTATGGGTTAAGTTATGACACAGAATCGTCTCACAGCACTGCTGAATCCATTAGTTGAATGTGCACAGCTACCAAAACATGGCCGTACATCTGAACTGAGCATTAATCACAGAGGCACCCAAAGAGAGTATTGCAGCTCTGGAGAGTCTGGAGAGAACGACTCCTCACAGGGGTTGATTCTCCAGACCCTCCAGATTAGATGGATGCTGTAAAACTCCAGTCCTTTTTTTGTTTTTCTTTTTTTTTTTTTTTTACTGGTACAGTGTGTAATACTATATATTTAAAACATGACTTAACATAAATTTGACTAACACTTTTTAATTGGGTCTGGGTCCCTTTAAGAAGCTTTTACTTTTTCAATAGTTCGCCTTCAGCATGTCATGACGGCAGTGCTTCTCATACTGCTGTTGACAACCATTCTTCGGTGTGTTTGACTAAGAAGTACCGTAGTGTAGTTTTCACGATCAGCCGAGCAGACATGCAGTTCCACCGGGTGTTTGCCGATCGCTACTGGCGCTCGGCAGGGGGTTGGGTTTAAGCACCCCTGAATGGCTGCCACCAGAGATTCAAGGATTCCTCAGACTTCTATGAAAGAATCAAAGCAAAACCCGAGCTATGCTTTTGATGGAGGAATAACATTGAAAAATGATGTAAAGCTCAGTTTCACAGAATACCCTCTCTTAGATCTAAATGAAAATAAATAAATAAATAAATAAATAAAAAATAAACCATCTATAATGATAATGACGTAGTAACAGCAAACATAAGAAAATTGAGAAATATTGACGAGTCTGTGTCCGCATCTCACACCCCATCAGTGAGCAGTGGAGGTGGACCGCTTGTAGACTCGACAAGCAGAAAGGCCGGTTCTGTGAAAATATTCATCATCATTCATCAAAAAACGCATCCTCCTTGTGTTGCATCACTCTAGTCAGTGAGGAGAACCAGGAGGCAGAGCTCCACCAGGCCAGCAACATGCTGCAGAGGAAATAATGCATTACTACAAAGGTGCATTTTCAGACTTTTGTAAGTTGATATTTGTGTCTCTTGTCTTGTCCAGTTCATCAATGAGCCGTTAATACGGTTTGTCTTGTTGCAAAATGCTACATGAAGAACATGGAAAGGAAGAGTCGAACCGCTGACCTGGCCAAAAATCTACATACGTCACACTCTTGGTGCCTGCAGGGGATGTTGTCTGTGTTAGAAATGTAACAATGAACAAGTTTACTGTGCAAATATACCAACAAACACTTGAAACTGTAAAAAAGGAAAATAAAATAAAAGGAAAATGGAATAAAAATATAATCTTCCTTCCATGTTTTATTATGCATAAACTTTATTTTGGTCTGTAAGTTTAAGTCTATGTTTGTTTGTTTGTTTGTTTTTTTTATTTTTTTTTTTATATTTGTTGCTGTTATGAGTTCCCAAAACGTGATAAAGTTGAAGGGGCTTGAATATTGTCGTGAAGCCCCGCAGGCAGCCAGCGGATGTACTTTATTTGCTTGTTTTTTTTTTTTTGGCGGTGCCATTTAGCCAGCTGACCCTCATTTCTTTGCCCGCTATGATGAGAATGCCGCAGCAAACAGAGCAGACTAGTTTGGCCGGAAGCATTTTTCCCTATTTTTTAACACACTTGTCAGCAGCCATATCAGTAGGCCCAAAACTGCCACGAAAGGCCAATGCGTCCCAACACAGCAAGTGATACGCGGCTGCTTTAACAAGCGCTGCGTCTAATTGGCTGCCTTTGAGTTTTCCGTTCATTACCAAGTTGGTGCCAAACCTTTCCATCACACAGGTACGAGAATTTCCTTGATTTTGATCTTTGTTGTTTCTTTCTCCCTGACCTTTTTTTTTTTTTTTCCCTTACATAAATTTTACTTCAACCCACTCCGTGAGTCATCTGAGCATATCCTCCACTTTAGCACGGATCCGATTTGCCATGGAAACCAATGTGTGAAGAAAAGTGTTGTGCCTCCACACACACAAGTACACAACGTGTGCTACCTAATTAACAACAATTCTTCAGTCCTCGCCCACCTTTGAAGATGTAAGATGTAGGCAAATTAGTTCTGACCTCTTGAATTATGCATGCACTCACAATCATGCAACCATCAGTTACTATATTAATGTGTTAAATAGCTTTAAAATTACCTAATGTGTTAAAAATACAAAGGAAGGTCATCCATCCACGCTGGTGCCTGTCTCCAGTTACTCCAGTTAACGGGCGCGAGGCGGGGTCACCCTGGACAGGACGCCAGTCTGTCGCAGGGCAACACAGAGACAGACAGGACACACAATCATACACACACACACACATTCACACCCAGCGAGAATTAGAGACCAATTAACCTGACAGACATGTTTTTGGACTGTGGGAGGAAGCTGGAGTACCCGGAGGGAATCCATGCATGCACAGGGAGAACATGCAAACTCCATGCAGAAAGACCACGGGCCAGGACACTGCAATGTACCGCAAAAAAAAACTGACCCTTTAATTGCAGCAAAAGTTGTCTTCTCCAGGTTCATGGGAGGGTGGAAGCCTATGCCAGCACTCATTAGTTGGGAAGTGGGCCCTGGTCAGGTTCCCTGTCCATTGCATCACAGAGGCCAACATTCTGTGTCTCTTTTCTAGGCAAAGCTGTTGGCTGAGCTTTTGCTGCAACTAACTGAATGTGCTCTCTTTCACTTTACAGCCTTTAAGAGCCACTCAGAACTGATCTGCTAAGATGTGTTTCTCCCCTAGACGAAGCCACTGAAGGAGCTACCACTGCCATTAACTTATTTTTCCTCGAACATAGAAATAGTGCTGGATGAGGGCTTCTGTTTTTTTTTTTTTTTTTTTGTGTAGGCCTATATATGCTCTGTATTCTCAAACCTCCAGACGGTTGTGGCAGACGACTGTTCACACTGAGCTGCATTCTTCAGGAGATTTCTTCCTGTTAAAAAACAGTTTCCCTCTCCACTGTTGCTATATGGGTTTATAAACTGGACTTCACTGCATTGTTTGTTGTATCCACTGAGTAGTGGATGGTGGGTGGTGGTCGTGTGAGTGTTTGTTTTTCCTGCTTTCCTTTTCCTCAGGATGTGACCGGCAGGTAAAGCCTCCAACTTGTGCTCATCAGCTGCAATCAAGGGAACGGTATTCTGAAGAGTGATTTCTCTGCTAGATCGTTAACCTACATTCTTTGGAAACCGGTCAACTAGTTGTTCTCTTCATTAAGATTTTGCTTATAGCTTTTGGTGCTTAACTCTTCTGCCTTTTCTGTTCTTTTGCAGCCAGTGCCCTATTGAAGACCCACTCCTCGACCTCCAGATATGTTTCTTATGTCACACCGAGCTGTTCGCGTGGATCCTCCATTGAATCCTCGTTTGCCTGTCCACTCTCCAACTCTCAGCTCCATCCAGGGTGGCTCGTCAACTGGATTGCTCGCTGCCCCTCCCAGCCAATCTGAACTCTTGTGGATACAGTAGATCTCTAATCTTCACCATCAACCGGAACAGTAAGACCAATCAACTTTGTTCACTGTGTGAAGATTCTGTTCAGCATGCACTCAAATTCAACCCAGATTGGACTCCCTGCACTGCAGTCTTTTCAGCACATTCACTTTGGAATAAACTTGGCAAACTAGAGTTTCCAATATAATCATCAGGGCATTGTTGGGAATAGGGTAAACTGTATTTCTGATTGAATTGACTTTCTCATTTTTGTAAAGTGTCTTGAGATGATGTGTTGTAAACCGGCACTCTAAAAAGTTTATTAAAATGCTAAATCATATTGTCTGTTGAATATGCTAGACTTTGTCACAAAATGTCTTCATCTGCATTAAGGTACAAAAAATAGCAGTGTGTATCAGAAAAAAAAACCATACTTTTTCTAGGACTCCAAGTTGAAAAATTTGTGTATTCATATAAAACCGTTCTCCTTTGATTGTTACGTAAAGAATGCAATTAATTGCATTTTTTTCTTCATATAGCCTTAAGCTATATGAAGAAAAAAAAAAAGATTCTTCAATTGAAATTCAAATTTAAAAATACTTTATCCCAAAGGGAAATCAAATGTCGTAGCTCATTATTTTGATGGGTGTCTGAGCTCCATGCTCTGTTTTGCATTGCCACTCAAAAGAAAAGCATCAATAAAACAAACATGTAGCAAATATCCTCCTCTGTGAGTTTCCATGATAGACCACCTTTTGGAGACGGACTGTTAAAACTCCAACAGTGCTATCCCCCCTGGTGTAATCTGCCTTGGCAGACAGTTGATCCCTGCAGAATACAATCACTGCCAAGGAATCAGACTTGAATGGCAACACTCCTCTGTTGTCCCCCACTGACAATAACCGGGCCGGGTCCATCTCTGCGGTCTGGCTGCTTATCAGAACAAAGGCATCAGCTATTCTCCCGTAGCATAAACCGGCCTACAACACTGAATCCCGACATCTCTGGGATGCTTGTTTGTTTACACCCAGCGTTGAGCCACGTACATTAGACCCAGTAATGCTAACACGCAATAATGGTAAAGTCATTGCCCCGGAAAGGGTTTCTGTTTCGGAGCTGCCCCTCTCCAGCATTACTCCGGATATGATGCTTTGCTCATTGACTATTGCCATTGATATTACAGGGAGCGGATGAGAGGGGGGCTGGAGAGGTGATCTGACTATTATCCCTAAGCTACTCCTCTATTGTAGGCAGATCAAAGGAGTACTTAAGCCGGGCTGCTGGATGTGTGCATACCACGTCGCTGTAGAAAGGATGCTCAAATGCAAAATGAAATACTATCCATTAATAGATGAAAGGTTGGAGGCCCAAATCGTCAGACTGAAGTTTAAAAGGGCTAATCAGGCCCCAAGCAATTTCGAGCCATGTTATTACAGCAGAGGTCCGGCAACATGCACAAACCTTTTTTCTATTTTTATAGAAGGGGGTTTGACATTTTGAGTGAAGAGTAAAGGGCTACCATATCATTATTTTCTTTGTTGTGCGCATGGCGTTAAGGAGATGCGGGCATTATCGTCTGTGCTTAATCCAGTGCTGAGAATTAAAAGCAAAAATAATTCCTCAAGTTCAAAGAAGTGCAAATTTGTAATCTAATCATTTAAAAATAGGTCAACGCTAATTCCCAAATTAGAAAAAAATTACTTGCAGTTGTGTATTTTATTTATTTATTTATTTATTTATTTATTTATTTATTTATTTATTTATTTATTTATTTATTTATTTATTTATGTTTTACTCTTAATAAAATCTGCCAGCTCAAAACAACCAAACGCCACAGTGAGAGGGTCATTTGTCTCTTTGATATTAAAACAATTCAGTTTAGTTTGACTGATGGTGGCCATTTCTTAGGTGATCATTTTATTAAAGGCAATTATCTGTAAAACCTTAAATTTGATGCCCCGGGAAGCAAAGCCCTTTCTACTTTCTTCTTCAAGAGGATCTTCACACATTAATTGCTTAAGAGTTTTAAGAGTCTTGGTGTCATTTTTTTTTTACAAACGGTTGTGCGCTGCAGCGGGAATTGGACAGATAGATCGGGTCTGGTAAGCTGTAATGATGGTGGTGTTTCAGTCCTATCGAAACGGGGGGGAAAAAAAGAACAGAGTGCAAAACCCTAAACTGAAAATCTCCTAATTTGTCCATATATGTTCCGACACTTTCCATGTCCGAAAAATATGAGATTCCAGACAGAAGCTGTTTAAGGGTTTTAAGTTGCACCTCTTCTTTACCATTCTGTACAATTCTCTGAATAATCTTGACTTAATTAAAGATTGAAATTATCTTTAAGAAACTGCTAATATTTTTTAGCCCGAACTTCTTTTTTTTAGCCAAGAATTTGGGACTTTTAAAGCCGATACTTACCATCCAAATGCAGCTTTTTATCAAATGATTCAAGACGTTGGCTTATCATCTTAAAAAGAAGAAAAAAAGAAAAAAAAGTTTTATAGAGTTTTCTCAATAACTCCCAATTCAACGTTTAATTGATCGTGAATTAATTAGAGCGCTTTTCAAAAGCGTAGTGGGCTCTGAACTCGCCGAATAAGATGATTGACTTTTAAGAGGCCTATTTGAAATTTATTGACATCCATCTAAATAAAGTGTTTTTATACGGGGCTTCGGGGTCATAAACACTGCAGGGTTGTAATACCCGGGGACAAATTCTGAGGAGTAAAATGTTGGTTTAGTTTAGCCTCACTAAGAAGGCTTTCTGCAAAAGTCTTGTCAGAGTGAAAGGTGGGCAAGAAAAGTCACGTTTCTGAGGGGCTATATTGTTACAAAATGTATTACTAAAATATGAAACACTAGATGTGCCCACTTCATCATGGGCTGACACCAGAGGTTTGCGACAAGGTTACTTTTTGTGCCTTCAGAGTGAAACAGGCCCTGCAGAAAAGTGTGCACACATTTCTGAAAGTTACTACAGAGTTTTTGACAACACCTTAAAAAAATTAGGGCATATGTATTATTATAGAATGCAGATGCAACAAGAAAAAGAAGACATCCTTCTTGAATAGGTTGTGTACACAATGTTCAAACTGCTGTGCAACTTCAAGAATAATAAAAAATAGATATACATGTTTTATGTCACATCCAGAATATAATTTTGTGTCCTGCTTTCTAGTAAAACACACTTAATGACAGTCATTGAGCAGAAAGAACCTCCATAAATGAAGGCGTGATTGCGGCACAAGTCAAATCAATTCATCTTCTTTTAGGCAACTTAAATCTCCACCAATATGTCTTCTGTGTATACAAAAGGTTTGAAAACCTTTTAAACGTCAATAATTAATCAGTGCAACTCATTAAAAACATTTACTTCAATTAAAAGCTGGCGAGTGCAAACTAAACTCCCGTCTTCCAGAAAATGAGTCATTTTGCAGCCATGTGCTGATGCACGGCTGAGCACGTCAGACTAGCAAGGCTGGTTGGTACTGGAGCAGATTTCTGTCCATAATTTTTTATGTTTCAGATTACAAGCTGCCATTTGCCGTCATGATAAATTACAGGCAGGCTAAGCTTGTGTCAGAAGGCTTGTAAATACTGTCATGGAGTACCGGTTTGTTAAGTCTCCAAGCTGCTGCAATCAAGACGACGTTTCTCCTGACTTCCAGCTACTTCTTGTCAAGATCTCAATTTAAATGTTCTCTTTAAGAACTTAAAAGGTAGCAATGTCGCTATCACTTCTTTGTCTTTGGTGTTGGCATCACAAACCAAACATCGCTCATTTTATTCCAACACAATGTCAAGGAGAACATCTTTAAAGGCATATTGCTGGCACCTTTAGTGTCTTTGGGGCAATTTATTTTAAATATCGGAGGAACAAATTCAAACATCGTTGGAAACCAGAGTTTCTTATTAGAAATGCATTTAAAAACATAAACTGGCTCATTGTAGTTACTGAGAGCCATTGTGGAAGGTCCAGAGAGTCACTTGCAGCTCCAGAGGTACAAGTTGGATACCCCTGACTTAAACTAACATTTATCAAGTTGTTCTGACTTTTTGTTTTGTTTTGGTCAGTTCTTTTTTTTTTTTTTTTTCCTATTAAACTTTTTTCGTGTGTGTAGGAGAAAGGTACGAGTCGGTGGCATTTGTTGATTGCCGATAGTCAAAGCACTGCATGCAGCAAGGCTTGCATACTTAATGCCGGAAGCCTGAAACTTCCGATTGCAATCAGGAGGACTGTGCGAAGACGGCGAAGGGAGGGAGCGAACAATAATACATCCAAACCTGAACAAGTGCAGTTGACATCGGGAACCAGACACAGAGCGAGGGAAGGAGGATGCGTGGGGTGAAGAGGAGGCGTGAATGATAACAGAGTCTAAACAGTGAATCTCCCACCACAAACATTCACAGTGATCTCTAAATGCATGTATAACTCAACTCTGTTTCTGAGCTGCAGCTTATATAGAGGCTTTGTATAAGCCTGTTTAGTATTCCGTCCACTTACTGCACGGCATAGCTGCAGACGCCCAGGATGTCAAGATGTATAACAGGTTGCCTGGTTGGGGCAGTAATAGGAGTAGCTGTGGGGGAAATCAGCAGCTGACAAGAGGTTGAGGAAGGGATGAACCTATCTTCATGCAAATCCACCAGTCCATTATAGTTTGTGTGCTTCCCTGAATGTTTTTGCAGTGCACTGCCTTGTGAGTGTTATATATAAGCGGGTCCTAGCAGTTAGCGCTTCCTGCTATGAATTCCTCTTGCTGTTTAATGAGACTTTTAGATAATCGGTCAAATGTCTTGAGAGCCCCGGTCGAAGCATTTAGCCAAGATCTACAGGGTTAAGTGGGGAGGAGCCACGAGACGAGGATTTGACTGAGATCCTTTTGCTTGTTGCTTTAAGAGTTAAACTGCTTTGTGCAGAACAAAGGTTTGCATCAAAACATTTCTGTGCTACATGACAATGTGGGATCAAATACGTTTCTGAACGTAGAACATGATAGCAGAGGCCAAGCTCTAAGAAAAGCTCTTCCTTTAAAAGTCCTAACTGTTTTCATGAATGCTCTCTCACTGGAGAAAGTGCATTTGAGGCAGTTTCATTTATTTAAGATTTACTAAAGACTACAAATCCATTATTATTGTGTGGAATCTAAATAGTGTTTTCTTATAATCTCAACCCCTAATGATCTAATTGTTTTGTTTCTTGTGAACTTTCCTTGTGCTTCTCGATTTGTTAGAAATATTTTCAAAAATAAAATGCAAGCATTGCATTTTTTAAATGATTCCTAAAACCTTCTAATCACAGCTTCCATGTCTTTAAGCCTGGCAAATGATTAAAAAGCCCAAACTATCTTTGACTTACAAAAACAACGCTTTTGTGCTCCAATACTCACATAATATGCCAGCTTTCATCAGTCACAGATATTTATATTTAACCTTATGCTTAAATTTCTCGCTAAAGTATTTACACCTCACGGATGTCAATTTTCACATTGACATCTGCAAACTTTAACGTATTTTCTTTTGCAATCTTATGTAATAATCACCTAAGGCGACAATCATGGCAAGGAGAGCCCCAATCAGAAGCAGCCAAGAAGCTTGTTGTGACTCTGAAGCAGCTGCAGAGCTCCTAAGCTCAGGTGTGACAATCAGTTTTTCACTCCAGAAATCTGGCATTCATGTAAGAGTGGCAGAAAATGTTGTTGAAATAAAGCCATAAGACGGTTCATTGGCATTTTGCCACCATAGTCATAGGGGACTTAATAAACTGTAGATGGTCGTGCCCTAAAAGATATTCATCTGTAATTGGAAAAAAAAAAAAAGTGGGTCTGGATTCAAGGAAGCTCAAAACATTATTTGTAAAAAAAAATAAATAAAAAAAATCTGTAAAACTATCATTTTCTTTCCACGTCACAATTATTTTAATATTTTTATTGAATTTTCAGTTAAATAAAACCACCAATACATTCAAATCCAACCTCAAATCTACACATCTATTGCATAAACATAGAAACTAAACCAAAAGCAAAAATATCCCTGAGCCTGATCCAACTTCATTAATAACCCAACATATTAGTTTTATTATCACTTTCAATTTTAGACCACTAATAAAGTAAACAGTGTAACTTCACCTGGTTTTATCTTTTGTTCCATCTAGTCACTTGTAGCAGCAGGGTGAGTCAAATGCAAATCATGTGGGATGTAGGATCCTATCACCACTGCCATGCCTGTTACCGTCTGAATAACTTCTCCACCCGAATTACTTCCTTTATTTCTTGTTAAACTATCTATTCCTCTATTTAAACGATAATAAGTATGCTAATGCAGGTTTACGTCGTGCATTGTCATTTGGTTTTCTCTGTGCTGCATTGCAGGCTTACTAAAGGCAAGCCCGTTTGAACTATCAAGTAAATAATTCTGAACCGATCCGGGAGAAATTTTGGGCCATAAATCGAAACTCTATTCTAGTGCATGATATCTAAACAAAATACAATGAAAATTGTGGTGGTAGCAAGATGATAAAAAAGCCAATGTAGTCGAGAACATAATATTTTAGCATTCTTATGTTACTCTACCCATAAAGTGGCAGAAAAACTTAGAAAATGTTACTTTTAATAACATATTAAAGAGTCATGTGCTTTTCCCAAGCTTTTAGTGCTCATGCTTACATTGATTCCACATCAAAACAACATCATAAGACTCCCTTGTCCTGCTTTCAGCAGGGAGAGAAGGAAGACAGGAGAAGGTCTTGGGAAAGGTCTCTTCAGGGCTCGCCCCCTTGTAGCTAATCAGACTCTCTCCCAGGATGCTTCAGTCTGACTACAGACAAATACTTACAAGGGACATAAACTCCTTGAAATAAACAATGTTGTTACTCTTTGACAAGCAGGCCTGGGTGCACAGGACTCAGTCGAGACAGGAAGAGTATATCAATTTCTTTGTATGCTCCTGATGAGAGCGATAGATGATGAATGTGCTCTATTACTGCTAAATATATGCTACATTTATTTCTAACTTTCATCTAACTAAGAGCAAAGTGGTTAAATTTTGTTCAAAAAGTTGCCCGATCCGATTAAAAGTTGTAAATCCTTGACTTTAGGGTGCGCTCCGTTGAAGAAACCTATTGGTGGCCATCCCATTTGTATTATCTTAATTTCATCAAACTGTGTTGAGCAAGAAGTCCAGTCTAGCACAGCTGCATAAGACAAATAGCACATGTGCTTCCTTTGCTTCTTTCAGCACCATACAAGCTTGTGAAAGCATTGCAGTCAATAAATATCTAAGGCCATCTTCCCTTTCCATCCATTTATCGGTGAGACTCTAAATCCGGTCTGGGATGCATTCCCTGCTATCTGATCCCAGCCTACACATTGTCTCCACACATACACACATAACGCTCAGTCGCAACACAGCCAACCGGTTTGCATGGTGTCTTCTATATTTCATTGCATGTCATGTATCAGTGTGAGATACACTCCCTGATTTCATTTATGTGGAGCAATGGTGGCTCTCTTATCTGCGGCGCAGTGAAATAGCTCCGGATCACAGTCGTAAATATGCCAGTCTCAAAGTGACAGAGTGTGCCCGAGCCGCGGAAAGTTACAGTGGAAGCTACACTCGTGCTGAAAAGTTTGGAGCCTCTGTAGTGTGCTCGAGCGCGGAGGGAGCCCGACACCAGAATCAGACGGAAGTTTTGTGCCATGTAGATGTCTGATGTTGGAGACCCTACCAATAGAATAAAACATTTAAAAGATTAAAACATCTGTAGCTTGACTTTGGGTCTGACGTAACCCTAAAACTTTCGAACTTTGACAGAATTGCCATTCTTAGCAAAAGACGTAAGACCATTCGTGTTTGATTATTTATATGTTGTAGCAATGCTTCTTGGTAAGAAATTTTTAACCGGTGGACGCTATGTTTCATCTTCAAATGGTACCATATTTGCAAGGGAAATTTGTGCGTGTTGAGCAGCAGAGTTGGTTTTTGTGGGCTGTGACCATAAAAACTTGCCAAATCTTCCATTTCAAAGCCAAACAGCTTTTGATTTGCAAACCAAACTCTTAGATTTGTAAACCCTTCTGCAAACGGCATGAAATGTCTGTAAGAGCTTGAACTGAATTCAGCTGGACTTCGGTTGCCTTTAATTCAATCCCCTAGGAAAGGCACGCCCCACGACTGATCTGCACGGGTGTATCAGAGAGCTGATGAATCATAGCTTAGCCTCATTTCAGCAATGGGAAAACAGACACTAATCTGGCCCATTATCTACTTTCTCAGTTGAAAGCAGGCAGTGTTCGAGATTCAGCTTTACTTTGAGGATCTAACTTTACTGGTCGAAAGAGCGTTGTTTGCCGAGCCAAACTCGTCTTTGCCGTGAAACACGGCAGAGTTTGTGTTTGAACCGTCGCGTCTTGTTTACAATCCTGAGAGCACGATTTAGAAAAACTGAGTGAAAACTGTTTTTCATTGGACTCTGTTTTATTTCCTCAGCTGGCACCGACTTATCTCCGTGGAACACTGTGGGATTTTTGTGGGCTTTATTCTAAAGTCTTGATGAGATTTGTGTGATGCGGACCCACAGGTTGAGCTGTAATCTTAGCAAACTATTGGAAAGAAATGGGGGGAAAAAAGCACAGCCATATAACTTTGCAGGCACTCCAAAGGCATCTCTAATTATTGCACAACTTAGTGCGCTCCATCAAATCAGTGAAAATGTATAATGTGGAGACATTAGTATGCAGGTCCAGATATAAACCAGCACAGCCTGAACCTGCAGTAAATCAGTCCACTGAAAATTTACTTTAAACTTGAGCGCCTGCAACTTTCACAATTTATCACTCTAAAGCCACAAACTTTAATGTTTATTTTAAGGATGTGTGTGTGATAGACCAACACATCGCAGCGTATAAATATAAAGTTAAAGGAAAATGAGAGATGCTTTTCCCTTTTTATTTAGAACTGTGACTCTGAAAACTTCCACACAAATGTATTTAGCCGTGTTCATTCTGGCACCCGCAAATAAATTCAATCAACTGCATTCGGGAGTCACCTAAATAATAGACGTAAATTCATCTCAATTTAAATTCACGTGTTCATTGAGAGATTTTGTGGTAGCGCACCAGTGAACATCGGTGACCGAGGAACACAGCAGAGCAGCCAGGGATCAAATGTGCAGAGATGTTGTCCAGGGTTAGCTCATTGCAGAATATTCCAGTCTTTGGACACTTGACATGCGTTTTTAAATCCTTCATCCAAAAATGAAAGCCGTGTGGCATAACTAACCCAGACATGGACCGAATCACCAGACCAACAAGAGGTCAAAAGTGAATAAAGATTCACATGTCATGTTTGTTTTTTCTTTAGAGAAACAGGGAAGTTGGTCCAAGAAGAAGGGACCTAAATATTCTGAAATAGTTGAGACATTTAACCTTCCAGCCGGACAACCACTGTAAAAGAAACCCTCTTTACTTACGGTAATATACCGGCAGCCAGAATTTTACCGTATTTAACTGTATGAAGTATGGTAAAATCCATGTTTTTATGGTGAAATAATGTGGTTGATCGTCTTTTATCATATTTATGCGGTAAAATAGCTGCCAAAAATATTGTCAGTGTTTTAGAAGAGTCTTGTGAAAGTCCAGACCTAAATCAAACTGAGAATTTTGCAACACATGGAAAAGAAAGGTTCAGAGATGCTTCCCGTCTAAAACGACTGAGGCTAAGACGTCTTGTAAAGAAGATGGAGAACATTTATCTGTAAAAGAAAACTACATATATGTTGTATAGCTCATAAAATATCAATAATATACATTTTCAGTTGTAGTTATTATGAGATTGCATGTGAAAAAAGTCAACGGGGGTGTAAATACTTTTGCACTGCATTGTATAATTTGGCACAAACTTCCACTGAGTGTGACAGCCACTGTCCGCTGAACACCTAAAGTCGTATTTTAAATTTCTCGAAGCCTCTTATGTGGCTGGCATCTCACAGCCAGTTGCATTCACTCATTAGCATAAGCAGTGCTGTAATTCTCAAAGGTTTAATAAAACAGAATAATTTTGGATGCTAAAAAAACAGATATGGAGTTTTTAACATTTAAATTATTCCATAATTTGTCTCCAATGCGTGACTAATAGCTTTCTTGCTCTTTTCGTCTTCCGCCTATCTCATCCTCTCGTTCCTCCCTCACTTGGCTGTAAGTTTCTAAAAGGCTGCTATAAATACGATTTTTTTTTCTCTTCTTCCGCAGTTTGTTATGAAATGTGGCAAAAGAAAAAATAAATAAATAAAATAGGGAAAAAGAAAGTGAGGGATAAAAAGCTTCCACTTTGCCAAAGGAAGTTTTAATTGGGGCCCAAGGGAGAAGAGCTTTGCCCGATTTTGGAAATTCTCTCTGCTCTTTATGGAAGCAATAAGCAGCAATCTGATGCCCAATAGGGAAATGAGATGCAGTTACATTGACAAAAATTTGAAAAGGAAGGATTCTGTGGACTTTTAGAAACCGCCCGCTTTTTGTTTGTAATTATAAAACAGCTGGGTTTTCTTTCTTTCCCAAAGCAATCCAGCGCTTCTCCGCCGAGGTTTGCGTCTGCCACACCAGACTCCATCATGCTGTCTGAAGTGTCTCACAGGACTCGAACGCAGCAAACTGTAGAAAGAAATCTCATACATGTAAATAGAAATCGAAAGACGCTGGGTATGAATAAACCATGACAATTTCACAGCAGCCCAGGACAAAACTGTTCCATCCCTCCTGACTAAAAAAAAAAGAATGAAAACACCTCTTCCGCCCCCAACAATCCGTACATTTTCATTCCGATTACATGGCATCCTTCACCTTCTCCTCAAGTTCATTCCCACCGACGACGGCCCGTATCGAGTTTCTGTCCAGACTCAGTCGGCAACGCACGGCCTAAACTCTAAAGAAATGCCTGTCAAAAGTCCGTCCGAACAGGAGGAGCCACGCATAACAACAATGGAGTCGAGAGTGACCCTTTGACAGACTGACATCTCCGAGAGTAATTGCCTGTCATGTGCGGCACTGTTTCGCAGTTCACATAAAAGTCCCCTCTGTTGTTCATTTAAAGTTAAGGCGGGGTGGCCAAGGTCGCTGCACTCGTCCGGTAAAGAGAGAGGGATAATTGAACAACGCGCCTTCTCAGCTGACTGCCGCGGGATAAAGTGACAGTACAGTGGAGAATGACGGGATGTTAGAAGGCCGCTCTTGATGGGACTGTAAGTGCAGCCTGTGGGACGTGCGACTGTCGCGCGCGGACAGCTGGATGCCGTCCAGCTCCTCTTTTCAGTACAGGCCCCGGAGCGAGAGTCAAGAACAGAACAAGTGACCAATGAGGGGACAATCATGTCTTCTTTTTGCCAAGACTTTATTATTTATATATAGTTTTTTATGAATGACATCAGAGCGATCTGTCAATTCAAGCTAAACCAGTGTTGGTTTTAAACTCCATGAATTTGACAGTCATGTCTGCAAATGTAAAGACATCCAGCAAATTTGACCAACAAGTAAGTAATCAGACTTACTTGTTGGTACTACATGTTGTTACCGTAACATCCACCAACATTTTCAAGTGGGCCAGCTTCTTCACTTCCATTTAGCGGAAAACAAAAGCAATCCTTTGGTGTATCAGAGCCTGGATGTGTTAGTTGTATTAGAAGGCTTTGGTCCTCAGGAGATTCTTGAAAGTATAGAGGGGAGACTTGTACTGCGATTGTTTTTGGTCGCTCATTCCATTTATAAATATACTACAGTATAATAAGTGTAAATGATATGTGCTTTAGGCAGGCACTAATTCTAGATCTCCCATCAATTGAATCGTCCTCGGTTAGAAGGAATAGGCAGACTCCGCAGGTGCAGCTCCGAAGTTTTATTGTTGAATGATGAACAGAATCATAGCAGATGAAGGATGGTATAATGTGGGTTTGGGTGTCAGAGTGTGTTTGCGTTTGTTTGTGTGGTGGTGTATGTGTGTGTGTGTGGTTATCTGAAACAGAAAGAACAATAACGGTACATTAATAACCGTGCGAGCATGAACGGCTACATATATACACAATAAAGAATGCTCTGCAGCACTATATAAATCCACCAGGGGGCACCACTACACTGTCGATCAAGTGTAAAGAACGCACAAGTGACAAAACTGTCAAAATATAAGTAAGTGGTAAATGTTCTTACATAATGCTACATAATGCTGATTCAATCATATATATGTGACCGAGTATAGCGCAACCTGAGCTATCATTTGTAAACTCCTGCACCGTCGGCAGCCAAACACGAGGATGTCTCTACTTCTTGTGCTAACAATCAACACGAACACCAATATCGGACAGGAAATGGCACACTTACATCATAAAAACGCACAGGTTTGCACAAACAGGACCAAAGGGGTTTGATGGTGGACGCCACCCGCAAACGCCGCCTCCATGCAACCGTCACACAGAAGCACGAGAGAAAATTAGCTCAGCTACGTGCAATCAGAACAACAAAGAAAAAAGGAAACACAAATGCACCATGGGTAATGTAGTTGTAACCGAACGGACGGACTTTTAACAGCCGCCCCTGTATTTGTAAACAAATACACACATGCAAAGTCCACTAGTTCGGAGGAGGATCCAAATCTGCAGGCACTTCAGGAAGCTCCACCAGTTTGGTTACCGGTCGGATGTAAATGCTGTCCTTGACCTTCACCTCAGCAGCTCGAACGACGCCATCAGTCCCAGGGAAAACTTTAGTGATGATCCCAACAGGCCAGAGTCCTCGGGGAAGATTGGCATCAACAATCATTACTATCTGTCCCACAGCAGTATTGCCAGTAGATGTCCTCCATTTCTGTCGCAAATGAAGTCCCGGAAGGTAGTTCTGGATGAATCGTCTCCAAAAATGGTCGCTGATAACCTGACTATGTTGCCATCTCCTCTTAGACAGGGCATCATGAGGACCATAAACTGCTTGTGGTAGTCCTGCATCTCGCCGCCCCATTAGCAGTAGGTTTGGCGTGATGGGGTCGGGGTCCGCCACATCAGAGGAGGCATAACCGAGAGGTTTAGAGTTAAGGACGCCTTCAACCTCTATGAGAGCTGTTAGAAGCACCTCCTCTGCCACTACTTGGTCCTTAAGGATAACTTGCAAAGCTGATTTCACTGACCTGATTTCTCTCTCCCAGGCTCCCCCGAAGTGAGGAGCTTGTGGCGGGTTAAAGTTAAAGTTTATGGTCTGTTCGGCCAACCGTTGCTGTAACACTGGGGCCATGTTTTCAAAGGCGCTCTGAAGTTCTTTGTGGCCTCCCCTGAAATTGGTGCCTCTGTCGGACCAGAGCTCGTACGGTTTGCCCCGGCGAGCAATAAACCTGCGTAATGACATCAGGAAAGAGTTGGTGTCGAGGCTAGGGAGGAGATCCAAGTGAACACATCGAGTGGTCAGACATTTATAGATAATCCCCCATCGTTTCTCTCGACGACGTCCAATCTTCACTAGATATGGTCCAAAACAGTCTACACCTGTAGACCAAAATGGCGGTTTGTAGAGTCTCAGACGAGCTGATGGAAGGTCAGCCATCTTTGGTGTGGCAGGTGAGGCACGCCATCTCCTACAGTCCACGCACTGGTACTGGTGTTTCTTTATGGCCTGCCGACCTCTGAGAATCCAATAAGTGCGCCTTATCTCTGCATAGAGTCTCTCTGAGCCTGGGTGAAACAGCTGAGCATCGTAGTGTTTTATGATGAGACGGGTCAGAGGATGGTCAGGTGCTAACAAAATCGGATGGATGCTGTCAGGGTCCACATCGATAGCTTGTCGCAGGCGGCCTCCAACTCTGATCAGTCCACTGGTGTTGTCATATTCAGGGGAAAGAGCACTGAGACGACTGCTTGAGTGCACAGTGTCACCTGCTTGGAGGGCTTGGACCTCTTGTGGGAAGCTGTCCTTCTGTGCAGAGCGAAGCAGCTGAGTCTCTGCCTCTAGACGCTCAGCGGCAGTGAAGGAGGTGCCAGCCGCCCCAGTCAGGGATTGGTGGGTGGCCAGAATCAGGTCCTCTAACGATGTGCTCTGTGCAGGATCTGGTAGACTGTGAGATGTAGATGTGAAGCTACAGAGAACGGTCTTTCTGAGTTCTTCACTGTCACAATCCGGAGACTCTGCTGGAGGTTTCGGCCAGGCATCTGGAGTCTGTGTAAGGAAGTGTGGGCCTTGGGACCAGCGACTGGAGATGGTGAGCTCTGACAGTGGTTTCCCTCTTGTGATGTCATCAGCTGGATTTTCACCAGAATTCACATAACCCCACTGTGCTGAGGAGGTCAACTCCTGTATTTCACAAATCCGAGTCCCAACAAAAACCTTGTACCTGCAGGAACTGGACTGTATCCACTTTAACACTGTAGTAGAATCTGTCCACAGATAGACAGAGTGCAGGGGTAAGGAGAGTTCGGTTTGGAGCACTTTGGCTAGTTGGGATCCTGTCAACGCAGCACACAGCTCCAGTCGGGGAATCGACACCCGTTTTCGGGGTGCAACTTTTGACCGTGCCATGATGAAGGAGGTGGAGATGTGTGCCTGTTGCTCTGTGACTCTCAAATAGGCAACAGCTCCATAGGACTTCTCCGAGGCGTCACAGAAGATGTGAACCTCGTTAGTAGCACCAGCGATGCTGTGAGAACTGTAGCAGCGGGGAATGGTGATATGTGGGAGATTAGACAGTTCTTCCTCCCATTCGACCCAGGACTGAAGCAAATGTCCTTCTATGGGCTCATCCCATCCTCTCTCTGTATTCCAGAGGGCCTGCACAATGAGCTTGGCTCTTGTGGTGTATGGACAGATATAACCCAATGGGTCATACTGACTGGCTAACACCTTATAAATATTGCGCAGTGTGACAGTTGTGTAGGACACTGAGCGATGCTTGTATCCCAGGACATCAGTTGGGCAGTGCCAGCTGAGACCCAATGTCGATTCCTGCGGATCAAGACTCTTGAAGTTCAACCACAGTTCACAGCTTTCTGACCTAGCCGTGCTGGGTAGATGTGCAACCACTTCGGGGAAGTTGCTGGCCCACTGTCTTATCTCAAATCCACCTTGGAAGAGTAACTCTCTCATCCTGTCAATGAGCAGCTTGGCCTCTTGTGGGTCAGAAAGGGACTGCAGACAGTTGTCAACATAAAAGGCTGTATGGATGGATTCATATATGTCCTTATGAGTGTCTTGATGTTCCTTCACGTGTCTCTGAAGGGCAAACGTAGCACAACAGGGGCTACATGTTGTCCCAAACGGCAAAACTCTCCACTCATATACGTCTGGGAGCCTCTCTGTTTCACCATCTCTCCACAGGAACCGTAGCAGGGGACAGTCTTCAGGGAGCAAACGGATCTGGTGAAACATGGCCTTTATGTCTCCACTCACTGCCACAGGATACTGACGGAAGCGGAGGAGTACACCCAGTAGTGTAGGCCCGAGCGGAGGGCCTGGCAGAAGGTAGTTATTGAGGACGGTGCCCTGGAACTCAAAGGAGCAATTAAAGACCACCCGTGCCTTGTTGTTATGATGTACCATGTGGTGCGGTACATACCAGGATTCAATCGAATGGTGAATCTCTTCTGGATGCAGCTTCACCACGTAACCAGAATCCACCAACTTCTTAATCTCTTGGTTGTATGTGCAGGCCAGGTCTGGACGTTTAGTCAGCTTCCGCTCTGTGGACCTCAGCAGGCCTTTAACTGCTTCTGAAGGGGCGTGCATCTGAGGGAAGTCTTTCCTCCTCAGCAGAGGAGTGGCATATCTTTCCACGCCATTTACTGGAATCCTGATGGTCTTAGCCTCTAACATAGCGATGGCTTCTCTGTCCTCCTGTGAACGTATGACTTCCTTCTCAGGTCTATGTATGGGAGCATCCAGTTGCCACAGACGTTGAACATTCCGATACAGGTCCTCAGCAGGAGAAAGGAATGACGTATGCAGGCAGTGCATGTCTCCCTGCTGTGTAGGCATACTGCTACTTGGACCTTGGATGGCCCAACCCAGCTTAGTGCAGATAGCGACAGGTCCACGGGCTGGGCCACGCCTGATGGGACGAACCGGAGTTATGAGGTGAGCATTGTCTGAACCAATTAGCACCAGAGGCTGTATCCGGTTGAATCCCTCCAGCTGCACTTGTTGTAGGTGGTGATACCGCTCCTTTAAGTGTTCCACTGGACAGGACTGTTCAGCTAAGCTGAGCTGTTCTGCAGTAAAGGCATGTGTTATTTTGTAACGCCGTTTTGGTTGGGCCTTCGGTGACACCTGGAATGAGACGTAACCTCCCTTTATCTGGATCACATCTTGACGGATGGTGCGCAAGGATAATGTTTCCTCCTCTGGTGATAAACCTAACAACTTAACTGCAGCTGGGAGTATGATGGTTTTCTCTGAGCCGTCGTCGAGGAGAGCATACGTGTCTAGAGACGTCCTCTGATGGTGTAACTGA